>JAJTUV010002161.1:0-390976 GCA_021653895.1 Mastomys natalensis | reverse complement strand
AAAAAAAATTTTGTCTTATATGTGGATACTAACCTCAAATACTTAGTTTGTATGTTTAATTGTATGTTTAATTTTGTGATCCTATGGAATTCAGGAAATTGCAAGAGGAAATTAGGGCAGATACCTTAAACTAAAAGAAATAATAGAATATAGATAGGTGGAAAACAAGCAATATAATATGAGGCATTTGGTTTAAGCATGGAGGGAGGTAGAGGGATTCGGGAAATTGAAAGTGTGGGGAGGGTGGTTAATTAAATGAATCAAGTATTAAAAAGCCATATGTAATCATACTAGCTTACAAACCGAAGAGAAAAGAAAACACAGCCCACTGCCAGGCATGATACTTACCTTTGAGTTATTGATTAGCAAGGCCTCAGATGCACTCCATGCAACACAGGTCATTAACTTTTCTCTTGGTTAACCACCATAACTAGATGAAGACAACATAAGAGTTTGGTTGCAGTATATAGAGAAATCAACCTCAAGCTGACCAGGGAACTCCACTTCTCCTGGCAAATCAATGCTATGCAGGGCAATGGAAGAGAAAAGACACCAGTGTTTTTACCCAGTCCTAGACTCTGCATCCTACAATACCTACCTGCCATTCAAAATGGGTGTAGTGGTACAGTAGTGTCATGGCTGGTTGGCCAGTAACCAGTCCATGATTAATTTGAGCCCTGATAGAGGCAGCAATTCATACCTGTTAATTTAATCCTGATTTAAATGTCTAGGAATATTATAGTTCCTAAAAGCAACAGAATTAACCTTTTTATTTTTAAAATAAAGCCACAAAATGTCAGAAGACTCACATTTTTAAGATAATAATGATTGTAAGAAGTAAACAATTAAATGATCTAGTCCTATCTCCATCTGCACCAGGAGCTAAGGCTTTCCCACAGCCCTCTGTACACAAATTCAGCCAGGAGAGAGCTAGTTTCCCAGGACTGCTCTCATTCCTAAGCCTACAGGTGAGATCACCACTTTTACTTTGATAACTGTCCAAGGAGGGACCCCCCCAGGAAAGCACAGGGCACAGGAACCACAAAGCAGCCTGGGACAGGATCTTTCTGGTCTCCATCTATGTCACAGACCTAAGGCTGTCCCACAGACCTTTGTACCCAAATCCCACCCAGAGAGAGCTGGTCTCCTGAGGAGTGCAGACACATCTAAGATTACAGTCTCATAGGACCACAGGAAGAACAAGTTCCAGTCAGAGACAGCAAGACCAATTAACACCAGAGAGAACCAGATGACAAGAGGTAAGCAAAAGAACATAAGCTACTGCTACTTGGCATCTTCAGAACCCAGTTCTCCCACCACAGCAAGTCCTGGATAACCCAACACACCTGGAAAGCAAGATTCAGATTTAAAATCACATCTCATGATGATGATAGAGGACATTAAGAAGGACATAAATAAGTCCCTTAAAGAAATACAGGAGAACACAGGTAAACAGATAGAAGCTCTTAAAGAGGAAACACAAAAATCCCTTAAAGAATTACAGGAAAATACGACCAAACAGGTGAAAGAATTGAACAAAACCATCCAGAATCTAAAAATGGAAATAGCAACAATAAAGAAATCACAAAGGGAGACTACCCTGGAGATAGAAAACCTAGGAAAGAGATCAAGAGTCATAGACACAAGCATCACCAACAGAATACAAGAGATAGAAGAGAGAATCTCATGTGCTGAAGATATCATGGAAAACATTGACACAACAGTCAAATAAATGCAAAATGCAAAAAGCTCCTAACCCAAAACATCCAGGAAATCCAAGACACAATGAGAAGGCCAAAACTAAGGATAATAAGTATAGGAGAGAGTGAAGATTCCCAACTTAAAGGGCCAGTAAATATCTTCAACAAAATTATAGAAGAAAACTTCTCTAACCTAAAAAAAGAGAGATGCCCATAAACATACAAGAAGCCTACATAACTCCATATACACTGGACTAGAAAAGAAATTCCTCCTGTCACATAATAGTCAAAACACCAAATGCATGAAATAAAGAAAGAATATTAAAAGCAGTAAGGGAAAAAGGTCAAGTAACATATAAAGGCAGACCTATTAGAATTACATCACACTTCTCACCAGAGGTTATGAAAGTTAGAAGATCCCAGGCAGATTTCATACAAACCTTAAGAAAATACAAATGTCAGCCCAGGCTACTATACCCAGCAAAACTCTTATTTACCATAGATGAAGAAACCAAGATATTTCATGACAAAACCAAATTTACACAATATCTTTCTACAACTCCAGCCCTACAAAGGATAATAGATGGAAAACTCCAACACAAGGACCAAATCCCCTCCTAAAAAGCAAGAAAGTAATCTTCTTTCAATAAACCCAAAAGAAGATAGTCACACAAACATAATTCCACCTCTAATAACAAAAATAACAGGAAGTAACTATTTCTTAATATCTCTTAACATCAATGGACTCAATTCCCCAATAAAAAGGCATAGACTAACAGACTAGATATGTAAACAGGACCCAGCATTTTACTGCTACAGGAAATGCACCTCAGTGTCAAAGACAGGCACTACCTCAGAGTAAAGGGCTGGAAAATAAATTTCCAAGCTAATGGTCCCAAGAAACAATCTGGAGTGACCATTCTAATATTGAATAAAGTCAACTTTCAACCAAAAGTTATCAAAAAGATAAGGAAGGACACTTAGTACCCATTGAAGAAAAAATCCATTAAGATGAATTCTCAATTCTGAACATCTAATACTCCAAACACAATAGCACCCACGTTCATAAAAGCAACTTTACTAAAGCTCAAAGCACACAGTGTACCTCACACAATAATAGTGGGAGACTTCCACACCCACCTCTCATCAATGGAGAGATCATGGAAACAGAAAACTAAACAGAGACACAGTAACACTAACAGAACTGATGGACCAAATGGATTTAACAAATATCTATAGAACATCTCATCAGAAAAAAAAAAAAAAAAAAAAAAGAGTATACCTTCTTCTCAGCACCTCATGGTACCTTCTCCAAAACTGACCATATAATTGGTCACAAAACAGGCCTCAACAGATACAAGAAGATTGAAATAACCCCATGCATCCTATCAGATCACCATGGACTAAAGGGTGGTCTTCAATAACAACAACAACAAGAGCAACAACAACAACAACAAACCAGAAAGCCCATATACACATGGAAGCTGAACAAAGCCCTACTCAATGATAACTTGGTTAAGGAAGAATAAAAAAGAAATTAAAGACTTTTTAGAATGTTATGAAAATAAAGGCACAAAATACCCATATTTATGGGATACAATGAAAGCAGTGCTAATAGGAAAACTCCTAGCTCTGAGTGCCTCAAAAAGAAACTGGAGAGAGCATATACTAGCAGCGTAACAGCACACCTGAAAGCTCTAGAACAAAAAGAAGCAAATGCACCCAAGAGGAGTAGACATCAGGAAATAATCAAATTCAGGTCTGAAATCAACCAAGTAGAAACAAAAAGAACTCTACAAAGAATCAACAAAACCAGAAACTGGTTCTTGAGAAAATCTTTTTCTTTCTTTCTTTCTTTCTTTCTTTCTTTCTTTCTTTCTTTCTTTCTTTCTTTCTTTCTTTCTTTCTTCTTTCTTTCTTTCTTTCCTTTCTTCCTTCCTTCCTTCCTTCCTTCCTTCCTTCCTTCCTTCCTTCCTTTCTTTTGTTCTTTCTTTGTGTTTTTATCAATACAGTCTAATAGAAGTCAAAAAAAAAAAAAAAAAAAAACACTTCAGTGAGAAAATGTCTCTATCAGATTGTCTAGAAGGCAAAAGATCATTGTGAATTTTCTTTTCTTTTTCTTTTTTTTTTTCAAGACAGGGTTTCTCTGTGTAGCCCTGGCTGTCCTGGAACTCACTCTGTAGACCAGGCTGGCCTCGAACTCAGAAATTCGCCTGCCTCTGCCTCCCAAGTGCTTAGCCATTTCTTAGTTTTGACTAGCTTTCCCTTCTACCTCATCTCCATTCCCTCCCCCTTCTTTATTTTCTAGTAGATGTACTTATTATAGAGAATGTTAAGGACTTCCACAAAGAATGCCCCAACTCTTTGCATGTTACTAAAAAACATAATCCACAAATGGGCATCCACATATTATATATGTTAATCAGTATTCACAAAGCTGGTACATACAAGTATGCAGCTTTTTTCACTTCATAATGATATGGCTGAAAAGACATATGACATATTGGGTCAACATGTTCTAGCATAATGCTAGATTCAATGTGTAACATTCTAGTTCATAGCAACTCTCTAGAAACCAATACCAAAACTGTATATATACACTTAAGAAATAATGAAAATGTGAGATAAGATTTAGAGTAGTTTATAACCACCAAAGGAGTACTACTTGAGAGGTATATCAGATTTTTTGTAGGTGAATGAAGCAGAAAGATTGAGGTAAAGCACAGTCAGATCCATGTTGGATGCTTTGTGTACCAACTTAATTTGTTCTTATAGTGAGTTCTGAACAAGGTAGACAAAAGTAGAGAGAACTCCCCTAAATAGGAGTTTTCAAAATTTAGAGATGAACTCATCTTCTCAAATAGCTGATGCTGCTTACCTGAAATCTGGAGTCACATAAGTGGCAGAGAATACAATCTGTTGAATCTATTATCTTCTTTGAAATAAGTCCTGTATATTTAGATATTATACTTCAGAAATATATGCAGCATGGAATTCCATCATTTATAGTTCTAATTTCCCAATTTCCACTTTCTCAATTATTTTATATTCTCAGGATGCAGTAGCCAGTAAGAGTGGAGTAAGTATAACTCCTTAAATATACAGTGGTTGATTTTACATTTTACGCTGGAAAGTATAGTAAGATGCAGAGTGTCAGATCTGAAACTTTCTGTATGCAAGAATGAAGCTGAGGTGCCTAAGGTCTCTGTATATGAGATAGTTCTTACATTGTTATATATGAATTTTGGAGGAGGATCAGAAACAAAGTTCATAGCTATCATCAGATTATTTGAAGCAAAATGCATCGGTTCTCTTCCAGGATAGTGGCAGAGGCATGTCCTTAAAAACTCAGAGACCCAGATACTTAAGATAAAACATTGGAGGGATGTTTTTAGAGTTTTGGATTTTATACTAACTACTACTAATAAGTTGCAGCATGGGATCCTCTTGGGCCTCAGAGTTACATATTGTATAAACAAAGAAGCTGAATTACATAGTCACAAGGTTCCTTTAGAGCTTATTAAAAGATCTGAGTCCATTAAGAATGAGTTGCCTGATTTGCCATACCTTGGGATGTTCTAGTAATGTCCAATTTTTAATATGAATTTGGTTAAAATCATAGCTCTACGGTTTTCTCAATAGTAGGATTTATGGTTGTGCTTTATTCCTCCTTATATCTACTGAGTCCATGAAATAGAATGCAGGGCTGGGAAGATGACTTCAATATGAACTTGTACATATACAGATGGACTTATGCATTGATTAATATGCTAGTTATTCTTTATTATATTTATACGGTAACCTCAAACAGATTTGTGCAACATTTAGCATCCTAGCAGTGAAATCTCAGTCAGCTAATTCTTTTGTCTTATTTAAAAAGTGTTTTGTCAGTTTTTTTTCTAAGTGAAGTCTTATGTATCTATGGGTTTTTTTTTTCTTAAAATTTTTTATGTATGTAATCATGATTTGATAATTGTAAGCCTTCTCTCTAACTCATCTTATATTATCACATCCTCTTTAATAAGTTCTTTTCCTACATGTATAGAGCTTTGTATTTCTTGTCTGCATGTCTTTTTATGAAAGAAAATTCAGTCCAGGCATTTTTACCATCATCAATAATCATCGGGATTTTAATTATTAGAGTTCTTTTTGATAACTAGTAACTTTGTTAATAAGTAACTTTAACTAAGTTTAAAGTTAGTGAGCTCTTCAGTGGCTACATACTAAATGCAATTACGCTTCATTTCTTTAGGTTAATGGCAATTTGATTGTTTATCTGGATTACTGGATGTTAACTTTAATCTAGATTTCATTATTTAACATAGTTTTGTAGTAAGACTAATATTTTGAATTTCTTCAGTTTTCTTGCATATTTCCCTTTTCATTTCTGATTTGTTCCATTTTATACTGTTTGTGTCCTCTTGATTAGTCTGGCTTAAGGTTTATCTATCTTGTCAAGTTTCTCAGAACCATTCTGGTTTTGTTGATTCTTTGTATAGTTCTCTTTGTTTCTACTTGGTTGATTTCAGCCCTGAGTTTGATTATTTCCTGCCATCTACTCCTCTTGAGTATATTTGCTTTTTTGTTGTTGTTGTTGTTCTAGAGCTTTCAGATTTTCTGTTAAGCTGCTAGTGTATGCTCTCTCTCCAATTTCTTTATTGAAGCACTCAGAGCTTTGAGCTTTCCTCTTAGCACTTCTATTTTTTAAGGGCCAATGATTGTTACTTTCTTTTATTTTTGTTGTTAGAGGTGGAATTATGATTGTATAATTCTCTTCTTTTGGGTTTGTTGTAAAAAGATTTTTTTTTTTTTTTTTTTTTGCTTTTCCTTGGGTGTAGTTTCCCTCCTAATGTTGGAGTTTTCCTTCTATTATCCTCTGTAGGGCTGGATTGGTGGTGATATATTGTTTAAATTTGGTTTTGACATGGGAATATCTTGGTTTTTCTATCTATGGTTATTGAGAGTTTTGTTGGGTATAGTAGCCTGGGTTAACAGGTTTTTTGTTTTTTGGTTTTTGTTTTGTTTTGGAGAGGGTCTCTATGTCATCTCTCCAAGATCTTCTGGCTTTTAGAGTCTCTGTTGAGAAGTCTGGTGTAATTCTGATAGGTCTGCCTTTTTATGTTACTTGTTCTGTGCATTTGGTGTTTTGATTTTTATGTGTTGGTAGGAATTTCTTTTCTGGTCCAATCTGTTTGGTGTTCTGTAGGCTTCTTGTATGTTTCTGGGCATCTCTATCTTTAGGTTAGGAAAGTTTTCTTGTATAATTTTGTTGAACATGTTTACTGGCCCTTTGAGTTGGGAATCTTCACTGTCTTCTATACTTATTATTCTTAGGTTTGGTCTTTTCATTGAGTCCTGCTTCTCTGGAATGTTTTGAATTCGGAGCTTTTTGCTTTTTGTATTTTTTTAAATGTTGTATTCTGTGGTATCCTCTATGCCTGAGATTTTCTCTTCTATCTCTTGTACTCTGTTGGTGATGCTTGCAGCTGTGAGTCCTGATCTCTTGATCTCTTTCCTAGATTTTTCTTCTCCAGGGTTGTCTCCCTTTGTTTTTATTTTTTTTCTGTAATATTTCTCCATTTTTAGATCCTGAACAGTTTCGTTCAAAACCTTCACCTGTTTGTGTTTTCCTGTAATTCTCTGAGGGATGTATGTGTTTCTTCTTTAAGGCTTTCTTCTTGGTTACCTATGTTCTCCTATATTTCTTTAAGGGAGTTTTTTATGTCCATCTTAAGTCCTTCTATCATATTCAGGAGATGGAGACTTAGATCTGAATTTTGCTTTTCAGGCATGTTGGGGTATCCAGGGCTTGGTGTGCTAGGATAACTGGGTTCTGATGTTGTCAAGTAGCCTTGGTTTCTGTTGCTTATGTTTTTGTCTTTGCCTCTTGCCATCTGGTTATCTCTAATGCTAACTTTCCTTGCTGTCTCTGGAGCCTGTCCCTCCTGTGATCCTGGTTGTATAAGAACTCCTGGGAGTCCAGCTGTCTCTGGGATCCTGTGATCCTGAGATCTTGGGTGTGGCAGAGCTCCTTGAAGTCAAGCTGCCTCTGGGATCCTGAGATCCTGGTGTATCCTATTCCTTGGAGTCTTGCTGTCTCTTGGTGTTGTAAGAGAGGTTAGGGAGTTGGATTCCTGAGTCTACTTTGGGTACAGGTGCAAACTAGAAGGAGTGTGTGTCTCTGGCTGGCAGGGTTTCCTGTGTCCTCTGGGTCCTGGTGATCCTAATATTGAGGCAGAGGATGGGGCCTCACCTGAGATCCTGGTGTTTCAGAGCTCCTGTGAGACAAGGTTTTTCTAGATGCTGCAGCTGTGGGTGGGGAGCCAGAACCCTGGACCCACTCCAAGCACAGGTGCAAAGGAGAAGGAATGTGTGCCTCTGGATGGATGGAGGCAGGGGGTGTCCCTGAGTCCCTTGGCCCAGGTGCAAACCAGAAAAAGCCATGTCTTTTTCCATGGATTTTCTTTTTTGAATGATGAAGTTCCTCTATATTGTCTTCAAGAACTAGTATTCTGTATTTTATATCATCTATTCTATTTGTGAAGCTTTCCACAGAGGTGTGTTTTCTAATTAAACTTAATGATTTTTTAAAAAAAAATTTCCGCTGCATTACACATTGAATTTTCCTTTTTGTTTGTAATTCTTGAATTCAGTTTTCATATCCTGCATTGTCTTTATTATTTTACTGAGATATTTTCTGTGTTTTCTTATAATCATTCCTTATCTCTTTATTTTTATTTGTATTTTTAAGGCTTTGAAATCATTGAACACATTTACATATTTATAACTGTTCTTTCTAACTCTGTATCTGTTTTAAAATTTAATTAATATATAATTCCATCATTTCTCTCGCCCTTTATTTTATTCCTCTGATTTCTACACCCTCCAAAATTCATGGTCTATTCTTATTTAACCATTGTTTACACACACACACACACACATGCCTAAATATAGGACTACAACTTGCTCATTTACTTTAGTGGATTTTTTTTATATTAATATGGTTTCAGTGATGACTAATTATATTGATGGGGAACATTAACTCCTCTCAGCGGTTGTTAATTATGTGAAGCTCTCATTTACACTGGGATTTCCACTGTTGGAATTATTCAGGTCTTCTTTAAGCAACAATGTTACTGAGATTTCATGAGTACAGTTTTTCTGTCATAGCTAGAAGGTACGTACAATCTTACCACAAACATCCTGGATCATAAAATTACATGTTCCCTTTTTTTAATGATATTCCTAGAACCTCAGGTGCAAAAGGTGGGTTGTAGATATACCCACTGAGGCTGGAAACTCCAGTCAACTATTCTCTGCATTTTGACCAATTGTAGTTTATTTATAATAGCTACAAAAAGAATAATATTTGATGAGGTGTGAGACCTACACTTACTTATCTGTGCATACAAAAATAAATATTTAGCATGTTGTTAGGAATTATACTGGTCTAAAAAAGTGGCAGTGGTAGACTATTTTCTAAAATTTATTACTTCTCTAACCACATGTAGTTTACTATGTTTCTATTTCTTGCTTGTTGAGCTGGCTTTAAGTCTGATTAAATATCTGTTGGTTACTACTGAAATATTAGTGCCACTACAAAACCTTTATAGAAATCATGTCACAGTGGTCATTAATGTGTGCCTTGGGTTTCATTTTAATTCTTCTCCTTATGTTACTAAATAATAGATAATTCAAATGTAGCATATTGCTCTAGTTTATGCTGTTATTTGTGTTTTGGTGAAAGGATCTGGGCACCTGCATTTAGGATATTGATTTTCTTTTTTGTTAAAAAAATATTTTTTATTTTATTTATTTACATATCAAATCTTATCTCCCTTCTCAGTTTCTCCTCTGAAAACCCCCTATCCCATCCCTCTCTCTCCTTGCTTCTATGAGGTGGTCCTCCACCCACTCCCCAATCTCACCTCACTGCCCTGACATTCCCCTAAACTAGTGCATCAAGCCTTCATGGGACCAAGGGCCTCCCCTTCCATTGATGTCAGACAAGGCCATCCTCTGCTACATATACAGCTGGAGCCATCTGTCCCTCCAGGTGTGTTTTTTGGTTGGTGCTTTAGTTCCTGGGAGCTCTGGGCAGGAGGTCTGGTTGGTTGATATTGTTGTTCTTCATATGGCATTGCAAACCCCTTCAGCTCCTTCAGTCCTTCCTCTGGCTTGTCCATTGGGGTCTTCATGCTCAGTCTGATGGTTGGCTGCAAGAATCTGCATCTGTATTTGTAGGATATTGATTTTCTTTGGATATGAGATTTTAGTCCATCAGACTAGAGTCCCAGTGAGAGGCAGTAGACCAATAACTAGGGTAGAGGAATCTGGGGGCCAGAGTAAGACAGGGTCTGGAGCAGTGTCATTTTCTTTGGTTCTTTCTTTCTTCTTTCTCTTTCTTCCTTCCTTCCTTCCTTCCTTCCTTCCTTCCTTCCTTCCTTCCTTTCTTTTGTTTTTGTTTTACAAGACAAGGTTTTTCTGTGTAGTTCTGACTACCCTAGAACTCTCTCTGTAAAGACAACTGGCCTTGAACTTAGAGATCCACCTGCCTCTGCATCATGAGTGATGGGATCCAAAGCATGCATTGCCATGAGTTGCTCAATGTTTTCTTTCTTCAAGCTCACTAAGAAATTAATAGAGATTATGTTAAATCTAACCATCACTTTGAGAAATATTAACATCTTTTTTTTTTTTAGAGACGGAGGAAAGAGTTTATTTCAGATCTCACCTCCAGATGAGAAGAGTCAGGGCATGATGTGGAGCTTGACACAGAAACAGAAGGATCTCCCCTTAGTGACTCAGACTGGCCTAGACTTGTCTAGTTTTCTCATACAGTTCAGATTCACCTGCTTTGGGATGGTGCTGCCCTCAGTGGGCTGAACCTTCCTGTATCAATTAACAATAGAGATAGTTAGTTCTCCACAGACATACTTACAACTCTCTCTGACCCATATAGCCCTGAACTGAGTCTCTTCTCAGTGATTCTGTGTTGTGTCAAGTTGACAGTTAATAGACACCAAAAACAAAGATCCGATGATAGAGCTAGATGTGATGGCATGGTCTCAGAAGTTAAAAGAGAGAGAGAGTGAAAGAGAGAGAAAGAGAGAGAGAGAGAGAGAGAGAGAGAGAGAGAGAGAGAGGGGTTCAATGGTCCATTAACACTGGCCAGAGAATAAATGTCCTGAAAGTTTGCTAATAAATCCAAGGATTGTGGACATGAGCATTTTGTGTATTTCATGAACATGTTTACATATACAATAATAATGAAGATAAAAATGCCAATGTATTCAGTTGATGGAGACTTAGAAATCCAGTTGTAACAATAAAAAACTAATGCAACTGCACAGATTTAGAAGAAATTTTACTGATTCTAAACTCACAGTAATGCACCACACTATTACATTTAATAAAATAATCCTAATTAAATGCCTTGTGTATAACTTAGGCTATGGCAAGTAATGGCATTTGAAAATACATAATTATAAATTATTGTCCTGTTTTGTTATGTACCATAATTTCTAGTGGATTATATTGCATTTTATATTAATTCTAGACATTAATGAGTTTCATAGTTAACTAACAGGTACTTAGTAAATTTGTCTCTAAGTTTCGTATCAAACCTTAATGTTCTTGTAGCAGAATTTTCCTTCTTCCTTTTTTCACTCACAATGTCTATGATTCAACCCACAGACCATATGGAGCTTAGGAGGAAGGAAGACTAGGGTGTAGAGGCTTCAGTCCCGCCTTGAGGGGTTCAGAATAGGATCATCATGGGATGTGGAGGGACAGGGGGACCTGAGAGGGAAAGGGGAGATAAGGGGGCAGCATCAGGTACTAGAGGGGATGGAAGAGAGGTACAGAGGGTCAGAAAAATCAAATAAAAATATGCAGGGGGGGGGGCGGTGAGGAACTGGGGATAGCCACTGGAAGGTCCCAGAGACCAGGGAAAAGAGAGGCTTCCAGGACCCAGCTGGGATGACTCTAGCTGGAATTCACAGACAAGGAGGAGATAGAATCTATAGAGGTCACCTCTAGTAGATAGGCACGGCCCCCGGTTGAAGGATGTTGCCAGCCACCCATCTCAAAGTTTTTAAAACCCAGTAATGTTCCTTTCCAAAGGAATAACAGGGACAAAAAATGGAGCAGAGACTGAAGGAAGGGCCATCCGGGGACTGCCCCACCTGGGGATCCATCCTGTCTGCAGACACCAAACCTTACACTGTTTCTGTGGTCAAGAGGCACTTGCTGACAGGAACCTGGTATGGCTGTTCCTTGGGAGGTCTGGTCAGCAACTGTCCAATGCAGATGTGGAGCTTGTAGCCACCAATCAGACTGAGCTCAGGAATATCATTGGGGAGCTGGCAGAAGGACCTGAGGAGCTGAGAGTGTGTTGCAACTCCATAGAAAGAACAACATCAACTGGCCTGACCACCCAATGCTCCCAGAGACTAGTCCACCAACCAAGGAGTGTACAGGGAGGGATCCATGACTCCAGATACATATGCAGCAGAGGATGGCCTTGCCTGACAGCAATGGGAAGGGAGGGCCTTGGTCCTGTGGAGGTTTGATGCCCCAGTGTAGTGGTATGCTGGAGCAGTGGGGTAGGAAATGGTGGGTGGGTAAGGGAGCACCTTCATGGAGCCAAAGAGGAAGGGGAGAGGGTGGTTGTGGAATGGGGAGTTTGTGGAGGAGTATCCGGGAAGTGGGATATCATTTGAGATGTAAACAAATGGAATGATTAATTAAAAAAAAAGAAAAACATTTACATCTTAATACTTTTGTTTCCCAATCCCCAGTTACTGTTATCTTTCAATTTACTAGTGGTTTTCAAAGCTTCTTTCATTAATGCTGTCTACGTTTTAACATATAAATCCTTAATTCCTGGTTAGGCTACTCATAAATATTGAATTGTTTTGGTATTTCGCTACATTCTAAAGTTGAAAAAACACGTCTTGTAAAAGCCAAAAATATTTACCTATTTGGCCATATATACTTGGCTTTGGTTGCCATATTTTTCAACTAAATAAGGTTATTTTTGATGTCAAGGTCAGTTTTCATCTATGATCTCCACATGCTAAAGGATCACTCTTACATATGAAATATTAATGATGTTAATATAATGGCTGTATTTTGGTTTAGTTAAGGATAGTCATACGAAATCAATTTGGCCTGTCCAAAGGAAAGACAGGGACAAAAAAATGGAACAGAGACTGAAGAAAAGGCCATCCAGAGATCGCCCACCTAGGGATTCATCCCATCTGCAGACACCAAACTCCAACAGTACTGCTGATGATAAGAAGTGCTTGCTGACAGAAGCCTAGTATGGCTGTTTCCTGGGAGGTTATGTCAGCACCTGAACAATACAGATGCAGATACTCACAGCCAACCATCAAACTAAGCCCTGGGACCCCAATGGAAGAGCCAGGGGAAAGACTGAAGGAGCTGAAGGGGCAGCCCCATACAAAGAAAATACCAACTAACTTGACCACCCAGAGCTCCCAAAGACTAAACCACCAACCAAATAGTATATATGGAGGGAGCCATAGCTTTAGATACATATGTAACAGAGGATGGCCTTATTTGACATCAAAGGGAGGGGAGGCCTTGGTCCAGTGGAAGTTTGATCCCCCAGTATAGGGGATTGCTAGGGTAGGGAGGCAGCAGTGGGTTAGTAGATAGAAGAGCACCTTCACAGAAGCAAAGGGGAAGGGGAGAGGGGGGATACAATGGGGGGTTGAAGGGTTAACCTGGAAGGGAGATATCATTTGAAATGTAAACAAATAAAATTATTAATAAAAAACAAAGAAAATAAAGAGAGCAAATAAACCAATGGTGAGACTCAAACAAGATCTTGAGGGAAATAATAAACTGAATCAGATCCAAAATATAAGAAAGAGGAGAAGTGAAGAAAAGGGAAAACCAGTGGTAAATAGTTGGTTTAACAAAAAGTATTAAGGAATAAAGCAAGTCACAGGATACATGAGAAATTCAATAGGATGGCAAGCTCCGTTTCAAGGAAATAGGAGAAATGACAAAAAAAATTAAGTTGAAACTTTAGAGTTCTTTTGAAAGTAAGTTGGATGGTATTTTACTGGGTTAAACATATGAAGGAACATTTCACTGAAGCAGACACAGGAGAGAGGATGTTCTGCTAAAACAAGCATGTAAAAGGACACATGATGAAGGACTCTTTGCTAACATGCATGTATTGATCTGCCTTACATTGCATAGTTGAGCTGCATTTGTCAGGATGCCATAAGAGAGAAATGCACCAAAACACTTCTGGTGATGTGCTGTAGTTTCTTACCGCTTCCAAGGACTGGGGCTGATTGAATACAAGTGCTGAGGCAAGACCCATGTTGAGGCAAGGCACACGGAGGACACAAGAAGACTCCACAGAGTGATAGAGACAGAACTGTGCAATGCTTGTGTGTTTCTCGCATCTTCACTGATCATTGCTTCCCTGAGAGAGGCACAGCTGAGATCTTCTCCTGGTGTACGTGTTGGTACCTTCTGTTGACTCAAGGAGAGGCTGAGGCCTTGCTGTCTCTGCTAGGTTGTGTCACCACTGTTGCTAACCCAACTCTACAGAACTGGACTGCTGGTATATCCATGAGGTGTTTGTGAGTACATCAAACTGCTGTTGCCTGTTAACTTGTGAACTAAACTGCTGATTTCCAGACAACACAGACAGGAGTTGTTCTAAAGAATCTTTCTAAACACATTCACTTACCCCATATCCTTTCTTTTCCACTACCTTGAGTGGGTGGTAGGTTACAAGGAAGGATAAAGCATTTAAAAAACATCATTAAAAATAGTATTTAAACAATTAAAATTGTAAGAAAACAACAGAAGAGGTGGGTAGAGAATAATTGTGAGGGCAGGCCTTTGTACTTATAAGTTCCTACTTATAACAAAAATATAATTAATAAATCCATGGATAATCTGTATAAGAAGGCTTATATAGAGCTATTTTAGTAATATTCTTCAAATCCGGCTTGGTTTTCAAACTTCCCATAGTTTCTTTAAAGTCATCCCCAGAGGTTAGTGGTCTCCACTGAGGAAAGCAATTATGCCATAGAGAGGTTATTACAGCAAGTGCAGATTTTGAAGAATTACCAAATATTCTTGAACATTCTGTTTCTTCTAAAATGGACTGGCTAAGAAGGATCCTTCTTCAGGTAACACAACTTCTTTCTCTTTGTGTTAGCCAATAAGAGTCTTTGAGGGGAGAACTACCACTGTAGTCAAATTTTCAAAACTTTGATCTCACTTCTTCCTTGAAAGCAAATAAACGGGCTTTATGTCTTTAATTGTTGTCACATCTTTTGTTGAAATCACCATAGGGATAAAGGAATAATTGGAGGGGTACCCTGTGTTCTTTGGAAAAATACCAATTCACACAATGGAATGTCTATTCTCCATATGTAATAGGTAGTATTGGAGCTTTTATACAACACAAGAACTGGACTCAAGATGTGGGCATTGAGTCCTGCCTGTAGCTTGTTGCCCAGGGCAGCCTCTTTTTTCATCTGAAAACTGTCCTTATAAACTCCTTCAATTTTTCCATTCTATTTCTTCCCAGGATCCATTGTGGGGGCCTTATGTGTACTCCATTGCTGGATTTAGTCATTAAAAGTGTTGTCATGGTGACTATCCACTCTCTGTAGTTACCACCCATTGCCTTGAGGGAGGAAGTTGGCAAAACCCTCTTGATATTTTCACTTAAGATTAGCTTTATTATATTTACAAAAGGCTCTTGCATGTTGCCTGCTTAGCCAGGACCAGGGACCAGAACTAGAATGAGAGTAGACAATGGAAGAGAGGTTGTCTTGCTTTTGTAGGAGAATTTGGCATTACAATTTCCACCCACAATTAATATCCACTTCCAAATCCCTTTTCACAGTCATCAATAGCAGGCTGTGCAAAATGTATAGGGTCTATTTTATTTCTGATAAATTACTAAAGATCAGCTGCAACTAGCACAATCAGACCTTGCTTGAGTAACTTCAGAACTAGAAAGGCTAGCTCAAGTCCAATTCCTCTCTCCCACAGAGTATTGGAAGTTTTATAAATGTTTACGGATTGTTTCTTAATGGTAGAAACAAACAGATGAGATGCCCTTTCATTTGCATCTGCCATTTGAATAGTCCTGGAGAGATTTCCTTCATAGGTAGAAGATTTCTTTAAGTAGATCTTTAAGCCTTAGTGGATCATTCTAGAAGTTACCTGAAGAAATAAAAACAAAATCTACTTTTACTATCTTTGTAAATAACACTTTAGTGGGAAACAAACTGCCTCTTTTTAGAAGAATAGATCAACAGTAGAATGCACAGGGATCATCATGTAATCCTGCCTATCAAGTTAGGCTCTGCTTACTTTATGGATTTTATTTTCAGTGTACTCATTTCAGACTTAGGAGAAAGCCAAGCCTCAATGGCAGTAGAGCCTTTGTAAGCCAGTTTCTTTATGAGCATATCTCTCTAATTGCCATGTGGTTTCTGGATGTTTGCTACTTACTCTTTTGTAGTCTCACAGTTCATGCTATGTCTCAATAGATCAGTCACAAGGCTATTCCATGTTTGGCTTGAAATCTGTCTTTTACACTTATGAACACAAATTTCTTTGCCTGGACTTTAAGCAGAGTAGCCAATTCCTCCCACATGAAGCAGAATTGTTTAACCTTCCATGTACACCTATGAAGAATATAGACTATTTGCTTACTGAATAGATTTTAAAGATGTAGAAGACTGTGTTCAGAGATATAGTGTTTCTTATAAAAAAAAAAAGTACACAGCAAGCAAGTATAAATTTATTATGTGGGGAAGTCTGTAAGAATACTTTCTCTCACTTCTTGTTGTTCTGGTCAGTTTTAATGTCAGACTACTCCAAATTAGATCCATTAGTATAGGTCCTCACTTGAAGAACTGCTTTGATTAACTGAAATGAACATGATAAAACACACACACACACACACACACACATACACACACACACACACACGATAGTGGGTAGCTTTTCTAGCAGTCCAGATTTTAAAACCATATAAGGCAGAGGAAGGTTAGTTGCTTTTTGTTTGCTTAATCTTCTCTCTTGACATCACATGAACTTTCACTGTTGCTGCTGTTGATTCCTTTGTGATAACAGAAGCAGCATTTCTAGACTACCATTGTGGACCAAAAACAATGGGCTTGAAATTGCTGAAACACCCATCCTTCGTTTTGACCTTCTACCAGATTGTTGGCCTTCCCACAGACAGGATAGCTATTCTCAGATTACTCTGCTTGCCTAGGTACCCAGCCTTAAGGACTGTACAACTATTGGATCCTCAGCCTTTCATGTGTAAGTCAGAGCTCTGTACTATGTCAACATAAGCTAACTTAATATATTCAAGTATAAGATTATCTAAACAAAACATAAGAAGGTGGGGTGATTTTGAGCTAACCAATTACTCCTGGTCATTGGACCTACCCTGGAGTGTAGTGGATATACTCAGTGACACTCCACTGAGGAATGCTGATTTTCCCTTTCTAAGCAAGTGTCAATTCAAAATAGCTCCTTGGCAGGAGGTGGGACTTTGTGTTTACTTCCCTTTTTTCATGCTGGGATTTTGTCAGGTTTGAACCTCTACCGATCTTATGGGTGCTACCACAGTCTCTGTGAATTCATGTGTCTATCAGTACTATTGTATCTGGTATGTGTTGTCCTACATGTTTTATTTTTATTTTACTTTTATCTTGTGATTTGAATTTTTAGAGAGAAGGAGGGAGAGGGGAGGTAAATTGCATCTGACAGAAGTTCACTTAGGGAGGAAAAGAATATGATCAAAGTATGGTGTTTAAAATTAAGACAAACTGTTAAAAATACATATTTTAGCACACACACACACACACACACACATATCACTGGTTCCTCTAGAACATCATTTTTCTACCTGTTGTGGGTCACAATTCCGTTGGGTTCAAATGACCCTCTCATACAGGTTCCATATCAGATATTTACATTAAAATTCATAACAGTAGCAAAATTACAGTTATGAAGTAGCAATGAAAACAGTTGTATTGTTGTGGATTGCTACATAAGAAACTGTATTAAAGGGTCACAGCATTAGAACAGTTGAAAACCACTGCTCTAGAGAACAACAACATTTATACATTTGCTAATGGCAAAAGTAATGTGTGCTCATTGCAGCACTTGTTCCTGCTTCATTTCTATGCTCTCCCTTGTTTCTGTGAGGATGATGCTCCTACTATGGTTAAGCATGCTTCTTGGTTAAGCCCAGGCTTTTGTTTGGGATATTATCATGTTTGCCATCCAAAACACTAAAATGATCTTCTGAAGACTTTTGGTTTTCTTCTTTGCCTGTATTCTTAAGTGGACCCTGTGTTTAACTCCTTATCACTGCCACTTGGGTATCTAGCTCAGGTTTTCTACTTTCACCACAGAGGTTTACAATTTCTGTGCATCTTTGGGCTCATTGAGCTAACCTTGCATATAATCCTTCTTTGCATCACCTTTGAATAGAGTTCATATAAAATATACTCATATGTTTTCCATACAGTAGCTATACTCTTTAAAAATATATCAGGGATCCCAGATTGAACATTTTAAACTTGAGACCCACCATCTTTTCAGGTGTTTAACCAGCAGAATTGTCTGGTTTTGTCTCAGCCACTAAAGGGCTGGGAAGGTCTTGGTTCCCCTTTGGCCTTGTTTATATTTGCCCCTGATTAATTATGAAACAGATATTTTGGCAACTATTATTATTATTATTATTATTATTTTGTTTTCTTTTGTTTTTGTCTTGGTATGCTGTAGGGATTGCATTTCTATATTAGGAACCAATCCTTAATTTATATAGTATACTACATTCCACAAACTTGAACTCAGTAGTTTTGCCAGTTTTCCCTGGTTCTCATGGCTTAACTTTTCTTTTTTTTTTTTTTTATTTTATTTATTTAGTTATTTAAATCACATCATAATTTAATTATTTTCACAGAGGTTATAAACACAAAAAGGCAGGATGTGGGGAAGGGAATGGCACTGGAGCATAGGTGTTCAGGGGGAGTACAGATACCTTTCAGAACAGGGTATCAGTTGGGTGTAAGTTCAGGGGACAGGTCACTATGACTCTGCCTATGATTCACTTGTCCTTATCTAAGTTGGTACTATCCACCGAGGCTGCCTATTTATAAGACCTATGACTACTAGGGCTGGTAAATTTCCACAGAAGCTGCCTGTTTACAATAGCTTATAGCCTTCTGTTTTCAGTGTTTTTCCACAGAGACCCAAGACTTTGTGTTAGCATGTATGTATGTCAGGCCTATTGCTGACTTTAGGCCTATGGCTGATTTCAGGCCTTTAGTGTATATGCAGGGCTGCTCCTGACATCTCCTCCCTTCTCTAAGTATAGAAGGGCCTTGGTGATTCTATTCTTGTGAAGGCGGGGATAGAGGCCTGACCTCCAATAATTGAAGGGGACCTTGTAATGGCTCTGGTCCTCCTGTCGAGTATGCTTACTATCTTCTTTCTTAAAATAGCCCTTATTTATATGAGGCTAAGTAAATATTAAGTTCATTTTGTTGTTGCTTCTAGCATTTCTTATATATTTTAAATACTTTTGTTTATTCCAATAAATAATGTAAATTATATTCATATATTTGGTAATATTTACTCTTTTTATACTATCTTATATTCTCTGTCTTATTCTTTGTCTCTATGTATATTTTACTTTTACTGTTGAAGTTCAACTACACAACAATGGCTCTTATATTTACCTGTTTATGTATATCATAAGCATAAGGATAACTTTTCACATAACAATGGATTAGTAACCAAACTCTATAAACTTGGCATTGTTAAATGATTAACAAAAATAGCTGTCTTAACTTATCGTGTCAAAGGAATTGCAGAAGCAGTGGTGCTTCTGAAATTAACTCAGAAATTAGAAATTAATATAATTAAAGCTGTTGTGCCAGCAATAATCAAGTCCACTACCCTCTTGCTTCTGCTGAAAGCCCAACTCATTTCTTCTAGTACTTTCAAGCTATTTTTAGAATGCCAAGGTTCTGTGATACTCAGGGCAATAAAACAAAAACTGGTTGATAGACCTCCATAATCGGGTTTCAACATACTAACATAATTAGAAGGTGTACAATCAATGCAACTTACATTAAATATTATAGAAGAAACAAAAGTAATTTTAACTTGACAATTAAAAGAGCCTTAACACATGTACTAACACTTATTTGAAATCCAGATCCTGCCCCAACTTTATCTCTTGCTAGCATAACATCATAGAGAACTGCAGCTAACTTGCAAATATTTTTATATCTTCCCCCAAAGAAAACGTTGGCATTGTGCTCCATAAATTTGGCCTCTCTCTTTCTCTCTCTCTCTCTCTCTCTCTCTCTCTCTCTCTCTCTCTCTCTCTCTTCTCTGTGTGTGTGTGTGTGTGTGTGTGTGTGTGTGTGTGATCATATGAATATGTGTATGTGTACATCCTAAGTTTCTACCAGGTGTTTTTACTTGCAAGAAGGTCTATTCACTATTAGATATATTCATATTATTGCTTATACTTTGGCGATTTCCATTGGCAAGACTAGAATGTTTTACACCAAAACCATTGGAAAATACAAGCTTGCTTTTGAAATTCTAAGAATCTTCAAAGATCAAAACTGGAAATAGTCTCAATAGACCATTTATTTCAACCTCTTCATGATAAAGATGGAGAAATAAAACATGGATACATTGTTGATGTGAAGAATAGTAGATATTCACTTAAAGTTACAGAGCTTGGGATAACACCTATGCCTTCTAGCTTCCAATCGAGTATTATTTCCAAACATTCAATTTAAATCCTGATATTTCACCTTAGTTCATCTGTGTCACATATATCCCAAGTTTCCATTTCCTCTCCAGACGAATTGTAAGTTAATATCACTTACTCCTCCCATATGGCATAGCAACCATGTGAACTGGCCTTATTATTTGATTTATTTTCCTGCTCTAGATGAACTGTTCAAGATATTAACTGAACTTGCTATTCTACTGCTACTGGAACCCATGAACATTACCAGTATATGTTTACAGTGATCCCGTATTGCATTTTCTGGGGCTAGATGTGAAAACAGACACAGCCAATGATAGAATAAAATAGAAAACTTCAATTTTGAAATGCCTTGGGAACCACACTCAATGGTAATATTTTAATCTGTCCAGGAATGGGAAACTGCCTGCTTGTCTTAAAAGATTAGAGTCAGAAGTATGGGAATAAGAAAATAAATGATTAAGATAAAATTTTCTTTTACTTATGCCACTGAAAAGCAATTAAGTATTGCCAAAGAAGATCCACTATGCAGCATCTCAAAACGTGAGTCAAAGATGCTGGATGACATGGGTCATGCATTTCAACATCAAAGTTATTGGTTGGGGTACAATTCAATGAATCTACTTTGGGAGAAGCAAAGTAGAAGATAGCTAGGAGTAAAGTATTCCTCTAAAATGGCTTCATGCCACCTCACCCTACTGTTTTAAAAAGCTGTTCTTACTGGCTCTTTAAAGGCATGTGACAGGAGTAGAACATCAGATCATTTTATTGTGTGGAGTGACCTTAAGTAGATCCCCTTGGTAAACTTTGCGGAGGCAGAAAACTTGGCAATAATGTGCAGTCTTAGATTGCCTTCAAAGGCTAGATACAATCATTAATAATCAGTTCCACATGAGGAGGCAGTGAGGAAGGCATTAGTACATTAACAGATATGATTGGGGAAGTGTATCCCACAGTAATAACAAAAGAAGAAAGGTCAAGGGTCACTGTAAAGATATGGAAAGAGTGGGGGAAAACTGGCTTAACTAGAAGGGCATAAATTGGGGCAGAGGAGTTATTACAAGGAAGTAGTTCCTGCTACCACATTTGAGAGAGAAAGATAAATCCCAGAATAGGAACAGAAATAAATTTTTGTTAACATAATGTTTATTCTGTTTTCTGTTAGGCAAATTTGTGTAAGTTTTGTTCACTTGTTTTCTGGATTATAATACAAGGATTTTTGATTTCTCTGTACATTTCCAAAAGGAGAGTCCCTCTGATACTACAGGATATGCCATCTGTGGTACAACTGTATTTGTTATCTCTCATTGCTGATGGTATGGGATAGATACGTGGAATGAGGTCTTCAGGCCCATTCTTTACCATGCTCACTTTGATTCAGGTTATCAGTTAGGGCAATCTACATTCTATTTCTCTAGTTTGAGGTTTTTACTAAAGCGGAAATACCACTGAGTCTTGAGTAGACTAGAAAATGAAAACCAATTAGCAAATACAAAATAAAGTATTAATAAGTAATTGTCTATAGCTACACTGAGGTTTGATGCTCAGACAAGCAAGAGTAAATATTTTCGACCTATGCGTTACTTTACATGTCTTATTGGTATATGTATCCCTTGGAGAAAGCATCAGTGTCTGGAAATTTATTCAGTGAATATTCTAATAATTATGTTGCTTATTAACTAACCAGTTGGTTTGGGACTGCAGTCAATTGAAAAAATACAGGCATACTTACTAGTACACTCCAGCACAGAACACATTTCAATGATAGAAATTCACCCAAGAAATGTTTATTTAATAATCTTTTAGAGCTAGACTTACAAGCATTTCAATATATTTGGATATAGAGCAGTGGGGTGGGAAAGGATGAGTGATGGGAGAGCAACTTCATAGAGGCAAAGGGGAGGGAGGAGGAGGCAGATGTGGATGGGACATGTGTGGAAGGGTAACCAGGAAGTGGCATATTATTTGAGATGTAAACAAATGGAATTATTAATAAAAAAAATAAATAAAATTGATTTAAAATTAAAAAACAACAACAACAACAACAAAACAAAAAACAAAAAAGAAACTGTCCTAGTTGCTTTCTATGCCTAAGACAAACACCAGGAACAAAAGCAAAATGGGAAAGAATTTGTGTATTTTGCTTACAGATTATATCCCATCATAGAGGGATTTTAGGGTAGGAAACTGGAAGTAGTAACAGAAGCAGAGGTCATTAGGGAACACTATTGCCTTATTTATCATGTCTCTTTCATCTTGCCCTTTTGTACAACTCAATAACACCTCCCCATGAATGGTAGTGACAACCCATAGTTACTTGGGCCCTCTCACATTAATCATTAATAAAGGAAATGCCACACAGACTTGCCTTTAGGCCAATCTGATGAAGGCAGTGGCACAATTTATGCTCTTGCTTCTCAGATCATTCTCACTTGTGTCATTTGACAAAATACTTACACCATTGACCCTTTGTCAACTTGACATATAAATACTTCATTACTAAACCATAAACTGTCCTTTCCTGTCTTGTTTGCCCCCAACATATCATTACTATAATAATTACAATATAAACCATAGTCCAACTTTTAAATTATTTTATTTTAATTAAAATATCGCATTATCACTCTTACCCTCATCCCTCTGCTCTTTCCATGTACTCCCTCCTCCCTCTCAAATCCATAATCTCTTTCACTTTAATCATTATTGTTACATATAAACATAAATATATATACACATATATGAGCATTTAGTGTCAAATTTATCTACACAGTTTTAGAGCTGACCACTTGGCTTTGAGTAAATATTTAGGAGACTCTTCTCTGGGGAAAACTTATTCTTCCTCTCATAGGAGTGAAGAATTAACTTGTCATTATTCATGAATAATGAATAATCTTTTAGAGCTAATCCCATTTGGGATGTCAACAGATGTGTCATTTGCTTAGATCTTGTTCAGGCTAGCATCTTGTTTGAGATTTTATAGGTATAGCTTCCCTGTTATATATAGGAGATATTACTGTACTGCACACTTCCTGGTTCTTCCTGGTCCTCTAGATCTTACAGTCTTTCCACTATTCCTTCTACAATGTTCCCAAAGCATAAGATGAAGGAGATGTATTTAGATATATTAGTTGATTGTAAGCATAATCATGTAGAAAGCACTTTAATATTACACTGGTTCAGGAAAGTGTCAGTAGCTGCTTCTACTCTAACTTCTACAACCTTATTAGTTGTAAGGTTGACACTAGACATGTGTAATTGTCTAAATTTTTAGTACCAGGCATAATTTCTCTCCTGATAAACTGTCCTTATGTCCAATTAGACAACTATTGGTTACTGCAAAGATATAAGTAGCAATATTACACATTTAAATATATCTTGCTCTGTTGGTTAGTGTTGTGACACACAGGCACCACAGCTATATAAAACAATTTATCACTTTCCACTCTTGGAAGCTTTAATTTTAATTTTATGTATTCTGAATGCTGTTCCTCAGAAAAGAGGCCTCTAGTTTGAATCCAACTTGAATCTTCTGAATCTAATATCCAAAGTTTATGGCATCTTCATCAAGAGAAACTTACCTTAAACTTCTATAGTGCAAACCAAGTGCAAACAACTATATTTTATATTGTTCTGGGAGACTTTTTAACTCATCTGTCTAATAACTAAAAGCAGGTTTCATTATGTCTATGTAGTGGTGTTTTTGCTGGATAATCAATGGTAATTATAGATGGAGCATTATCATCTCAAGTGGCATACACACACACACACACACACAACACACAGAGAGAGAGAGAGAGAGAGAGAGAGAGAGAGAGAGAGAGAAGAGAGAGAGAAACAGAGACAGGCACACACAGAGGAAAGGAGAGAGAGACACTTGGATATACTCTACTCTATTTTATGTAAATATAAAGTAATATGATTCTATATTTCTGTTTCAAGCATTCTTATTTTTTATAACTCCTCTCTCCTCATTCTGTACTGGCCTCAGTATCTCCTCTACAAGTAAGGCCCCTCCCCATTTTTCCATTTTCCTCCTTTATCACCTGTGTTAATCTGTCTTAGTTAGGGTTGCTACTATGACGAAACACCATGAACTAAAAGCAAGAAAGTATTTATTTGTCTTACACAGCCACATTGTAGTCTTATCACTGGAAGGAATCCAAGAAAAGAACTCACACAGGGCAGGAACCTGAAGACAGAAGCTGATGTGGAGGCCATCAAGGGGTACTGTTTATTTGATTGTTCATAATGGCTTCTTCAGCCTATTTTTTATAGAAGCTAGGACCACCAGCCCATAGAATGGCACCACCTACATTGGATGGAACCTTCCCCATGAATCATGAATTAAGAAAATTCCCTACAGCTGGATCTCTTAGAGGCATTTTGTCAACAAAATTTGCCCCTTTACAGATGACTCTAACATGTGTCATGTTGGCATAAAAAATAGCCAGGACACCATCAAAATATTTTTAAATGCCAATAATTATTTTGGAAAATAGTATTAGGCTATAGGCCATCCTGGTGAGGAAGTCAAGTAAACAAGAGCTTGAAGCTGGTGGTCAAATTGCACCCACAGTTAGGAAGGAAACAGAGATGAATGATTATGCATGCTACGTTAACTATCTCCCTTTTATTCAACTTAGACTAAGGGCAGAGAATGTAACCATCTACTTTTAGAGTACATCTTTCTACCTAAATTAACCTAATCAAGACAATCCCTCACTAGCTTTGACCATAAGACAGATCTAGTTAGCATAATCCTTACAGAGTACTTCTGGAGGTCTTTTTTAAAAGGGTATTCCAGATTCAGTCAAGTTGACAAGAGAGTCATACTATCTAACAATTTTTAAAAATATAATAACTATCATAATCATAAAGATATGAGATGGGATGCCACTGGATTTTAATTTACATTTTTTCTAATTCTGAGCAAAATTAGAGACATTTTCATACATATTGTGTTCATCTTCATGTCTTCTTTGCAGAGTTTCAATTCACTTCTGTTTTAGTTACTTTTCCATTGCTGTGAAGACACCATGACCAAGCAATGTTATAAAAGACAGCATTTGATTTGTGGGCTTGCTTAGAAATTCACAGTGTTAGTCTAATACTATCATGGCAGGGACCATAGCAGCAGGCAGACGAACATATTTCTTGAGAAGTAGCTTATAGATTTCATGTTGAGACAACAAACTCAAGGCAGAGAGAACATCCAATTGGAATGGCATATGCTTTTGGAACCTTATAGACCACCCCCAAAAGTGACACATTTCCTCTAAAAAGGCCACACTTCCTAATCCTTCCAAATTATTCCACCAACTGGTAAGCAACTATTTAAACATTTGAGCCTATGGGGACCATTCTCATTCAAACTACCACATGTTCTTTTGCCCATCTTAAAAACAGGTTATTTGTGATTTTTCTCTTGTTTTGTATTGTTGGCCTATTTAGTTGTATGAATCATTGCATAATTTACAATAAACTGTTACTATATCCAAAATTCCATGATTAATAAATTCATACTCTATTTAAATTATGTAGTTCATCAACTGTGGGCCTTCTGTAAAAACCAGAAGTACCCAGAAATACCAGGTACCAGTCACAATAAAAACAAAACAAAACAAAAAACAACCCAAGTAGCTCTATTCCGGTGGCACTCAATGAGGGCACTGCACACAGTGTGATGGTTATTTTTTGTCAACTTGACACAAGCTATAGTCACTTGTATAAAGAGAACATCAGCTGAAGAAAATGCCTCCACACAATTAGTCTGCAGACTAGTCTGGCAAGTTTTCTTGATTAATGATTAATGTAAGAGAGTCCAACTCACTGTTGGTGGTATCATCCATACAAAAGTGTGCATTGGTTGCATAAAAAGTGAACTGAGGTGCTCTTAGGAACAAGTCATTAAGCATTACTCCATAACTTGTTCTTTGGTTTCTTCCAGCCTTGAGATCTTGCCTTACTTTCACTTTATGGTGAAATGAACCCTTTTGTCCTCACGGTGATTTTAGTAATAGCATTTTGTTACAGAAATATAAATCAAACTAGGACAAACCTAGATCTATACCCATTTAGGTGTACCACTGATGGGCAAATAAGCAAAACATTCTATAAACTCCAATAGAGAGACCTATTTCTTAAAGTTCATTCCTGTACCTATCAGCCAGGAAAATGCAAAGCCTAGATGTTCATATATTGATGAATGAATGGTAATGTAACATATTTAAATGATGGAATAATGTTCAGATTTTAAGAAAAATGAAATTATGGAATTGACAGGTAAATGGATAGAATTGGAAAGAATCATTTGGGCAAATAACCAATACACAAAGAGATGCAATGTTTATATGCTTTCTCTCATTTGTATATTTAGCTTTGAGTCTTCAGATGTGTGAATAGAGATCAGGAAAATAATAAAGGGCCTTGTTGTGTGGTTAGAGAGGATGGGGCAAAGTTTCGGAGTGAAATTTGGGGTTGAGATTGAAGAATAGGATAGAATAGTGATGTGATGAATAACTATTGAAACTCTTTTGGAAAAGCTGCATAAAAACCTACTATTGTCAAAGCTTGCTAAAACATATGCATGTACACATATATTTTTACATATATAAAGGGAGATTTAATGTGGTTTCTTTACAAAAGGGGTGAATTTCCTAACTAGGCAACACATTCTAGCAGACATAATCTCTAATACCAAAAATGGGCTAACCCCTTTTGACTTGTTGTCCAATAGGAACACATAGATCCCATGAAATGCAGTCTATTCCCAATACCATTGGTTACTCTCTAGAACTTGACAAGTAAGAGCTTATGCTTAAGACAATATTTACTTAAGTCACAGAATATAGAGAAACATAGGAATGACCTAGAAGCTTACATCACTATTGGATGTTTCTGAATTGCTGTAAGGTGCATATGTACAATAAGAGGAGAAAAGCAATCATCTCCCTTAACCAAAACTTGTTATATGGTCTATAAGTTATAATGATGACAGATCTAACAAGATATGTTCCTTGGTAAATAAGGCCACAAATGTTTTAAGAGAAACACATCACCTTCTTATTGAGTCTAAGGTCCTGTCCATGAAATAAATGAGTATCATACCTGGCACTATTTTAAGGCTCTATTAGAGAAACTTACTATTTTGCTAAGTGGACATAGTAGTAAAATGATTCTTACATGTCTTATTTTATACTCATTAACTAACCTCTCGAAACCCTCGTCAAATAGCTTCTCCTTACAGCAAATACCAGTTAACACAGAGACCATCAACTAGTCAATATGCAGAGAAGTGACTATGGCATGCTCAGGTGTAAAGGAGATGTGTGTCACACTATTCTCCCTTAAAGCTCATGAATCAAAGATTTCTGTGGATCAATCTCCCTCTCTCTTCTCTGTTTATACTGCACTTTCTTCTGCTTTGATGTTACTTGTATTATAGTTGCTTTTTCATCTTTCTTATCAGTTTTTCCCTCCCATACTTAATCCCCTTTCTAGTTTCATGATATGAAAACACACCCAAACTCACATATATAACATATATCTAAAAAATAAGAAATCTGAGATATGTACATAATAGATAACATAAAAATATTGTTTTTTCTGGCCTGGATAGATTCACTGATATATTTTTCCATCCTCAACCACTTTACAATGTATATTTTGTTTATTTACCTGCCAGACATCTATTCTAATGCATTTTGTAGCTATAATGAATGCTGCAATAATTAACATGCATGTACAGGTACCTTTGTCATAGACATACAGTCACTTGGAATTTACCCAGGAGTGGTATAGATATGTCATAGGGTACTTCTGTTTTTAGTTTATTTCAATATTTGCTTCATTAATATTCAAGAACACCAGAGTAAATAAGGCCTCCTTTTTTTTTTTTTTTTAATATTTTTTATTGGAAATTTTTATTTCATTTCAGATGTTTTCCCCTTACCTTCTTTTCCTTCCTCCCTCCCAGGAACTCCCTATCCCTTCCCCCCTCCTCCTGCCTCTATGATGGGTGTACCCACACCCACTCTCCCCCGTACCTCACCTTCCCACCCTCGAATACCACCCCCACGATGTCCAGCCTTCATGGGACCCAAGGATCTCTTCTCCGAATTATATATAGCTCCCTTCCCATATATAGCTGGAGCCATGGGTCCCTCCCTAAGCGCTCCCAGCTGGTGGTTTAGACCCTGGAGGCTCTGGTTGGTTGGTATTGTTGCTCTCCTCATGGGGTCCCTTACCCTTTCTACTCCTTCAGTCTTCATTCTATCTTCTCTGTTGGGAACCCCATGATCAGTTTAATGGTTAGCTGTGAGCATCTGCCTCTGAATATGTCAGACTCTTGCAGACCTCTAAGGAGACAGTTATGTTAGGCTCTTGTCGGCATGCACCTCCTGACACCCATGTCAGCATCTACCTTTGGTGACTGCACATGGATGGATACCCAGGTGGAATGGTCTGCAGACGGCCCCTCCTTCAGTTTTTGTCCTGCACTTTGCATCCATATTTGCTCCCTTGAGTATTTTGTTACTCCTTCTAAGAGGGACAGTATCCCCCCCCCGGGTTGGTCTTCATTCTTCATGAGTTTTATGTGGTCTGTGAGTTGAATCTTGGTGTTTCAAGCTTCTGGGCTAAAGTCCAATAATCAGTGAGTGGATACCATGTATGTTCTTTTGTGATTGGGTTATCTCACTCAGGATGATATTTTCTAGTTCCATCCATTTATATAAGAATTTATCAAATTCATTGTTTTTTAATAGCTGAGTAATATTCCATTGTGTAAATGTACCACATTTTTTGTATCCATTCCTCTGTTGAAGGCCATCTGGGTTCTTTCCAGTTTCCGGCTATTATAAATAAAGCTGCTATGAACATAGTGGAGCATTGTCTTTGTTATATGTTAGAGCATCTTCTGGGTATATGCCCAGGATGGTATGGCTGGGTCTTCAGGTAGTGATATGTCCCAATTTTCTGAGGAACCGCCAGACTGTTTTCCATAGTGGTTGCACCATCTTGCAATCCCACCAACATGGAGGAGTGTTCCTCTTTCTCCACATCCTTACCAGCATCTACTATCACCCGAGTTTTTGATCTTAGTCATTCTGACTGGTGTGAAGTGGAATCTCATGGTTTGTTTGATTTACATTTCCCTGATGACTAAGAATGCTGAACATTTTTTTAGGTGCTTCTCGGCCATTCACATTTCCTCAGTTGAGAATTCTTTTTTTTAGCTCCATACCCCATTTTTTTAATAGGGTTATTTGGCTATCTAGAGTCTAATTTCTTGAGATCTTTGTATATATTGGGTATTAGTCCTCATCGGATGTGGGATTGGTAAAGATATTTTCCCAATCTGTTGGTTGCTGTTTTGTCCTATTGACAGTGTCCTTTGCCTTACAGAAACTGTGCAATTTTATGA
This sequence comes from Mastomys natalensis, assembly GCA_021653895.1. Classification (NCBI taxonomy): domain Eukaryota; kingdom Metazoa; phylum Chordata; class Mammalia; order Rodentia; family Muridae; genus Mastomys; species Mastomys natalensis. The sequence goes on along the minus strand of JAJTUV010002161.1, from coordinate 361,017 downwards.
AGTCCATTTGCAATTCTTGATCTTAGAGCATAAGCCTGTTCAGGAACTTTTCCCTTGTGCCTAGGTATTCGAGGGTCTTCCCCACCTTTTCTTCTATTAGTTTTCAGTGTGTCTGGTTTTTATGTGATGGTCCTTTATCCACTGGACTTGAGCTTTGTACAAGGAGATAAGAATGGATCGATTTGCATTCTTCTGCATGTTGTCCTCCAGTTGAACCAGCATCATTTGTTGAAAAATGCTGTTCTTTTTCCACTGGATGGTTTTAGCTCCTTTGTCAAAGATCAAATGACCATAGTTGTGTGGGTTCATTTCTGGGTCTTCAACTCTATTCCACTGATCTTCCTGCCTTTCTGTACCAATACCAGGCAGTTTTTTATCACTATTGCTCTGTAGTACAGCTTGAGGTCAGGAATGGTGATTCCTCCAGAAGTTCTTTTATTGCTGAGAATGGTTTTTCGCTATCCTGGGTTTTTTGTTATTCCAAATAAATTTGAGGATTTCTCTTTCTAGCTCTGTAAAGAATTGAGTTGGTATTTTAATGGGGATTGCATTGAATCTGTAGATTGCTTTTGGCAAAATGGCCATTTTTACTATATTAATCCTGCCATTCCATGAGCATGGGAGATCTTTTCATTTCAGGAGATCTTCTTCAATTTCTTTCTTCAGGGACTTGAAGTTCTTGTCATACACATCTTTCACCTGCTTGGTTAGGTTCACCCCAAGGTATTTTATATTATTTGTGACTATGGTGAAGGGTGTCATTTCCCTAATTTCTTTTTCAGCCTGTTTTTCTTTCAATAAAATTCTAGCAACCCATATCCAAGAACACATCAAAACAAGCATCCATCATGATCAAGTGGGCTTTATCCCAGGAAGGCAGTGATGGTTGAATATTCAGAAATCCATCAATGTAATCCACTATATAAACAAACTCAAAGAAAAAAAAACACATGATCATCTCACTACATGCTGAGAAAGCATTTGACAAAATTCAACATCCCTTCATGGTAAAAGTCTTGGAAAGATCAGGAATTCAAGGCCCATACCTAAACATAGTAAAAGCAATATACAGCAAACCAGTAGCCAACATCAAACTAAATGGAGAGAAACTTGAAGCATTACCATTAAGATCAGGGACTAGACAAGGCTGCCCACTCTCTCCCTACCTATTCAATATAGTACAGGAAGTCCTAGCCAGAGCAATTAGACAACAAAAGAAGTCAAAGGAATACAAATAGGAAAGGAAGAATTCAAAATATCACTATTCGCAGATGATATGATAGTATACTTAAGTGACTCCAGAACTTCCACCAGAGAACTCCTAAACCTGATAAACAACTTCAGTTATATAACTGGCAGGTTATAAAATCAACTCAAACAAATCAGTAGCCTTCCTCTATGTGAAAGATAAACAGGCTGAAAAAGAAATTAGGCCTCTTCTTTTCACCATCCATGCCAGCGAATGTCATTTGTTTTAATGATGATAGCCATTCTGAAAGAGGTGACATAGACTTTCAAAATAGTTTTAATTTGCATTTTCTTGATGGATAAAGAATATGAATACTTTTAAAAATATTTAATGGTCACTTTTGTTTCTTTTAAGATTTCTCTGTTCATTTTATTATTATTTATTAAGAGTTTTGTGGAAAGCAACAATCCCAACCAACCAGAGCCCCCAGGGTCTAAACCACCAGCCTGGGAGCGCTTAGGGAGGGACCCATGGCTCCAGCTATATATGCAAGGGAGCTATATATAAGGGGGAGAAGAGATTCTTGGTCCCATGAAGGCTGGACGTCGTGGGGGGGTGATATTCGAGGGTGGGGAGGTGAAGTACAGGGGAGGGTGGGTGGGGGTACACCAACGTGAGGCAGGAGGGGGGAAGGGATAGTGAGTTTCCTGGGAGGGAGGGGGAAATGGGTAAGGAGAGAACATCTGAAATGTAAAAAATTTTCAATAAAGAATAATAATAATAATAAAAAGATTAAGATGGACTTGTCTTGTAAAAAAAAAAAAAGACTTTTGTGGGCACTTGTTTATTTTTTTTCAGTTCATTTTGTACTCTAGAATTCTAGAATGAAAGCCCTTTCTGCAAGTTGTCTCTTCACTCTGGTGATAGTTGATTTGCTGTCCAAAAGAGTTTTTAGATAACCATGCAATCCAATTTTCCAGTTCTTGGAGATAATTATTGTGCTATTGCAATTATTTTCAGAAAATCTGTCTCTCTCCAATGTTTTTGACTGATAAATTCTGTATTTAATGTTTTATATTATGGTTGTAAATCCAGTTTGAATTGACTTTTTGCAAGATGAAAAATATACACGTAAACATATTTTCCATGTAGCTATCCAGTTTTCCTCCTACCAATTAGCAAAAGGCTGTTTGTTTTTGTTTTTTTTTTTCTAGTGTAAGTTTTAAGGTATTAAAACCTTAAATAATGTAGATTTAAAAGGATTCATATTTTATGTTTATTAATGTGGATATTCTTTACATATAAAACTATATAGACACAAAATACATAAGTGTTTATCAAAGGTAGGAGCAGGATAAAACTGAAAGTTCAATTCATACACAGTCAACAAATGCAACCACTATGGAAAGCAGTCTGGCGGTTCCTCAGAAAATTGATCATACTATTACCTGAGGACTCAGCTATACCACTCCTGGGCATATACCCATAAGATGTTCCAACATATAACAGAGACACATACTCCATTATGTTCATAGCAGCCTTATTTATGTAATAGACAGAAGCTGGATAGAACCCAGATGTCCTTCAACAGAGGAATGGATACAGAAAATGTGGTACATTTACACAATAGAGTACTACACAGCTATTAAAAACAATGAATTCATGAAATGCTTAGGCAAATGGATGGAACTGGAAACTACCATCCTGAGTGAGGTAACCAAATCACAAAAGAACACACATGGTATGCACTCACTGATAAGTGGATATTAGTCCAAAAAATCTCATAATACCTAAGATACAACTCACAGACCACATGAAACTCAAGAAGAAGGAAGACCAAATTGTGGGTGCTTTGTTCCTTCTTAGAAGGAGTGACAAAATAACTCATGGGAGCAAGTATGGAGACAAAGTGTGGAGCAGAGACTGGAGGAAAGACTGTCTTGAAACGGTCCCACTTGGGTATCAATCCCATGTGCAGTCACCAAATGCAGACACTGTTGTAGGACAGAAACTGAAGAAGGGGCCATCCGGTGACTGCTCCACCTGGCTATCCATTCCATGTGCAGTCACCAAAGGCAAATGCTGATGTGGATGCCAGGAAGTGCATACTGACAGAAGCCTGATATAGCTGTCTCCTTAGAGGTCTGCCAAAGCCTGACATATACAGAGGCAGATGCTCACAGGTAACCATTGAACTGATCAAGGGATTCCCAATGGAAGAGTTAGAGAGAAGACTGAAGGAGATGAAGGGGTTTGCTGCCCTCTGTCTCCTCTGTCTCCTCTGTCTCCTCTGTCTCCTCTGTCTCCTCAATTCCTGCTTCCTGTTCCAAGGGGTTCCTTGAGCTCTGAGGGGAAGGATTTGATGGAGACATTCCATTTAGGGCTGTGAGTTCCAATCTCTCTCTCTCTCTCTCTCTCTCTCTCTCTCCTCTCTTTCTCTATCCTCTCTCTCTCTTTTCTCCTCTCTGTCTGTCTCACTCTATCTGTGTCTCTGTCACTGTGTCTCTGTGTGTCTCTCTGTCTCTCTGTATCTGTGTGTGTGTGTGTGTGTGTGTGTGAGATGTGTGTCTGGGGGGGTCTCTGTATTTGTTCCCATCTGCTGCTAGAAGAAGCCTTGCTTATGGCTAAATAAGGTATTGATTTGTGGGTATACCATAATATGATTAGGAGCTAATTTACTGTTTTCTTGTAAGACAAGTAGTAATTGGCATTCCCCTAAGTCTCTGGACTTTCTAGTCTCTGGTTAGTTTCTAGTCAATGGTTTGTTTTCATCAAAGCATTGTCATGTATGGGTTCCATCTCATGAAGTGAGCCATATATCAAATCAGACATTGGTTGGCTACTCCTACATGGTTTGTTCCACCATTGCCCTAGCATATTTCACAAGCAGGACGAATTGTGGATAAAAGGTTTGTGGTTAGGTTGGTGTTTATATCTCTCTTTTGGGAGCCTATAAAGTACCTTTTCATGTCAAACACATTAGAACATGGGAGGCGAGACTCTATATAGGTGCCAGCTCAAACTCTCCCTTCTCAATGAGTTCTGTGAGTATTGTATTCAGCAATGGGACCTTGCTTTCATTTTATGGAGAGTAAGCTATTGTCTTGGCAACAGCGTGGATTGTTTGAGAATTTTTATGGGAACCTTTCAGCCAACATCTCAATTGGATGAAATACAATTCCTGTACTGGAAGGCCCATTTGGTGACAAAAGATAGCCTGTTGGAATTCTGTCTCCCTCATTATTTTGAGACTTCGTTAAGATTGGCTTCATATAATTACTAGAAAATTTCCACTGCCCTAGGTTTCTATACCACCCCTCAAATACAGACCAATTCTAGCTGTTTTGCCTCTCATTCACCCCCTTATTGCCATCCCCGACTCATCTTACACATCTGGTCTTCCTGTTCTAGTTTCTTCCCTTATAAAATTTATTCTATTTACCCCTCCCAGGGAGATTCATATATCCTCCATCTATACCCTTCCTCTAGGCTTAACATGTCTCAGTCTATAGATTGTAGCTTGGCTATTATTTAATTAATTGCTAATATCCAGACATAAGTAAATACATACAATATTTATCTTTCTGGATCTGTGTTACCTCACTCTGGATGATTTTTCCAGTTTTATTGATTTGCCTTTTAATCTCATGATGTCATTATTTTAGGTCCTGAGTACTGCTCTGTCATGTAAATGTACCATATTTCTTGAAGTATTCCTCTACTTAGTGGCATCTAAGTTGTTTCCAATTTCTGGCTGTTATGAACACAGAAGCAATGAACATGATTGAGTAACTGTTTTTTCTGGTAGGATAAAGGATATTTGATCAAGAGTGAATAGCTGGGTCTTGCAGAAAATCAATCTTCAGAATTTTTAGGAACTTCTATACTGATTTCTGTTGTGGCTGTACTCTCCCAGTAGAAAGGGTGTGAGCTTCTGGTTTAGATTTAAGGAAGTAAAATACAATATGGAGTATGTAAATCAACTCTTCCATAGAATATGAGGTTTTTGAAGTCTAAGGTAATTTGATAGGTAAAGTATAATTTGATAAAGAAATTGTACATAGAAAATTGGTTAATTTTGAAGAAAATCTTTAACTTCATAAAAATTTAATTTGAAATAGATCATGGATCTAACTATGGGAGCTTAGTTTATAAAACTTCTAGGAAAAGATAGAAAAACATCTTAATGATCTCCCAAAAATATCAAGTAAAATACAGAATGCACAAACTCTACAAAATATATTGGTAAACTAAAATTTGCAAAGTTGAGATTTAGGCTCAGCAGAAGGAAGAAGAAGAAGAAGAAGAAGAAGAAGAAGAAGAAGAAGAGGAGGAGGAGGAGGAGGAGGAGGAGGAGGAGGAGGAGGAGGAGGAAGAAGGGGAGGAGGAGGGGGAGTGGAGGGGGGAGGGGGAGGAGGGTGGGGAAGGGGAAGGGCAAAAAAATAAGCCAAAACTTGGAAGAAAATGTTTCAAAATTTACATATGATAAAGGAATACCATGTGAAAGGCACAAACAAAATTTCAATCACTAATGTTTACCAATGGCAACTAAACACATGAAAATATATTGCTAGTCCTTTTAAAAATAAAGTAGTATACAACTCCTTACCTACTATTCATATTTGGCAATAGTGTGAAAGAATTACAGCCATAACCCGTTGTTAATGAGAATGTAATCTAGTATAGTTGATCTGGAAATTTTTTTTCACAATTTTATCTAAAGATAAATATAAACCAACTATCATATATCCTAAGTACTCCACTATGACACTTATTTTCATGAGAAATAAAATCATATATCAATGCGAAGATTTGTACATAAATGTCTATAGATGTTAAATGTTTCTCTGTTAAGAAACAAAACCTTGATTACTCACAGCTGTTCAGTTACTCACATCCCCCAGACTCAGTACCTGTTACACATCTTGTGCCATGTATTCAATCTAATCAGCCCCAATTGTGATATCCCTAATACCAAGGCTTGGTCTAGCCCACATGAATTATATACAAACTGCAGACCTAGACTGTGCTTACATATGGCAATAGATTCACTCTGTTAAGCAACTGGAAACTTGAATTCCTGCACCCCCCAAATGCTCAAACCTGCCTTTGGTTGCAAAACCTGTATATCTTCCTAGTCTCTTGACTTCTGAAAACCCAAGGTCACCCATGCTACTCCAACACTTCCAGAAATTCCATTAGCAAAGCTTATTCCAAACAGATCCAGCCTTTGGTTGTATTCTCATGTTTTCTTGCTTGCCAGTGAATTGTAATCAACTACCTTTATCCAATGAAAATTTAACACTGAGTTTCTATAAAATGAACCTACCATTTTTCATAACTTATCTGAAATCAATCAAGCTTGGGGAACAATAAAATCAAAAACAAGATTTTGAGGCAGCATAGAAACACACGTGAGATACAAGACCCATGAAAGAAGCACACATATCTATGTCTCACTGAAAAAATAACAACAATATGGAAGGCCAAGAAAGTATGTACATCTTTAAGATCACCAGTCTTATAGAAATTATTTCCAATAAAATTTTCCTAGATGAACCCACGAACACAAAACTTACAAGAACAAACATAAACTTCATTAAAGAATTCAAGAAGTTTAAAGAAGACATGACAAACTGCTCATTAAACTTAAAGAAATGGCAATCAATGTCTCAGTGATACCCAAGAAAATATAGATATATAGATAAATGAAACAATGAAGACAATATGAAATTAAAAAAAAATGAACTGCCAAAGAAAACTCAAAGAAAAATGAAAATAGAATTAAAAATTCAATAATACTCAATAATACAATTACAAAACTCTGGGAATATACTAAAAAGAGAGAATAAATAAAGTATAAAGGAGACTCTAAGATAAAATAGAAACACTAGACTATATATAATATTATATATATATATATATATATTAATAATGTATATGTATATGTATATTTTTGTGTGTGTATGTAGTAATAAAAAGAATATGCAGAAATTATTGTATACCAAGAAATGGTCAAATCTTCAAATTATAGACATAGAGGAGAGATTTCTAAATTAATGGCACAGAGTATATTGTCAACAAGATCATAAAAGAAAATACTCCAATATTAAAGACATTCATACCTGTACAAAGAGTAGACACAAGACCAAATAAACAGGAACTGAAAAGGATCTTACCCACAGAACATTACAAATAACCACTAAATATATACAACAAGGAAAGAATATTAAAAGCTAAAATGTAAAAAAACATACGTCCCATATATAAGAAAATCTATTAGAATACCTGCTGTTTTCTCAATAGAAAACTTAAAACAAAGAGATTATAGAGCAATGCACTTCAAGCTCTAATTGACCATGAATGCCAACCTATAATACTGTGCCCAGTAAACTATCTGCCATTGTTGAAGAAATAAAACTTGTCATGATATAAACATTGTAAAAGAATGCATGTCTACCAAACCAGTGCTACAGTGAACACTAGAAAAGATGTTTACTTGACTAAACAGGTTGGATTTATATATTTAGGATAAGTGTGTATGTGTATGTGTGTGTGTGCGTGTGTGTGTGTTTATTTTTTTTCCTTTTTTTAATTTTATTTTTTTTTGCTTATTCACTTTATAACCGTCCCAGTCACCCCCTCCCACAATCCTTCCCCATCTCTTGTTTTCTGAGTATCCCTCCTCCTGTATCCCCCACCCTGCCACTTTAAGTCTCTGAGAGGCTAGGTGCTTCCTCTCCCTTGGGGCCAGATGAGGCACCCAGCTAGAAGATCATACCCCATATACAGGCTGCATGTTTTGGGATAGCCCCACTCCAGATGTTTAAGACCTACATGAAAACCAAGCTGCACATTTACAACATATGTGCAGGGAGGCCTAGGTCCAGCCCATGGAGGTAGATCTGTGTAGACTAGGTATGCTCCACGGAGATACAGACATCCAGAGCCAAACAGTGGATGGAGCTTGAGGACTCTTATAGAAGAATAGGCGGAAGGATTGTGGGCGCTAAGGAGATAGGAACTGCACAGGAAGATCAACAGAGTAAACCAACCTGAACCCTTGGAGCTCTCAGAGACTGAATCACCAACCGTGTGTGTGTGTTTAAACAATGAAAGAAATAGAGATTGTGAATCAGAAGGAACAAAAATCTTCATTCTAATCTGCAGAATGATTAACCAAGGAGACATTACTATCCTAAATATATATGAGCTAAATTCTGGGGCACCAAATTTCATTAAAAGAATATTAAAAAATATTAGTAGAAATAAAGACACAGTTTAACTCCAACTTAATGATAGTAGGTGATTTCAGTATGTTTCTTTCTTCAATATACTAGTCATGTGAAAAAAGAAACAGACATCAGAATTAAATTGCATCATATTTCAAATGGGCCTAATATCTGTAGAATATTCTACCCAAATGCCAGAAACTATATACTCTACTCAGAAGCACATGGAATCTTCTCTAAAATAGGCTGATCTCTGAAACACAAAATAATATTAACAAATTCATAAACATTTAATTAATTCCATTTATCATCTCCTACCAATATGGTAAGACATTTTGCAAACAGATTTCTGATAATTACACGAACTCAAGGAGATTGAATACCATATTAATGAATGATAAATGCATCAAGATGAAATCAACATTCTTTTTAATTCCAGTAACTAAATGAAAATGGAAGCACACTATAGCAAAACCTCCAGGCCGCATTAAAAGCAGTCCAAAAAGTAAATTTATAGTTCTATGTTCCTATACTAAAAGTCAGAAAGAGCATAAATAAAAGACTTAGTGATAAAACTCAATAATTTGGGACAAAGTCAAACCAAAGCCCAGCAGAAGGTGAGAAATAATAAGAATCACATTTAATTAATAAAATAGTAATTAATAAAATGGAGAAAAAAGGATAAATAATCAAGAAATAAAATACCTGGTTGTTTGAGAACTTAAATAAAGAGAAATAAACATTTGGATTGACAAATGGAAATGGAGGACACAAGTTAACAGAATCATAAATGAACAGGGAAATAGGACAACAGACACCAAATACGCTCAAAATATTCTAGTCCATGAGATTAGAGATGAGTTGATTACAAATGATTTGATATTACATGTAAAAGGTCCAAAAATTCCAACATAAAATTTCTAGAAATGACCAATAATTTCAGCAATGTAGCATGGTCCACAGTCAGCTTTAAATAATATGGACATCTAGTTTGCCAAGCACTGTTTTTAAAGTATTTTTCTTTCCTTTTCTTTTTTTCCTTTCCTTTCTTTTTTGTTCAACCATTGTTTTTGGAATCTTTGTCAAATATTAAGTGTATGAAAATATATATACTAATGTTTAGGTCTTTGGTTTTGTTCCACTGGTCTACAGTTTTGTTTTGTTTCAATTATATTCTTTTCATTACTATGGCATTGTAATACATCCTGAGATCTAGAACGATAATCCCCCCAGTATTGTAATTTTTGCTCAGGTGGTCTTGGGTACTGGATTTATGTGATTTCACATGAATTTCAGGATAGAAATTTTCTATGGTTTGAAAAGTTAGTGATTTGATTATGATTGCATTGAATACATACACGTATATATCATACAAACATGCAATTACAGAGATAATTTGAGTTAAATGTTTATTTTCACAATATAAATTCTGCTAATCGATGAAAGCAGGTTCTCTTTCCATTTTCAGTATCTTTATCACTTATCTTAGAGGTTTAAAGTTTTCATTGTGAAAGTCTTTCACTTGCTTGAATAGTATTATTTCTAGATAATTCATATTCTGAGATTTTCTGTCTTTGTGTTCAGAGTAAAGAATTCCTTACATTATCCTCTTTATGGTTAGCTTGGTGGTCATAATTTCCTGTAACCTTTTATCATGGACTGCTTTTTCATTTACCATCACTTAATACATATAGTTTTGGCAGGTGCTTTAGACTAGATTAGCAGTTTTGTAGTTTTGTCATTTAGAATTTGAAACACATCTTTCCAAACCCTTCTTGCTTTTAAGGGTTTGACTGAAAATCCAACTGTTATTTGAATAGATCAGTCTTTGCATTTAATTTGCCCTTAACTCATGCAGCTTTGAGTATCTTTTCTCTGTTTTGTAGTTTCAGTGATTAACTATAATACAATATGCAGTTTTCTTTCATAGTCTCATCTGACATTTTGTATACCATTTAAATCTGGATAAGCTTTTCTAACTCTACACTTAGAAAACATTTTTCAGTGAATTTTAAAATTTATATAAAGTTAATGATTTTTTGTTTTTAGAGAAACAGAGACAGAGACTTTTTTTATTGGAACTTTTATTTACATTTCAGGTGTTTTCCCTTACCCCAGTTCCCCCCTCCCTCCCAGGAACTCCCTATTCCTTCCCCCTCCTCCTGCCTCTATGATGGTGTACCCACACCCACCCTCCCCAGAACCTCACCTCCCCACCCTCGAATACCACCCCCCATGATGTCCAGCCTTCATGGGACCAAGTATCTCTTCTCCCCACTTATATATAGCTCCCTTGCATATATAGCTGGAGCCATGGGTCCCTCCCTAAGCGCTCCCAGGCTGGTGGTTTAGACCCTGGGGGCTCTGGTTGGTTGGTATTGTTGCTCTCCTCATGGGGTCCCGTACCCTTTCTACTCCTTCAGTCTTCACTCTATCTTCTCTGTTGGGAACCCCATGATCAGTTTAATGGTTAGCTGTGAGCATCCGGCCTCTGAATAAGTCAGACTCTTGCAGACCTCTAAGGAGACAGTTATGTTAGGCTCCGAGACAGAGACATTTGCTTAAGTGATGCAACCAGTTATAAGTTGTCCATTCTCCTGTAAATGACTCCTAATCCTTGTTCCTGAAGTAATCCTAAATTAAACTCAGGGTCACTAGGATAGATGTGTGGAATTATTTGCACTGTAATTCACTCATATCTGAGGCAAATAAACATCCTTTTATTTCTCCACAAGAAGCTCACATGGTTTTTGATACTGGAGATTTTAATACAAGATTCATTAGCCCTGTATCAGGGGAGACAGCATAATATGGGAGCAGAGCATAACAAAAGTGTTAACTTCATTGTAGTCATGTAAAGGAGAGGAAAGAAAAGGCTTGAGATCTCGTTATCCATTCGGAAACTACACTGTAATGACCAAGAAGATAGAAGCCTTAGGAGGTTGATCCTAATGGAAGGTTACTGCATAGTATCTTCAGAAGGAATTATGATATTCAGTGCTTTTATTTAATGTATTTTCCATGTCTTTTTCCTAAAATTCTGCTTTAGGTTTCTCAAACTTCTATATTGTGTTCACATATTTTTAAAAATGTATCATTGATCCTGAGTGAATTATTTAAATCTTCTCTTTTGTCTTCATACTCTGATACTATGTCTTCCCCATTAACCAATTATGTAGGTAAAAATTTCCATCAAATATTTTCCCAAAGTTTATTTGAAATTAAAATATGATTATATCATTTTACAACTTCACTTACCTTTCTCCAACCCAGCCCATATCCCTAACCCTTTGATCACTTTCAAATTCATAGTCTCTTTTTCTTTGTCATAGTTGCATATATACATATATATTCACACATGCATAAATATAACATGCTCAGGGTATCTAGTGTTACTTTTATGTATATGATTACAGGCTGGCCAACTGAAATTGGATAACCAATCATGGGGTTCATCCCTAATTAAGACTATTTCTTTCTACTCTCAGGCATCCTTAATTATTTATGAGTCTGGCCCAATGAGATTCACTGAACTTTTGATTTTATCTATTGTGAGTTTTTAATTTATTACTTAAAATATATTACAGCAGTCACTTTCTCTCTAACCTGTACTCTTTGCAACTCTATCTATATCATTCCTCACTTTCTCTCAAAATGATGGCCCCTTTTGATTATTATGCAGATTTACATATATTCATAAATATATAAATACAAACTGTAAAATTCTTATATTGTGACTTTGTCTATATGATTTTAGGAGTGACCACTTTATATTGGATGGTCAATTAGGATACTAATCTCTGGTAAAGACTAGATAATCTCTCTCTCTCTTCTCTCTCTCTCTCTCTCTCTCTCTCTCTCTCTGCAGTTATTATTTGACTACAATATTTCACTAGGGTCAGGGCCCCTTGAGATTTCCTCTACCTCATTAATGTCTATAGATATCATTGTTTAGGTTCTCTAAGGTAGTCACATTTCTGAGGTATCCTGGATGAAGCTTCCCTGTCATTTCTAGAAAATACAATCTCACAGCAGACTTTCTTGTTCTCTGATTTTTATAATTTTTCTATTCCCTCTTCCTCTGTGTTCCCTGAGCTACAGATATGTAAGTTGTGTTGAATACGTATTTGTTGTGGGCAGGAGTACAATATAATTCATTGATTTCTGCATTTTGAACTATTGTGGTTTTCTGCACTTGTATCTATTTATTACTAAATTTCTCTGAGGAGAGATGAGAGATTCATTTCTCTGTGTATATAAGGATACGTTTTAGAGTGCAGCTAGGAGTTATGGTGGTGTAGTAAAGTAAAAAATAGATGATTGTCTTCTAAGATAGATCAATTGTTTGTTCGAAGTAATATTTTTAATTTGTCGCATTTTTATTTATTATTTTATTTATTTACATTTCAAATGTTGTCCCCATTCCTAACCCATACTCCCTCCAATTTGACTCTAAGAGGGTGCACCCCCCCCACACCCACCCATACCCACCTCATCCATCCAACATCCCCCTTTTCTGGGACATCAAGCCCCCACAGGACCAAATGCCTATCCTCCCACAGATGGATGCCAAATAAGACAGTTCTCTGCTGTGTATGTAGCCTGAGCCATGGATCAGCCCATAAATACTCTTTGTTTGGTGATTTAGTCCATCGGATCTCTGAGAGGTCTGGTTAGTTGATACTGCTGTTCTTCCTATGGGGTTGCAATTCCTTTAGCTCCTTCAATCCTTCTCCCAACTCTTCCATTGGGGTCCCTATTACTCAGTCCAATGGTTGGCTGGGAGTATCTGCATCTATCTTAGTCAGGTGTTGGCAGAGCCTATCAAAGGGCAGCCATACCAGGCTCCTATCTGCAAGCACCTCTTGACATCAGCAATAGTGTCTGGGTTTGGTATCTGAAGATGGGATGGATCCCAAGGTGGGAGGTCTCTGGATGGCCTTTCTTTCCTTCAGTCTCTGTTCTGCTTTTTGTCCCTGCATTTCCTTTAGACAGCAACAATTCTGTGTTTAAAAAATTGAGATGCATGGGTGGCTCCATACCTCAACTGGGAGCCATGTCTAACTACTGGAGGTGTTCTCTTCATGTTCTATGACCTTGCTGTTTGGCATGTTTGCTTATATCATCCCCATTGGGTCCCGAGAGCCTCTAGCATCCCTGGCATCTGGGACATTCTAGTGGTTCCCCCTTTCCCCAACCCCCACTGCTACATACTTCTATTCATTCTCCTGTCCCTCTAGACTTCTCTCCTATCTCTTCCCATACCTGATCCTGCCCACCCCCTTTTCCCTCCACCCTCTTCCACCTAGGTCCCTCCATCCTTCTGCCTCCCATGATTATTTTCTTGCCTCTTCAAAGTGGAATTGAAGCATCCACAACTTGGCCTTCCTTCTTGTTAAGCTTCATATCATCTGTGAGATGTATCGTGAGTATTCTGAGATATTGGGCTAATATCCATTTATCAGGAGTACATACCATGTATGTCCCTTTGGGTCTGGGTTACTTCACTCAGCATATTTTCTAGTTCTATCCATTTGCCTGCAAAATTCATGAAATCCTTGTTTTTAATAGCTGAACAGTATTCCATTGTGCAAATGTACCACATTTTCTATATTCATGTTTTTGTTGAGGTATATTTGGGTTGTTTCCAGCTTCTGACTATTATAAATAAGGCAGCTACGAACATAGTAGAGCACATGACCCTGATGAGAAGTACCTAAAAAAAATGTTCAGCATCCTCAGTCATCAGGGAAATGCAAATCAAAGTGACCCTGAGATTCTACCTTACACCAATCAGAATGACTAAGTTCAAAAACTCATGTGACAGCAGATGCTGGTAAGGATATAGAGAAAGAGGAACACTCCTCCATTGCTGGTGGGATTGCAAGCTCATACAACCACTTTGAAAATCAATCTGGAATTTTCTCAGAAAATTGGAAATAGTTCTACCTGAAGACCCACCGATACCACTCCTGGGCATATACCCAAAAGATTTTCACCATACCACAAGGACGGGTGTTCCAGTATGTTCCTAGCATCCTTGTTTATAATTTGTCTCATTTATAATTAAACATAATTACAGCATTTCCTCCTGTAGTGGTTTGAATGACAATGTGCTCCCATAGGCTCATATATTTAAATCCTTAGTTACCAGCTGATGAACTTTTGGAAGGATTAGTAGATTTGAGCTCATTGGAGCAGTTGTGTCTTGTTGGAGGAGATATATCACTGGAAGTGGGTGACTTTAATGGTTTAAAATCCCATGTCAGGCGCTCTCTCTCTCTCTCTCTCTCTCTCTCTCTCTCTCTCTCTCTCTCTTTCTCTCCCTGCTCCCTACAGATTTACTGCTCTAGCTTAATGCTTGTTTACTTTCTACCATGATGACAATGCACTAACCCTCTGAATCTGTAAGCTGTTCCCCAATTAAACTTTTTTCTTTTATAACAGTCTTTTATGGATATGGGTGTATTTTCATAGCAATAGAGCACTAATTAAGAAAGTAAATAAATAACATAACCAATTAAAAAAGACAACTCTCCACACTCTCCAAACTCCTCACATCCCTCTCAAAATCTGGGCATACATATATACATATATATGTATATGTGTGTATATATATATATATATATATATATATATATATATGTGTGTGTGTGTGTGTGTGTGTGTGTGTGTGGGGTGTATGAAAAATAATAATTTATATTTACATAAAATTACACATAGTACATATAAGTGTGTATATACATATATAGTAAAATATACACATATTTAAATAAACTTAGATCACTTAAGGCACTTAAGGTGATGATGTTTCTCTGAATAAAAACAGATACTATCTAACTAAAGTCCCAGTGCCAGACATGAGATACCACTTTTCCAGTTTGTCAGAATCTTCCAGATTTTGTACCTGTGGTAGTGCCTAATACTGTTGAAGTCAAGGCAAAATGTATTGTATATAAAGTTCATGGGTCTGACATTAGAAGAAGTTTGTTGGTACTTCATCAAGTAGATTCTGAGCATTGGAAAAACAGCTGATAGAAAAATAGAATATTCATATTCTTTTTGTTTCCCTAAAGGTAATCAGAAACCCATGGCAAGTTGGGTTTTAAGCCACAAATATCTGAATGTTCAGCTTTTCCCGTACATTTGTCATTGAAAGCTTTTCTCAGTATTTCTTTTGCTTTATCACATAGATTAAAGACAAACTAATAGAATGAGGATTGTGGAATACAATGTTTGCATCTAAATCTTCAGTAATTTTGGAAATATAATGAAAAGATGATGCCGGGCGGTGGTGGCGCACGCCTTTAATCCCAGCACTTGGGAGGCAGAGGCAGGCGGATTTCTGAGTTCGAGGCCAGCCTGGTCTACAGAGTAAGTTCCAGGACAGCCAGGGCTATACAGAGAAACCCTGTCTCGAAAAAAAAAAAAAAAAAAAAAAAAAAAAAGCAAAACGAAAAGATGAATTTCTGGGTTAAAGAAAATAAAAACAGCTTTTAAGTAAAATGAAAGAAAAATAATTTGGCAAGTAACATTTTACAAGGAACACTGGATGCTGGCCTGCATTGTCATTACATATTTCATTTGTTCTGGGAATTTTTGAGCTTAGGATCTAAGCAAACTTTTAATAAAAACATAAAAACAGATAAAGTTTTCAAATGAAAATATCAAAAATGTTAGTTCCCTGGGAGGAAATAATCAATTAAATATAAATATCAAACCAGAAGAAAAGCTGAATGTAAGAAATAATGGTCAACACAGATCCCCCCCCAAAAAAATGGCAATCATCAATTATCTATTAACAATCTTTTAACAATCTAAAATGTAAGTCCTTGAAAATTAAATGATGAAACGGCTAGGGAATAAATGATGCTAGTTGGTTTCCATTTTTATATTTTTATTAAACATTTCAATTTAAATATATAATAAGTAAATATAATAATTAATTAAAATTACTATGTAATTTTAAATCCAATATAATTAAAAAACAGAAATATTGATGAATTCAACCAGAGAGCCAAGAGAATAAGTAAGCAGCCTAGGGGAATGGAAGGTTGGGGGGTCCTTTAGAGAGTATAAGAGATGTGGGAGGTGAGACTCTCTCAGGACTCATTGGGGGTGACCTTAGCCAAAATGCCCAACATGGGAAAAGGAACTCAAAGTCCACCTCCAGTAGATAGACAGGGCCTCAATTAGAAGGACAGGGTTACTAACCCACAGTCAAAATTCCTGACCCAGAATTGTTCTTGTCTACAAGAACTGCAGGGACAAAAATGGAGAAGAGACTGAAGGAAAAGAGGTCCAATGACTGGCCCAACTTGGGATCCATCTCAAGGGGGCGGGGACACCAAGGCCTGACACCACTATGCTATGATGTGCTTTCAGACAGGAGCCTGGCATGGCTGTCCTCTGAGGACCCCTACCAGCAGCTGACTGAGACAGAAGCAGATACTTACACCCAACCATTGGATTAAAGTTGGAAATTGCTATGGTTGAATTAGGGGAAAAATTGAAGAAGCCGAAAGAGAGAACAACCCCATAGGAAGACCAGCAGTTTCAAGTAGACCTCAGGGAGCTCCCAGAGATTGGGCCACCAATCAGCTTACACAGTCTGGTCCCAGGACCCTGGCATATATATAGCAGAGATCTGCCTGATCTGGCCTCAGTGGGAGAAAATGTGTATAATCCCGGAGAGCCTTGAGGCCCCAGGGAAGAAGGAGACCTGGTGAAGATGGAAGGACACCCTCTTGGAGGCAAGGGGGTGGAGGAATGGGATGAGGAACTGTGGGAGTGGCTACTGGAAGGAACAACGGCTGGAATGTAAATTAAAAAGAATAGAAATAGAATGCATATATGGACAAGTTTGATTTTTACAACTTGATCACAGAAACAATCTTTTTGATGTACTTTTGAATTTTGTTTGCAAATACTTTTATTACTTCTTTTAACGTTTGAAATGTATATGTATATACATAAATTCCTAAATATAGAAATACAACCTGCTCAAGTCAATATAATATTACTTGTGTGTATGTTTTCAGTGATGGAACATTTGGCATTGATTAACCACAATGTACGCTCTTCCCTGTGGAGAACTATTTTTTCTACTCTCACCATTCCTTAGTTGCTTCCAGTTCTTTCTGTAGGATTGTGGTCTGTTGGGCTTTCCCCAGAGTACATTAGCATGTATATTATTGTTGTCCTTGTTTAGCACATGTTAAAGCAGATGTATTGGGAGAATTATATGGGAATAGCTTCTGACATTCCTAGGAGACCCAATTCTTACAGCATCATTTCTGATTATCTGGCTCTTACAGTTGTTGCACTTTCTCTTCCATAAAATACCCTGGGCCATAGTTGCAGGAGTTGTTCTGTAGATATAACCTTTGGAATGGGCTCTATAACTCTGTATTTTAATTGGTTGTGGTTTTCTATAATGATTTCCTTTTACTGTAAAGAGAAGTTTCATTGATGAGTTGTGAGGACTACACCTATCTGTGGATATACAGACTTTATGATGTTATAATGTAGTAAGGAGTACACTGATGTTAAAAAGTAGTAGTTATAGGGTCTTCACAAAGTTTCTTAACTTCAGTAACTCTGGGTATTTGGCTGGGTTTGTAGTACCAGGCATGGTCTAGCGGGCCTTAAGTCCAATTAGAGAGTTGTACATGGCATGACTACACCTTTAGGGCTATCCTGTAATGCTTGTCTTTGTTTCAGGTCATAGACATCACAGCTGTTGGTGATTCTCTCTTTTAGAATCTTGCATGGATTTTTGGTACCATAAAAGTAGTCCTCAATGAGTGAGGCTTTCAGGTTAGTTCTAGCTTGGGGGCTTTGGGGCCCTGCATCTGGAAATGCATGGTGACTTTAGCAATAAAGAAAGACCTTCCACCTCTGGGGTTAACTAAGAGAAATAGCAATAGCCTATAATATTTTTTCAGTCTCTAACCAACAACTCAAAAGAACTTTCCTTTCTGATATCAAGGATTTTGTTAGTTGGCCTTTCGCTCTTGGAGGGAGCATTCGTTTCCCAGATAAGAATTTTTTTTATTTACAATATATATCAATGTTTATATAGATGTCATGCATTATGGATAACTGTAAGGTATATAGGTAATAGTAAGATTAGTTATGACTTTTACAAATATCCTTATTATTACTTTATCTTCCTCTCCTCCTGATTTTAACTTATCCCCCTCCAAATACAGATACTTTCCTTTTCCAGATTTCCTTGATAAGATCACTTGTACCATACCATTCACTTCTATGGTCCCCTTTTACTTTTTACTTTCCTAGATTCTGCAGTTATTCACAGGATAAGCATTCACATGTGAAGATTTGGTGCATGAAGCCTCTGATGAGAAAGAATATGTGATGCTTGTCTTTCTAGGTTAGGGTTACCTCATTAAATATGATTTTTCCTATTTTCTTCCATTTACCTCCACATTTCTTGATTTCAGTTTTTCTTATGGCTTTTTGAATAATATTCCATAGAATATATATATCACATGTACAAATATTTATTAAGAATTTTTGAATCTGTTCTCATTAGGAAAATAGCCAATCATTATATTTTTGTTGGTTCTTTGTCTAGTTTTAGTATAAAGGTAATTGAGCTTCCTAAAATGAGTATGAAGTGTTTCTTTTCTGTTGGTGTCATTTGAGGTGTATTGATGTTAGTTATTCTTTAAAGGTCTATAACAATTTTCTGGCCGGGCGGTGGTGGCGCACGCCTTTAATCCCAGCACTTGGGAGGCAGAGGCAGGCGGATTTCTGAGTTCGAGGCCAGCCTGGTCTACAGAGTGAGTTCCAGGACAGCCTGGGCTACACAGAGAAACCCTGTCTCGAAAAACCAAAAAAAAAACAAAACAACAAAAAAAAAAAAACAAAACAATTTTCTGATGAGATTTTCTTTTTTGTTTCTATTTCTATCTCATAGGTAGATCATTTTGGTAGATTATATGTATAAAATTTCAACAAATTTCTTTAGGTCTTCCAGTTTACTGGAGCATAGATGTTTTAAAGTATACCTGTGTGATTTCTCTGAATTTTCTTAATATCGATTGGAATGTTTCCCTTTTTATCTCTGATGTTATTGATTTAGATCTTCTCTATTTCTTATTTGGCTACAGGCTTATCAATGTTGTTAAACTTTTCAAAGATTCAATTCTTTTTTTTCATTATCCTTTGTACATTTTTGTCATTTCTATTTATAATATTTCAGCCTTAAAATTTAGTATATTCTTCTGCATATGTTGTTGTGTTGTTTGCTTGTATTTTACAAAAGCTTTTGAGCAAGGCATTAAGTTCCTATGTCATATTGCCATCATTTTTATGTAGGGCTATTAAGATTCCATCTTCCAGTTTTATTATATAATCACTTCATGCTATAACTTTTCCTAATAGAACTGACTTCATATTATCCCATTGATTTTGGCATTTTTTGCTTTCATTTTCACTCAGTCCCAGAATTCAAATTTTTTCCCTTTTAATTCCATCAGTAGTGTCTTGCTTAGCCTGTTTGCATTTGTGTACATTCTGCATTTCTGTTGTTGAAAGCTTTAGTCCTTGTGGTCAGATAGTATGCAGTATGTTATTACAACTTGTCTTAAAATTGTTGAGACTTGCTTTATGTTCTCATATATAATTTGTTTTAGAGAATACATCACAAGCTGCTATGAAAAAATTGTGCTCTTTAATGCTTAGATTGAATGTTATATATATGTTTGTTAGATCCATTTAATATATGATATATATTTGGTGCATAAATGTTAAAACATTAATATTCTCTCTTGATTGTTTTTTGGTTTGAAATATAGTTTTGTCAAATATCAGAATAGCTACATTTGCCTATTCCATTTGCTTGTAATATTTTTTTTCCATTTTTTATACCAAAGTGGTATGTATTTTATATTCTATTGCTGTGATTAACTCCATGACACAAAACAATTGAGAGTTGAATGGGTTTATTTGCCCTACACAGTGCCATCACAACCCATCATTGAGAGAAACCAACACAGGAACTGAAGCAAAGCTGGAAACTGGAGGCAGAAACTGAAGCAGAAATTATGGAAGAGTGCTATTTGCACACCAGACCTTTCTTACCTTGCTAATTTTATACAACTTGGGGATACATGCCTTAGGTTGCACCACCAAATCTGAGTGCACATCAACTACTTATCAAGAAATCACCCTCCAGATTTTACTGGAGCAAATACTGTCAGGCCATTTTATTCAATTGAGGTCCTTCTTCCCACATGATTCCAAGTCAAGCGTGTATGTTAAGGTGACAAAAATAACATATACTTACCAAAAAATTTGACCCCTTGTCAATTTGACATAAAGAAATAATTATTCTTTCATTGCATTTCTACATAATTTCATAATATATCACCACAATATACATCACATTATAACTTTAAAAATCTTAGTCTTTAAAAGTTCAGTATCTTTAAATATTCAAAGTTGCTCTAAAACTCAGTCTTTTAACTTTGGGCTCCTTTAAAATAAAAAAGTAAGTTAAATAATTCTTATTCTAAGACAGAAGTCCCAGGGCACAAAGAATTTAATCAGACTGAAGGAAAACCAATATCCAAACTTGTCAAAAGCTCAATTCCTGAAGCCTGAGACCCACTTACAATCCTTTGGGCTCTGTGTGTCTTGGGCCACTCCAACTTTTAGGCTCTTTTATCTGTAGCACATAATTCTTGTCTCCTAGGCTCATGTTAGTTGAATCTGCTAATGTCCTTGGCAATTTATCCAATATTCCTGGTCTCTCCAATATGATGGTATTACCATTGTAACTGAAGCTACACCTTGAAACAATACCCATACCTAGGACTTTTGCAGGGACTGTGACTCTGCTTCATCATGCTAAACCTTTCTCTATGAGCCCTTCAAATCTTAGGGCCACACTAAAACTGATTCATACCTTCCCATGATGCCCTTTTTTTTTATTGAGTCCAATCTTGCTACATGATGCCAACTCTCAGCTTCTCATCACCCTTTTAATATTGTGTTATCTACTGCAATGGTCTCTCCTGATCTCTCATTGCAAAGTCTACTGCTCTCCACAATTCTTTCATCTCTGAATCTCTCATGCTACCAAATGGTAACACATGGGGTATTCTTATGCATTCATCAAGTCCAGCTAACAATTTGAGATACAGCATTATCCTCCTCTGAACCAAAAGTTCTGTGTACTGGCCCTGAGGAAATACGTCCCAGAAGATTTCTTCTCATCGAGGTTGATCTGTTGTTACTAATAGGTAATTTTTCCTTCCCAGCTAACCAGCATCAATTTCACAGTAAAGCAAAATTTAACCTTGGTTACACTGGTCTCTTATTAATTACAGCTGGCTGACTAGATGCCACACAAATACAAAATATCACATGAACAGCATCGATTGAATTGTCAAGTCATTATTAATCTTCCCTATGAAATTTCACAAGTCTCGTCTCCATCATCAGTGTTGCCCTCATTATTCCTATCTTCCAAGATCTGAAAGCAGCTCACTAAACTCTGAGATATCAATGGCTTTTCCAGCACACATTCCAAATGCTTTTGTGTTCTCCCAAGAGCATCATGTCAGGTTTGTCACAAAGTTACCGCATGATCCTGATACCAATTTCTTTATCTGCTTTTTGTTGCTCTGATGATAAACACCATAACAAAAAGCAGTGTAAGGAAGAAAACCTTTATATGGTTTACACCTCATGATCAATGACCATCATTGAAGGAAGGAGAAACTGAAGCACAGGAAATGCCACTTTCTGGGTTGCTCTCTATGGCTTGTTTACCTTGTTTTAATAGTGCAACTTAGAAATAAGTATGCAGTGGCAGCACCACTCAAAGTGGACTGGCTGCTCTCAAATACGTAATTAGTCAAGAAAATGCCTCCATAGATTTTGCTGCAGGCCCATTTTATGGAGGCATTTGCTCAGTTGGCATTTCCTATTTGTAGATGACCCCAGGTTGTTCCCATCTGCTGCAGGATGAAGCCTCTCTAAGGATGGCTGAACCAGGCACTGATCAGTTTGTGAGTCATTTTCTTGTTAAATATTGTTTTAGTCCAGGAGTGTTTGGTTTTACCATAGGTCTCTGGTCTATCTGGTTCTCTGGTTCCTGGTCACCAAAGAAGTGTCAAGTACTGGTTCCTTTTCATGGAATGGGCCATAAGTCAAATAAAACATTGGTTGATTATTGTTATAAGGTTTGGGAAACCACTGCTCTAGTGTATTTTTTCACACCAAAAAATTGTATATAGAAGAGTTTGGTTTTTTTTTGGGCCTGGGTTGGTGTTTATATTTCTCTTTTGGTATCCTGCAGAGTATTTTTCCATACCAAAGACATTAATAATGGGGGGCTAAAAGTTCTATGTAGGCACAAACTTGAACACTCCATGTTAAATGAGTTATGTGAGTGTTGTCTTAACAATGAGGCTTGTCAGTTTGTGGATCACAATCTATTGTTTTGGTGACAGCCTAGGCTGTTTGGGATTTCCATGGGACCCCTCTGGCCAACAAGTCAATGGGGTTTAATCCAGTCCCAGTACTGGAAACTTCATTTGTTGACAGTTGATCACCAGCTGGGACTCTATCTCCTCATTATTTGGAGTCTTCATTGGGATTGAAAGGCACAGAAAATTTCAAAAAAATCATAGAAGAATATTTCCTTAATCAAAAGAAAGAGATGCCTATTAAGGTACAAGAGGCATACACAACACAAAAGAATATACATTCTTCTCTGAAATTGAACTTTCTCTAAAATTGAACACATTCTCGGAGACAAAGCAAGTCTCAACAAATGCAAAAAAAATTGAAATTAATACCCTGTATGTTGTCTGACTGGATATCACCATTACCAACTTGAAGTTGTACCACAGAGATATAGTAATAAAAATAGCAATGGTATTGGTACAAAAACAGATACATTGATCATTGAAATCTAACTGAAAAAAAAATCCACACATGATTTTTGAAAAAGAGATCTAGAAAAAGGTGGTACCTTAAACACTGGAAAAGGACAGCATCTTTTTTTTTGTTTGTTTGTTTGTTTTTGGTTTTTCGAGACAGAGTTTCTCTGTGTAGCCCAGACTATCCTGGAACTCACTCTGTAGACCAGGCTGGCCTCGAACTCAGAAATCCGCCTGCCTCTGCCTCCCAAGTGCTGGGATTAAAGGCGTGCGCCACCACCGCCCGGCTAGGACAGTATCTTCAATTAATGGTGCTTTTCCAACTGGTTTACTGCATTTAGAACAATGCAAATAGGTCCATACTTATCATTTGGCATAAAACTCAACTCCTAATGAGTCATAGACTTCAATATTAAACCAGGTACACAGAACCTCATAGAAGAGAATGTGGGAAATAACTCTTTGGCACAAGAATTACTACTAAACAGGAGATCATCAGCACAGGCAGTAAGATAAACCATTAATAAATGAGAACATATGAAATTGAAAAGCTTCTGCACAGCAAACGACACTGCCATATAGACAAAGATGCAGCCTATCAAATAGAAAAAGATTTTTAAAAACTACATGGGCCAAAATTCAAAATATACAAAGAACTCAAAAAACTAGATACATAGAAAACAAATAACTCAATTAATAAATGGGGTACAGATCTAAACAGAGAATTCTCAAAAGAAGAATCTCAAATGTCTGAGAAACACTTAAATGTTCAACATGATCAGGCATCAGGGAAATCCAAAACATACTTTGAGATTTCATCTTAAACCTAACAAAATTGAATGGCTAGGATGAATAAATCAAGTGACAGTTCATGCTCTTAAGGATGTGGACTAAGGGGAATGTTGCTGGTGGGAATATAAACCTTTACAGACACTATGGAAGGCAGTGTCTTAGATCTTCAGGAAGGTAGGAATAGATACATCTCAAGATCTAGCTACACCACTCTTGGTCATATATCCAAAGGACACATCATGCTACCCCAGAGACACATTTGATTAACAATGCTCATTGATGATCTATTCATAATAGCCAGAATTGGAAACCACTTAGAGGTCCCACAACAGAATAATGAAATATATGTAGATAGATATATAGATAGATTGATAGATAGATATGATAAGATAAGATATGATACATTTACCCAATAGAGTATTACTCAGTTGTCTAAACAATAATGGGAAGAAATTTTCAGGCAAATGGATGGAACTAGAAAAAAAAATAGTCCTCCGTGAGGTAACCCAGACCTAGAAAAATAAAGATGACTTGTATTCACTTATAAGTGAATATTAGCTGTAAAGTCAATACAACCAGACAACCAAGCTACAATCCATAGAATTACAGAGCTTAG
Organism: Mastomys natalensis; assembly: GCA_021653895.1. Classification (NCBI taxonomy): domain Eukaryota; kingdom Metazoa; phylum Chordata; class Mammalia; order Rodentia; family Muridae; genus Mastomys; species Mastomys natalensis. The sequence goes on along the minus strand of JAJTUV010002161.1, from coordinate 336,267 downwards.
GTATAAAGTAAGGGATACAGGGCAAATATATATATATATGAAATTTTAAAAGGGAACTTGAAACTTATGGATGGATGGGTAAGGTGAAATGTGAGGATCAAGTGGGGAAGGGAAGGAGAGACTTAGATGAGGGACAGATTATTGGGAGAGACAATAAAGTTCCCTTGAGGTGTAGTATACAACTCTAAAATGTACCCATATATGAAAGTCATCTAAACGAAAATTTTCAATAATGAAGAAGACAAAGGCCCAAATGGCCATCTTTCCTCAACAAAAGAAGCTTCCAGTGCCAAAATTGGGTCATATCTAACTAGATATTGGCCAAAGGGGTTTAAAGGAGAACAATAAATAACTCAGGCCATTGCCAAGATTGTAGATTGTTCTCCACACATGACAGCAGGGCCCCTCATTGATGAAGACAACACTTACACAACTCATTGAACATGGAGAAGTTGAGCTTACTTTAAAATAAACAAAGCACATGTATTTTTATGTATACATATACAAGTACACACACATATATGTATATATATATAATTTTAAAATTATATATATAAATAAATATATATAAAATTTTAAAATAATATATACATCTTATACACAAAGAGTGTGCCTTAGTTAGGTTTTCTATTTCTATTTCTAAAAAGCTGCAATGAAGCAACATGACAAAAAAACAAGTTAGGGAGGAAAAGGTTTATTCCACGTTGCTTTTCATCAGCAAAGGAAGTCAGGACAGGAACTCAAAAAGATCAGGAACCTGGAGGTAGAAGCTGACACTGGAGGTAGGAGCAGTGTGCTTACTGGCCTGTTAAGCTTACTATCTTATAGAACCCAGGAGCACCAGCCCAGGAATGGTACCACCCACAATCAGTTAGTTCCTCCCCCATTGATCACTAATTTAAAAAATCACTTACAACTAGATCTCAGGGAGACATTTCCTCAACTGAGGCTCCTTCCTCTCTAATGACTCTAGCTTATGTCAAGTTGACACAAAACCAGACAGTATACACACACACACACACACACACACACAGAGAGAGAGAGAGAGAGAGAGAGAGAGAGAGAGAGAGAGAGAGAGAGAGAGAGAGAGAGAGAGACAGGGAGACAGAGACACAGAGACACAGAGACACAGAGGCAGAGAAACAGAGACAGAGAGACAGAGACAGTGAGAGACAGACAGAGATAGACAGACAGACAGAGATAGAGACAGAGAGAAGAGAAAGGCACAGAGAGAGAATCTTGCCACATGGTGTGTGCTCCCCTGTGAGCCAAGGTGTGTGCTACCCCACGAGCCATAAGATATCTAATAAAATTCCCATTGTCAGGCATGAAAACATCACTCAGATTGTTGAGCAGCAGAATACAAGAGATTCCTACAACAATATGAACAATTGACATTGACCTTGTTTGCATTATAGAACTTCATGGTAAGACCCTATTGCTGGGGCACCACACTGATGCTATATTCCTGAATCCAGATGGAAATGTCCTGCAAGTCTTCTTTCTGAGTATTGAAATGTGCTATGGAAACTGCTAAGGAGAGGACCAGTCACTTGTCTTCCCAGCTATAATTCCATTTTAGTATGTGTGCTGTCAAAGTAAACAATATTTCTTGAATTAAGCAAATACTGATGATCATTAAATATACATTTATATTTCTTATATATTCATTTTCCTTTCCTGAATGCTGTATATATAATTAAATGTATATATATATATATATATATATATATATATAAAGGATTAAGAATTAACTCTTGTGTGTGTGTGTGTGTATTCAAGTACACCAAAAGACATGGGCCAATAGGGGCTCACAGACTAGCCAACCAACAAAAGAGCATGAATGGATTGGACCTAGGCATACTACACAGATGTAGCAGATATGCAGCTTTTTCTTCATGTGGGTCCCCTAACAATTGGAGTGTGGGACTATCTCTCACTCTGTTGCCTGCCTGTAAATCTCCTTCCCCTACCTGGTCTGCCTTGTCTGTCCTCAGTGGGAGAGGATGCACTTACTCCATCTGTGACTTGAAATATTAAGAGTGGGTTTGTACTCATGAGGAAACTGCCATTCTCTGAGGAACAGGGTATGGGGGAATAGGAGATTGAGGGAGTGCACATGAGGACAGCACTGGGAGAATTGGAGGGAGGGGGCTGCAATCAGACTGTAAAGTGAATAAATAAATAAATAAATAAATAAATAAATAAATAAATAAATGAAACATTACAAAATTTAAAAATCGAAAGAATTTTTGTATTTCATCTAATCGATTTCCAATTACAAAAATGTTACTTAAAAATATAGGGAATGTTAAAATGAAACACTAGTGTCATGTTTATTCTATGAATATGCCTGGGAAGATATATCTTCAAATTATATAGTTAAAAAAAGAATTGACTGGAGAGAAAATTTACAGTAACAGTACAAAGAATAGAATAATATTATTTTTAGATACTATTTTTTGGTATATATATATATTTTTTTTTTGGTTTTTCGAGACAGGGTTTCTCTGTGTAGCTCTGGCTGTCCTGGAACTCACTCTGTAGACCAGGCTGGCCTCGAACTCAGAAATCCACCTGCCTCTGCCTCCCAAGTGCTGGGATTAAAGGCGTGTGCCACCACCGCCCGGCGTGGTATATTTTTAAAAGCCTCGGCATTTACCATGTGTTTTCCCTTTGGCCTGTAAGAAGATTAACATTTACAAATGTATACGGAAAAAGAGATATACCCAAATAATTTGGACAGGGAGAATTAGAAATTCATTTCTGTAGGTATCTGCTAAAGGCTTGAAACGAGACATAGATCTTTTTATTTTTATCCTTGTCACATGAACTTGTCTAATATTTATTGTCAACTTGACAAGAACTACAATCTTCTTGGAAAAAAACTTTTGAGCATCCTTCTATGTTTGTTAAACCAAGAAGTAAAGGTGCCATTATAAATAAGGGAAATAAATGAATGGAGTATTAGCATTTCATCTGCAGGTTTTCTGATTATAGCTACAACATGAGACACTTCCTCAAGCTCTTGACATCATGATGTCCCAATCATTATGGACTCCACCCACAAACTGAGCCAAAATCCATCCTCCCTTCCTCCCTCACTGCCTGCATTCCTTCCTTGAGGTGCTTGTTGTCAGGCATTTTTTTTTTCAGAACAATGAGGAAAGAAAGCAATACACTTGTGAAGGTGGCCCATAACACCTACATTTTAGGATTACAAAGAAAACAAAGAGGAAGTGAGGCAGAGATCTGAGGTAGGTGTGGGAGGGAGACAATGGACAAAAAGAATAAAAAGAATAATGGTTTTTCACTGAATCACAGCACTTCTGATATCTTACCACTGCAGACATTTATTTCTCTATTGAAGCTACTAAAATTTAACAATATGTATGTGCCTCCCAGCTAATGGGATAGCCATGAGTAGGTTCTTCACCCTTCGGAAAAGTACATCTTAACCGAAGAACCAAGTGAAGAAGAAAGCTGTCACAAGGCTACAGTCTATGGATAGGGCAACATGGATAATAGAGTGGGATATAAAAAGTGTTCATGAGATCAACACAAGCAACTGGATTGAGAAGAGGATACAATCTTTCAGAGAACTGCCCTAGGCCAAGATGTTGAGTTTTTTAACCTCTTAATTATCATTGTTTGGAGGCCAGTCTCTGTCCTCACCCTAGAGAACAGATAGATCCCATAAACTGTGGAAATCCTTGACAGAGGCTTAGAACCATATTCTACTCACAAAGAACATGGGAGAAATGTGCTACATTAATTACTGTATCTTTGCTATGGTTCCCATTAAGGATCATCATAGAGGTACCAGCCATCATTGTGTTATTATTTCTTTGTGCCTTAATAAATTATGAAAACAGGAGGAGCTCCATAAAAGGTGCATGACCAGTAATTGTGAGACTAAGTTTTCACACAGTACACGAAGCGGTTATTTTTTGCCATTTTTGCTTTACTTGTTTATTGTGATTTCTGCTCATCATTTTAAGTGTCTTTAATTAATGATACATTTTCATTGGACATCTTCCCCCAAGCTTTTAAGGCAGAGGACATACTTCTAAAAATCAAATAACTAAATAATAAATAAAGTGCTGAGTGGTAAAGTGACCCTTAGATGAAGTAATATAAATGAAAACCCAAATGCAGAAAATGTCCCTGTTCATCATCATTGACACATGGGAGGAAGGGCCTTCCATCAGAAGCCCTTAACAGCAGTCCTGTCTGCTTATATTGTGGCCTTAAATCCAGGGCACCTTAAGATACACTCAACCTGGCCCCAGCACAAAGGTTTCAGCACTTTGATGGATTGAACAAAGTTTTGTTTTCACTCACCTAGATGCAAAGTGACCTTTCAGGGCTTAAGATTCTGAGTGCCAAGAGACATGGATGGATGTAGGGAGAATATGTAGTTGAAAGGTACAGTGAATTTGATTCAGGTCTGAAAAATTCACCCTGAGCTTGCCCTCTGTCAAGCGCTGTTCAGCCTCAGAAGTCTGATAAAACATGCATTCTGTGTCTGTTTGCAGTGTCTAATTCAGTAAGGGTGACTGTCAGAAAACTAGACAAGTGTAATAATGATTAACATTGGAAAGAAGGAGAGAGTTCAACTGGGAGTGGTAGTATAGAGCCAGGACTTAAGAGATCAGTTAAGAAGATATTGCCATGGACAACGGAGGATCAGTGAAGGATCATTAAGTATTGACAAATATATTTTGTTGTTTACTGATTCTCTGATCCTCAACAAGTGGCTGACACTACCTGAGATAAACACATCTTAATTTCAATTTACATGAAGGAACTATATCAGACCTTTAAAAATATAAGACTTGGTAAATATTTTCCAGATCGTCTAGATATTTGATAGGTAAGAAGAAGAAAGGAGATGGAGACACTGTAATATAAGACAAAACAGGGAAATCTATAAATGTCAATTCAATTTTCACTTAGCATAGAAAGTATTGTGTTTCAGTCAGACATTTTCAAGCATCATTTGTGCTGATTTCCCCTTGCCTCCCATGCACATGCTCCCACCCCTTCTACTGTGTTCCATTGCTCCCCTTCCTCAACACATCTTTTCCCCTTATCATAGTCCTCTTTTTGACTCCATGATCTTAGTCACCTATACCCATACTTTCACTTATTCATTCATCTGTTGGTTGCTATCTAGGCTGGTTCCAATTCATTTCTGAATAAAGCAGCAATCAACAGAGATATGATGGCATCACTGTGGCAGGATAGGGTCATCTGTATATGTGTCTTGAAGGAATATAGCTGGATCATGCAGTAGTTCTAATTTGATTTTGTAAAGAACAAAACATACTAACTTTCATAATGGCTGCATAAGTTTATATTCTTACCAGCCCTGAATAAGGAGGGGTTCCATTTTCCTTACATCTTTACTAGATTTTTTTTGTCATTTTGTGTGTGTGTTGTGTGTGTGTGTTGTTTCTGTTTTTTGTTTGATTGCTTGTTGATTGTTTCTGAGACAGTTTCATGTAGCTCAAGTTGACTTCTAACATGCATTATAGCTAACATTGCCCTTGAACTCTAGTGCTCTTGCCTCCACTTGCCATGCACAGTATTGTAGTCATGAGTATATATATAGATTTTTACTTAGGTGAGGCTCAATCTCACGTAGTTTTAGTGTGCATTTTCCTAACAGTGCAGCACAATCAACACTTTAAAAAATACCCATTGTCTATGTGTGTTTCTTTGAGAATTGTCTTTTCAGTTTATTATCCCACTTTTATTTGGCAGAGATTTTTGGTGTTTCAGTTTTACAGATGTTTATAGATTCTAGATATGAATCATCTTCCTAAAGAATAGCTGGAAAATAATTTCCTCCCAATCTATAGGTTGTATGTTTGTTGTACTGACAGTTTCATTTGCTGTGCATAAACATCTTAGTTTCACATAACTCCATTATTAATTCATGAGACTCTTTCCTCTACTATTGGAGTCTTGTTCATAAAGTTTCTGCATGTGCTTGAATCTTCAAGTTTACTTCTATGTTTTCTTTTAACAGCTTCAGCATTTCAGTGTTTAAATTCAGGTCTTCAAACTATTTTAAATTTACTTTTGTAGGGGGTGAATGAGATGGATCTCATTTAATTCTTCTATATTTGGATACCCTACATTTTATGTATTCATTCATTCATTTGCTTGTTTGTTTATTCACTTTACATCTTGATCACTGTTTCCCTTCCCACAGTCCCTCCTCCCAAACCACCCTACCTACCTCTCTAAGAGAGTGAAGGATGGGACTCCCCAGTAACTTCCCACCCTGGTACACCAAGTCTTTGAAGGACTAGGTGCATTTTCTCCCATTGAGGCCAGACAAGACAGCTAAGTTAGGGGAATGGATTCCATAGACAGGCAACAGGTTTACGAATAACCCCTGCTCCAGTTGTGGGGGACACATGTGAAGACAAAGATGCACATCTGCTACATATGTGTAAGGGAAGGTCTGGGTCCAGCCAAGTGTATGCTCTTTGGTTGGTAGTTCAGTCTCTGAGAGCCTCAAGGGTCCAGGTTATTTGACTCAGTTGGTCTTCCTGTGGAGTTCCTATCCCCTTCAGGGCCGTCACTCCTTCTCCCAACTCTTCTATAAGAGGCCCCAAGCTCCATCCAAAGTTTGGCTATGGGTACCTGCATCTGTCTGAGTCAGCTTTTAGGTAGAGCCTCTCAGAATATGGCCATACCAGGCTCCTGTCTGTAAGCAATAGTGTTCTTGACATCAGCAATAGTGTTGGGGTTTGGTGTCTGCAGATGGAATTGATCAGACATTGGGGTGGTCTCTGGGTGGCCTTTCCTTCAGCCTCTGCTCCAATTTTGTCTCTGTGTTTCCTTTAAACAGGGACAATTCTGGATTAAAAACAATTAGATGGGAGGGTGGCCCCATTCCTTCACTGACCATGTCTATTACTAGAAGTGATCTCTTCAGGTTCTATTGCCATGATGTTGGGTCCTGGGAGCCTCTTGTATCCCTGGCATCTGGGACTTTCTAAGGGTTCCCCAAGTTCCCTACCCTCCACTGCTACTTATTTCTATTACTTATCCTGGCCCTCTGGACTTCTCTCCTGTCTCTTACCAAACCTGATCATGGCCTTTTACTTTGCTCCCCACCCCTCTACCACCCTGCTTCCCTCTACCTGCTTCCCTCTGCCTGTTGTGATTATTTTAAGTGGGTTTGAAGCATCCACATTTTGGCTTTCCTACTTATTAAGTTTCATATGGTCTTTGAGTTGTATTCTGGGTACTATGAATTTTGGGGCTAATATCCACTTATCACTGAGTACATGTATGTACTTGTGTCTGGATTACCTCACACAGGATGATATTTTCTAGTTCCATCCATTTGCCTGCAAAATGCCTGTCATGAAGTTGACATTTTTAATAGCTAAGTAGTATTTCATTGTGTAAATATGCCAAATTTTCTGTATCCATTCTTCCATTGAAGGACATCTGGGTTGTTTTCAACTTCTGGCTATTATAAAAAAGGCTACTATGAACATAGTGGAGCATGTGTCCTTGTAATGTGTTAGAGCATCTTTTGGATATGCTCAGGAGTGGTATAGCTGGGTCTTCAGGTAGAGCTATTTCCGGTTTTCTGAGTGTTTTTCCAAAATCATTGTACCAGCTTACAATCTCAGCAGCAATGGAGAAATGTTTCTCTTTTTCCACATCCTCTCAAGCATCTGTGGTCCTCTGAGATTTTGGTCTTAGCCATTCTGATTGGTATAAGATAGAATCTTAGGGTTGTTTTGATTTGCATTTCCCTGATGACTAAGGAAGTTGTACATTTCTTTAGGTGTTTCAAAGCCATTCCAGATTCCTCAGTTGAGAATTCATTGTTTAACTCTGCATCCAATTTTTAAATGGGGGTATTTGGTTTTCTGGAGTCTAACTTCTTGTGTTCTTTGTATAATTTGGATATTAGCTGTCTGTCTGATATATGGTTTGTAAAGATGTTTTCACAATCTATAGATTGCCATTTTGTCCTATTGTCAGCTTCCTTTGTCTTACAGAAGCTTTTCAGTTACATGCGGTCCCATTTGTTGATTGTTGATCTTAGTGCCTGAGTCATTGGAGTTCTGTTCAGGAAATTTTCCCCTGTGTCAATGTGTTCAAGGCTCTTTCCCACTTTCTCTTGTATTAGATTCAGTGTATCTGGTTTTATATGAAGGTCCTTGATCCACCTGGACTTAAACATCTTACAAAGGAAAAAAAAATGGATCAATTTACATCCTTCTCCATATAGACTGCCAGTTAGACCAGCATCATTTATTGATAAGGCTTTCTTTTTCCAATGTATGGTTTTGGCTTCTTTGTCAAAGATCAAGTGACCATAGGTATGTGGCTTTATTTCTGGATCTTCAATTCTGTTGTTCTACCTGTCTGTTTCTGTACCTATAAAATGCTGTTTTTATCACTATTTCTCTGTAGTACAGGTTGAGGTCAGAGATGCTGATTCTTCCTGAAGTTCTGTTATTGTTGAGAATTGTTTTCACTATCCTGTGTATTTTTGTGATTCCAGATGAATTTGAGAATTGCTCTTTCTATCTCTGTGATGAACTGAGTTGGAATTTTGATGGGGATTACACTGACTCTGAAGATTGCATTCCCTAAGATGGCCATTTTTACTCTATTAATCCTACTGATCCATGAGCATGGGAGATCTTTCCATCTTCTGAGGTCTTCTTCAATTTCTATTTTCAGAGACTTGAAATTCTTGTCATACAAAGCTTGCACTTGCTTGGTTAGAGTCACACCAAGATACTTTATATTATTTATGACTATTGTGAAGGGTATTGTTTTCTTAACTTCTTTCTCAGCTCATTTATCCTTTGTGTAGAAAAAAAGCTAATGAATTATTTGAGTTAATTTTGTATCCATCCTCTTTGCTGAAGTTGTTTATCAGGCATATGAGTTCTCTGGTAGACTTTTTGGGGTTGCTTATGTATACTATCATATCATTTGCAAACAGTGATATCGTGCCTTCTTATTTTCCAGTTGCTATCCTTTGACCTCCTTTTGTTGTCTAATTGCTCTGGCTAGAACCTGGATTATTATATTGAATAGACAGGGAGAGAATAGGCTGCCTTTTCTTGTTCCTAATGTTAGTGTGATTGCATCAAGTTCCTCTCCATTTATTTTGCTATTGGCTATTGGTTTTCAGTACATTGCTTTTATTATGTTTTAGTATGTGCCTTGAATTCCTGATATTTCCAAGACTTTATATAAAGGAGTGTTGCATTTTGTCAAAGGCTTTTTCAGAATGAGATGATCATATGGATTTTTTTCTTTGGGGATGTGTATATAGTGGATTTTGTAGATGAATTTCTGTGTATTGAACCATCCCTGCATACTAAGATGAAGCCTACTTGATCATAGTGAATGATCTTTTTGATGTATTCTTGGATTCGGTTTGCAAGAATTTTATTAAGTATGTTTGCATCCATATTTATAAGCAAACTTGGTCTGAAGTTCTCTTTCTTTGTTGTGTCTTTGTTGTGGCTTAAGTATAAGTTTAGCTGTGGCTACATAGAATGAATTCTGTTTTTATTTTGTAGATTAGTTTGAGAAGTATTGGTATCAGGCCTTCTTTGAATGTCTGATATAATTCTGCTCTAAAACCATCTGACCCTGGGCTTGCTTTGGTTGGGATACTTTTAATGACTGTTTCTATTACTTTAGGGTTATGGGACTGTTTAGGTAGTTTTACTGGTCCTGATTTAGCTTTGAAAAATGATATCAGTCTAGGAAATCATCTGTTTCATCTAGATTTCCCAGTTTTATTTAGTATATCTTTATGTAGTAGGATCTGGTGATTTTTTTTTTTTTAATTTCCTCAATTTCTGTTGTTATGCGTCTCTTTTTATTTCTGATGTTGTTAATTTAGATACTGCCTCTGTGCCCTCTAGTTAGTTTGGCTAAGGGTTTATCTATCTTGTTGATTTTCTCAAAGAACCAGCTTTTAGTTTTGATGATTCCTTGTTTTTAATTGATTGATTTCAGATCTGAATTTGATTATTTACTGCCTTTCACTCCCCTTGGTTATGTTTGCTTTTTTTCTGTTCTAGAACTTTTATATGTGTTGCTAATCTGCTAGTGTACGGTCTTTCCAATTTCTTTATGAAGGTACTCAGTGCTATCAATTTTCCTTTTAGCACTGCTTTCATTGTATCCCACAAATATGGGTATGCTATGCCTTCATTTTTGTTGAATTCTAGAAAGTCTTTAATTTCTTTATTTCTTTCCTGACCAAGTTATCACTGAGTAGAGAGTTATTCAGTTTCTATGAGTATGTGGCCTTTCTGTTGTTTTTGTTGTTATTGAAGACCCTCCTTAGTCCCTGTCAATCTGATAGAATGCATGGAATTATTTCAAATCTTCTTGCATTTGTTGAGACTTATTTGTTTCCGATTATATGGTCAATTTTGGAGAAGGTACCATGAGGGTCTGAGAAAAAGTTATGTTCTTTTTTTAAAAGACTTTCTTCTTTTTTTAAAGATTGATTGATTGATTGATTGATTGATTTCATGTATATGAGTATGCTGTGACTGAATTCAGACACACCAGAAGAGGGCCTCATATCCCATTACAGATGGTTGTAATCCTCCATGTGGGTGCTGGGAATTGAACTCAGGACCTCTGGAAGTGTAGTCAGTGCTCTTAACCACTGAGCCATCTCTCCAGCCCCTATATATTCTTTTTTTTTTTTTTTTTTTTTTTAGTATCAAGATAATTTTTTTTATTGGAAATTTTTTATTGTAAATTTTTTATACATTTCAGATGTTCTCTCCTTACCCCATTTCCCCCTCCCTCCCAGGAACTCACTATCCCTTCCCCCCTCCTCCTATCTCCACGTTGGTGTACCCCCTTCCACCCTCCCCTGTACCTCTCCTCCCCACCCCTCGAGTATCTCCCCCCCCCACGACCCACGACGTCCAGTCTTCATGGGACCAAGGATTCTCTTCTCCACTTATTATAGCTCCCTGCATATATAGCTGGAGCCATCGGTCCCTCCCTAAGCGCTCCCAGGCTTGTGGTTTAGACCCTGGGGGCTCTGGTTGGTTGGGATTGTTGCTTTCCTCATGGTGTCTGGAATCCTCTCAACTCCTTCAGCCTTCACTTTATCTTCTCCATTGGGAAACCCCTGATCAGTTTAATGGTTAGCTGTGGGCTTCTGCCTCTGAGTATGTTGGACTCTTGCAGACTTCTAAGGAGACAGCTATATCAGGCTCCTGTCAGCATGTACATCCTGACATCCACATCAACCTCTACCTTTGGTGACTGCACATAGGATGGATATCCAGGTGGAATGGTCTGTCCTCTTTCAGTTTCTGTCCTGCACTGTGTCTCCTATTTGCACCCTTGAGTATTTTGTTACTCCTTCTAAGAAGGACTGAAGCCCCCCTACTTGGTCATCATTCTTCATGAGCTTTACGTGGTCTGTGAGTTGTATCTTGGTATTTCAGGCTTCTGGGCTAAAATCCAATAATCAGTGAGTGAATACCATGTATGTTCTTTTGTGATTGGGTTACTTCACTCAGGATGATATTTTCTAGTTCCATCCATTTATATTGAATTTATCAAATTCATGTTTTTAATGGCTGAGTAATATTCCATTGTATAAATGTACCACAATTTTTGTATCCATTCCTCTGTTGAAGGGCATCTGGGTTCTTTCCAGTTTCTGGCTATTATAAATAATGCTGCTATGAACATAGTGGAGCATATGTCCTTGTTATATGTTAGAGCATCTTCTGGATATATACCCAGGAGTGGTATAGCTGGGTCCTCAGGTAGTGATATGTCCAATTTTCTGAGGAACCGCCAGACTGATTTCCATAGTGGTTGCACCATCTTGCCATCCCACCAACAATGGAGCAGTGTTCCTCTTTCTCCACATCCTCGCCAGCATCTGCTATCACCTGAGTTTTTTATTTTAGCCATTCTGACTGGTGTGAAGTGGAATCTCAGGGTTGTTTTGATTTGCATTTCCCTGATGACCAAGGATGCTGAACATTTCTTTAGGTGCTTCTCGGCCATTCCCATTTCCTCAGTTGAGAATTCTTTGTTTAGCTCCTTACTCCATTTTTTAATAGGGTTATTTGGTTGCCTAGAGTCTAATTTCTTGAGTTCTTTGTATATATTGGATATTAGTCCTCTATCGGATGTGGGATTGGTAAAGATTTTTTCGCAATCTGTTGGTTGCCGTTTTGTCCTATTGACAGTGTCCTTTGCCTTACAGAAACTTTGCAATTTTATGAGGTCCCATTTGTCAATTCTTGATCTTAGAGCATAGGCCATTGGTGTTCTGTTCAGGAACTTTTCCCCCTGTGCCTAGGTATTTGAGGGTCTTCCCCACTTTCTCTTCTATTAGTTTCGGTGTGTCTGGTTTTATGTGAAGGTCCTTTATCCACCTGGACTTGAGCTTTGTACAAGGAGATAGGAATGGATCGATTTGCATTTTTCTGCATGCTGTCCTCCAGTTGAACCAGCACCATTTGTTGAAAATGCTGTTCTTGTTCCACTGGATGGTTTTAGCTCCTTTGTCAAAGATTAAATGACCATATTGTGTGGGTTCATTTCTGGGTCTTCAACTCTATTCCACTGATCTTCCTGCCTGTCTCTGTACCAATACCAGGCCGTTTTTATCACTACTGCTCTGTAGTAAAGCTTGAAGTCAGGGATGGCAATTCCCCCAGAAGTTCTTTTATTGTTGAGAATGGTTTTCGCTATCCTGGGTTTTTTGTTGTTCCAAATAAATATCAGAATTTCTCTTTCTAGTTCTGTAAAGAATTGAGTTGGTATTTTAATGGGGATTGCATTGAATCTGTAGATTGCTTTTGGCAAGATGGCCATTTTTACTATATTATCCTGCCAATCCATGAGCATGGGAGATCTTTCCATTTCCTGAGATCTTCTTCAATTTCTTTCTTCAGAGACTTGAAGTTCTTGTCATACAGATCTTTCACTTGCTTGGTTAGATTCACCCCGAAGTATTTTATATTATGTGTGACTATTGTGAAGGGTGTCATTTCCCTAATTTCTTTTTCAGCCTGTTTATCTTTCATGTAGAGGAAGGCTACTGATTTGTTCGAGTTCATTTTATAACCTGCCACCTTGCTGAAGTTGTTTATCAGGTTTAGGAGTTCTCTGGTGGAGTTTTTGGGGTCACTTAAGTATACTATCCTATCATCTGCAAATAGTGATATTTTGACTTCTTCCTTTCCTATTTGTATTCCTTTGATTTCTTTTTGTTGTCTGATTGCTCTGGCTAGGACTTCCAGTACTATATTGAATAGGTAGGGAGAGAGTGGGCAGCCTTGTCTAGTCCCTGATTTTAGTGGGAATGCTTCAAGTATCTCTCCATTAAGTTTGATGTTAGCTACTGGTTTGCTGTATATTGCTTTTACTATGTTTAGGTATGGTCCTTGAATTCCTGTTCTTTCCAAGACTTTTACCATGAAGGGATGTTGAATTTTGTCAAATGCTTTCTCAGCATCTAATGAGATGATCATGTGGTTTTTTTCTTTGAGTTTGTTTATGTTGTGGATTACATTGATGGATTTCCGAATATTGAACCATCCCTGCATTCCTGGGATAAAGCCCACTTGATCATGATGAATGATTGTTTTGATGTGTTCTTGGATTCGGTTTGCTAGAATTTTATTGAGTATTTTTGCATCGATATTCATAAGAGAGATTGGTCTGAAGTTCGCTTTCTTTGTTGGGTCTTTGTGAGGTTTAGGTATGAGTGTGATTGTAGCTTCATAGAACGAATTGGGTAGTGTTCCTTCTGTTTCTATTTTGTGGAATAGTTTGAAGAGAATTGGTATTAGGTCTTCCTTGAAGGTCTGATAGAATTCTGCACTAAAACCATCTGGTCCTGGGCTTTTTTTGGTGGGGAGACTTTTAATGACTGCTGATATTTCTTTAGGGGTTATGGGACTGTTTAGATGGTTTATTTGCTCCTCATTTAACTTTGGCACCTGGTATCTGTCTAGAAAATTGTCCATTTCATCCAGATTTAACAGTTTTGTTGAGTATAGGCCTTTGTAGTAGGATCTGATGATTTTTTGAATTTCCTCAGTTTCTGTTGTTATGTCTCCCTTTTCAGATCTGATTTTATTAATTTGGGTACTGTTCTGTACCCTCTGGTTAATCTGGCTAAGGGTTTATCTATCTTGTTGATTTTCTCAAAGAACCAACTCCTGGTTTTGTTGATACTTTGTATAGTTCTTTCTGTTTCTACTCGGTTGATTTCAGCCCTGAGTTTGATTATTTCCTGACGCCTACTCCTCTTGGGTGTATTTGCTTCTTTTTGTTCTAGAGCTTTCAGGTGTACTGTCAAGTTGTTAATGTGTGCTCTCTCCAATTTCTTTTTGTAGGCACTTAGAGCTATGAGTTTTCCTCTTAGCACTGCTTTCATGGAGTTCCACAAGTTCTAGTATGATGTTTCCTCATTTTCATTAAATTCTAGAAAGTCTTTAATTTCTTTCTTTATTTCTTCTTTGACAAAGTCATCATTGAGTAGAGCATTGTTCAGTTTCCACATGGATGTGGGTTTTCCCTTGGTTCTGTCATTATTAAAGACCAGCCTTAGTCCATGGTGATCTGATAGGATGCAGGGGATTATTTCAATCTTTTTGTATCTGTTGAGGACTGTTTTGTGACCAATTATATGGTCTATTTTGGAGAAGGTACCATGAGGTGCTGAGAAAAAGGTATATTCTTTTACTTTAGGATGAAATGTTCTATAGATATCTGTTAAATCCATTTGGTCCATAACTTCTGCTAATTTCAATGTGTCTTTGTTTAGTTTCTGTTTCCACATCTGTCCATTGGAGAGAGCGGGGTGTTAAAATTCCCCACTATTATTGTGTGAGGTGCAATGTGTGCTTTGAGCTTTAGTAAAGTTTCTTTTATGTATGTAGGTGCCCTTGCATTTGGAGCATAGATGTTCAGAATTGAGAGTTCATCTTGGTAGATTTTTCCTTTAATGAGTATGAAGTGTCCTTCCTTATCTTTTTTGATTACTTTTGGTTGAAAGTCGATTTTATTTATATTAGAATGGCTACTCCAGCTTGTTTCTTGGGACCATTTGCTTGGAAAATTGTTTTCCAGCCTTTTACTCTGAGGTAATGTCTGTCTTTGTCACTGAGGTGCGTTTCTTGTATGTAACAAAATTCTGGGTCCTGTTTATGTATCCAGTCTGATAGTCTACGTCTTTTTATTGGAGAATGAGTCCATTGATGTTAAGGGATATTAAGGAAAAATGATTGTTGCTTCCTGTTATTTTTGTTATTAGAGGTGGAATTATGTTTGTGTAGCTACCTTTTTTGGGGGGGTTGTTGGAAGATTACTTCCATGCTTCTTCTCGGTTGTAGTTTCCTTCCTTGTGTTGGCGTTTTCCATCAATTATCCTTTGAAGTGCTGGGTTTGTGGGAAGATATTGTGCAAATTTGGTTTTGTCATGGAATATCTTGGTTTCTCCATCTATAGTGATTGAGAGTTTTGCTGGGTATAGCAGTCTGGGCTGGCAGTTGTGTTCCCTTAGGGTCTGTATAATAGAAGACCAGGATCTTCTGGCTTTTATAGTCTCTGGTGAAAAGTCTGGTGTAATTCTTATAGGTCTGCCTTTATATGTTTCTTGACCTTTTTCCCTTACTGCTTTTAGTATTTTTTCTTTGTTTTGTGCATTTGCTGTTTTGATTATTATGTGACCGGAGGTATTTCTTTTCTGGTCTAGTCTGTTTGGTGTTCTGTAGGCTTCTTGTATGTTTATGAGTGTCTCGTTCTTTAGGTTGGGGAAATTTTCCTCTATAATTTTGTTGAAGATATTTACTGGCCCTTTAGATTGGGAATCTTCATTCTCATCTATACCTATTATCCTTAGGTTTGGTCTCCTGATTGCATCTTGGATTTCCTGGATGTTCTGTATTAGGAGCTTTTTGCATTTTGCATTTTCTTTGACTGTTTTGTCGAGGTTTTCCATGGTATCTTCTGTGCATGAGATTCTCTCTTCTATCTCTTGTATTCTGTTGGTGATGCTTGCATCTATGACTCCTGATCTCTTTCCTACGTTTTCTATCTCCAGAGTAGTCTCCCTTTGAGATTTCTTTATTGTTTCTATTTCCAGTTTTAGATCCTGGATGGTTTTGTTCAATTCCTTCACCTGTTTGATTGTGTTTTCTTGAAATTCTTTAAAGGATTTTTGTGTTTCCTCTTTAAGGGCTTCTACCTGTTTACCTGTGTTCTCTTTCAATTCTTTCAAGGATTTTTGTGTTTCCTATTTGAGGGCTTCTACCTGTTTACCTGTGTTCTCCTGTATTTCTTTAATGGAGTTACTTATGTCCTTCTTAAAATCCTCCATCATCATCATGAGAAGTGATTTTAATTCTGAGTCCTGTTTTTCCTGTGTGATGGAGTATCCAGGGCTTGCTATGGTGGGAGAACTGGGTTCTGATGATGTCAGGTAACTTTGGTTTCTGTTGCTTGTGTTCTTGCGCTTGCCTTTCGCCATCTGGTTGGCTCTAGTGTTACCTGTGCTCACTGTGTCTGACTGGAGTCTGTCTTTCCAGTTATCTTGCTTTTGTCAGATCTCCTCGGATTCCAGATGTCTCTGTGTTCCTGTGATCCTAAGCTCCCTCTGCTCTGGATGCAGTAGGTCTTTTAGGATGTCTCAGGATCAGATGTTTCCACAGGCGCAGACCCGCTAAGTGTCCTCTGCTCCTCTGCTCTGGGTGCAGTGTGTCCCTCTAGGCTGTCTCAGGATCCGGTGTTTCCACAGGAGCAGACCACCTGCAGGTCCACCCCAGGCCAAAGGACCAGGCTCCGGGCGCAAGGGAAGTTATAGTCCGGAGGGGCGGGCTTTGGGTGCCTGCTAGTTCCTTAAGCCCCACCTGGCTCCCAGTTGTAACTCTGGGCTTTGGGGTATTGGGCAAGGTGTCTTACCCTCTGCTCTAGGTGCAGTGAGTCCCTCTAGGATGTCTCAGGATCCGGTGTTTCCACAGGAGCACACCAGCTGCAGGTCCGCCCCAGGCCAAAAAGCCTATATATTCTTTTTTAAGAGCAGAATGTTCTGTAGATCTCTGTTAAATTCATTTGTTTCATTATTTCTGTTAGTTTCATTGTTTTCTCCATTTACTTTCTGTTTCCATGATCTGTCCATTGGTGAGGATCCCACTATTATTGTGTGAGTATCAATGTGTGTTGTGAGCTTTAGTAACATGATTATCATTATCATTATAATTATTATTATTATTATTATTATTATTATTTACAAATGGCATTAGGTCTTCTTTGAAGGTCTGAAAGAATTCTGCACTAAAACCATCTGGTCCTGGGCTTTTTTTGATGGGGAGACATTTAATGACTGCTGCTATTTCTTTATATGTTATAGGACTGTTTAGATAGTTAATCTGATCCTGATTTAACTTTAGCACCTGGTATCTGTCTAGAAAAAAATCCATTTCATCCAGATTTTCCAGTTTTGTTGGGTATAGGCTTTATAGTAGAATCTGATGATTTTTTTGAATTTCTTCAGTTTCTCTTGTTATGTCTCCCTTCTCAGTTCTGATTTTATTAATTTGGATACTGTCTCTGTGCCCTTTGGTTAGTCTGGCTAAGGGTTTATCTATCTTGTTGATGTTCTGATAGAACCAGCTCCTGGTTTTATTTATACTTAATTTTTAGTTCTTTTTGTTTCTACTTGGTTGATTTCAAGCATGAGTTTGATTGTTTCCTGCCATCTACTCCTCTTGGGTGCATTTGCTTCTTTTGTTTAGAGCTTTCAGGTGTGCTGTCATGTTGCTAGTGTATGCTTTCTCGAGTTTCTTTTTGTAGGCACTTAGTGCTATGATTTTTCCTCTTAGCACTGCTTTCATTGTTTCCCATAAATATGGGTATGGCCAGCCTTCATTTTCATTAAATTCTAAAAAGTCTTTAATTTCTTTCTTTATTTCTTCCTTGAACATGTTATCATTGAGTTGAGCATTGTTCAATTTACAGGAGTATGTGGCCTTCCAATTGTTTTTTGTTGTTATTGAAGACCAGCCTTAGTCCATGGTGATCTGATAGAATTCAAGGGATTATTTCAATTTTTTTGTATCTGTTGAGGCCAGTTTTGTGACTAATTATATGGTCAATTTTGTAGAAGGTACTATGAGGTGCTGAGAAAAAGGTATATTCTTTTGTTTTAGGATGAAATGTTCTATAAATTTCTACTAAATCTATTTGGTTCATAACTTCTGTTAGTTTCATTGTGTCTCTGTTTAGTTTCTGTTTCATGATCTGTCCACTGCTGAGAGTAGGGTCTTGAAGTCTCCCACTGTATGCATACAGTGAGGTACACTGTATGCTTTCAGCTTAATAAAGTGTGGGGTAGAGGACTGTGAAAGGATAGCATGGTTTCTCATTGAGCACTGGCTAGAGATGGCCAGAGACCCACCAGGTATTCCTGCAAGGGACAAGGGACAGCATGCACTTCACCATGTTCCTAGACTCTAGGCTCCTGACAGGAGGTAGAAGACTTCCATTGATCTGGCCCTTTCAGTAATGTAGGGCAATGCCCCTACCAGCCCCTCCACAGGTAGACTTTCTGCCATGAACTTCCTTGTGTCTTTGGGGCCGCAGTGGAGCACCATAGAGGGGGCATTCAACCAATGAGCTGCCGCCTAATCTCCCTGAGGACCTCTCTGCATTCCAGCCATGGAGGCTGCCAACTCAAACATGCTAGTCAAGCCAGTCATGACCCACCAAGCGAGTTGCTGTGACCAAGAGTCTCACTACCCCTGAGGATCCAGCTATACCACTCTTGGGCATATACCCAGAAGATGCTCCAACATATAACAAGGACACATACTCCACTATGTTCATAGCAGCCTTATTTATAATAGCCAGAAGCTGGAAAGAACCCAGATGGCCTTCAACAGAGGAATGGATGCAGAAAATGTGGTACATTTACACAATTGAGTACTACTCAGCTATTAAAAACAATGAATTCATGAAATTCTTAGGCAAATGGATGGAACTAGAAAATATCATCCTGAGTGAGTGAGGTAACCCAATCACAAAAGAACACACATAGTATGCACTCACTAATGAGTGGATATTAGCCTGAAAGCTTGCAATACCCAAGATACAACTCACAAACCACATGAAACTCATGAAGAAGAAAGACCAAAGTGTGGGCGCTTCAGTCCTTCTTAGAAGGTGTAACAAAATATTCATGGGAGCAAATATGGAGACAAACTGTGGGACATAAACTGAAGAGGGGGCCATCTGAAGACGGCTCTACCTGGGTATCCATTCCATGTGCAGTTACCAAAGGTAGATGCTGATGTAGATGCCAGGAAGTGCATGCTGACAGGAACTGTCTCCTTAGAGGTCTGCCAGAGCCTGACATATACAGAAGTAGATGCTCACAGCTAATCATTGAACCAATCATGGGGTTCTCAATGGAGGAGTTAGAGAGAAGACTGAAGGAGCTGATCCTTTGCAGCCCCATGGGGAGAGCAACAATACCAACAAACCAGAGCTCCCAGAGTCTAAACCACTAGCCTGGAAACACATAGGGAGGGACCCATGGCTCCAGCTGTATATGTAGGGGAGAATGGCCTTGTTGGACATAGGTGGGAGAGTAGGTCCTTGGTCCTATGAAGGCTGGATGCCCCAGTGTGGAGGAATTCGAGGGCAGGGAGGTAGGAGTGGATGGGTTTGGGCACATCCTCATATAAGCAGGAGGATGGGGGATGGGATAGTGGGTTTCTGGGTGGGTGGGAAATGAGGAAATGGGATAAAATCTGAAATGTAAATAAAATATCCAATAAAAATAAATACATTTTAAAAATGTGGGTGCCCTTGCATTTGGGATGTAGATGTTCAAACTTGAAAGTTCAACTTAGTAGATTTTTCCATTGTTGTAAATTAAGTGTCCTGCCCTATTTTTTGATAACTTTTGTTTGAAAGTCTATATTGCATACTAGAATGGCTACTCCAGCTTGTTTCTTGGGACTATTTGCTTGGAAATTTTTTTCCAGCCTATTTTTCTGAGGTAGTGTCTGTCTTTGTCACTGAGGTGCATTTCTTCTATGCAGCAAAATGCTGGGTACTGTTTACATATCCAGTCTGTTAGCCTGTGTCTTTTTATTGGGGAATTGAGTCCATTGATGTTGAGAGATACTAAAGACCAATGATTGTTGGTTCCTGTTATTTTTGTTGTTAGAGGTGGAATTATGTTTGTGTGGTTCTCTTCTTTTTTTGTGTGTGAAAAGATTAATTTCTTGCTCTTTCTTCATTGTAGTTTCCCTCCTTGTGTTGGGAGTTTTCCTTCTATTATCCTCTGTATGGCTGGATTAGTGGAATGATATTGTTTAAATTTGTTTTTTGTCATGGAATATCTTAATTTATCCATCTAGGGTGATTGAGAGTTTTGCTGGGTATAGTAGCCTGGGCTGACATTTGTGTTCTCTTAGGGTCTGTATGGTATATATGAAAGATCCTCTGTCTTTTAGCGTCTCTGTTGAGAATTCTGATGTAATTCTGAAAGATCTGCCTTTATTTGTTCCTTAGCCTTTTTCCCTTACCACTTTTAATATTCTTTCTTTGTTCTGTGCATATATTGTTTTGATTATTATGTGGTGAGAGGAATTTCTTTTCTGGTTAACTCTATTTGGTATTCTGTAGGCTTCTTGTCCATTTATGAACATTTCTTTTTTTAGGTTAAGGAAGTTTTCTTCTATTATTTTCTTGAACATATTTCCTGGCCCTGTACATTAGGAATCTTCTATCTCTTCCATTCCTATTATTCTTAAGTTTGTTCTTTATCTTGTATCCTGAATTTCCTGGATATTTTGGGTTAGGAGATATTTGTACTTTGTACTTTCTTTGAGTGTTATGTCAATATCTCCTATGGTATCTTCTACACCTGAGATTCTGTCCTCTATCTCTTGTGTTCTGTCGGTGTTGCTTGCATTTATAACTCCTGATCTCTTTCCTAGGTTTTCCATCTCCAGGGTTGTTTCCCTTTGTGATTATTTTATTGATTCCATTTCCATTTTTAGATTCTGGATGGTTTTGTTAACTTGCTTAACCTATTTGGTTGTATTTTCCTGTGTTTCTTTAAGGGATTTATGTGTTTCCTCTTTAAGGGGTTCTCTCTGTTTATCTGTTTTCTCCTGTATTTATTTAAGGGAGTTTTTATGCCTTCCTTAAGGTCCTCTAGCATCTTCATTAGATGGTATCTTATGTCAGAGTCTTGCTTTTCAGGTGTGTTAGGGTATCCAGGGCTTGCTGTGTTGGGACAGCTGGATTCTGATGTTGTTGCCAGGTAGCATTGGTTTCTGTTGTGTATGTCCTTGTGCTTGCCTCTTGCCATCTAGTTACCTCAGGTATTAACTGGACTGGCTGTCTCTCACTGGATCCTGTCCATCTTCTGAGCCTATGAACCTGGTTGTGATGAAGCTGCTGGGAGTCAAGCTGTCTTTGGGTGTGAGAAGGTGTCTGGAGTGACTGCTGTGACCTAGGCCGACTTGTGGGCCAGAAAGAAGATCAAAATATTTTCTTGTAGTATTCTGAAGTTCTTTTGTGACTATGATGATATTTTCTTACTTATACATCACCATGATAATTTGTGTCTCCTCTATATTTCTTTAAGTTAATTCATTGAAATTTCTTTTGATCTTGTTTACCTTTCAAAGAAAACAAAGAAACATTGATTATTTAATTTGCTCCTATTTAATTCAATTCAGAGCTTGTTTTTGTCAGTTCTTCATGTGTACTGGACTTGTGTTACACTACTTGGGTATATATCATTAGCTAATAAGTTTATCAGTGGGTTTTCATTCAGGTTTACTTGAATTAAAGCTATGTTTGTTTATGATTTTTAATATATAGATTTATGTCCTTTTTCAAGATTGACAAGTTTTTAGCCATAGGTTTTTAATTTTCTTTTCATTTTCAGTGTTTTTGTCCATTGTTTGGCACTCATATTATGAATGCTATTTCTTTTTACATTACCTGTAGATCACTGAAATTTGATGACCATTCAATACCATTTTTCACTTTTCTTTGAGTTTGAAAAATTATTATTTTTCTGCCTTTTGCATAATTATTTCATCCCCTTCCATAATTTGGGTATCCATTTTGTTTCTTATTTTTGTTATTATATTGGTAACTTTTATTAAAAAAAAAAAACTTCCTTAAAAACTATGCCTATGGCACTGGATACAGAATACAAAGTCTTATGCTTGTAAAGAACTCTAACACTGAGCTATACCTTCAGCCCCAGCCCTACTTCATAAGTTATGTTCAGCATTTAAATGTTCTATTTTAGCCAGAAGTAATTTCTTTTTTTTTTTTATCTTTATCAGAGAAGCTTCTATCTGCAGCTTATAGTGACTAACATAGAAATTCACAACTGGTGCAGAGAGTACAAAACTGGGGAATGCTTAGCCTTGGATAGAACATTTATATTATTTTTATAAGAATGCTATTATTGAAACCTGAACATTTTCAAAGATATATTATGAAAATCTGAATACTATCTAAACCTATTTTAGAAGATTTACTATAATCTGTCTCTATAAAAATGGAAGTGGGACATCATATTTCATTACTGCCCTATGTGGTAAGAAATCATGATCATTCATTAGGCCTTCATAGAAACCCAACAGGTGCTGGATAATATTTTACTACAGTTTGGCAGAAAGCAGTTCTTGCACTTCTTGAGTCCTCCACTGATGACGCTATCCCTGAAAATGCTAGGAATGCCTTGTTCCCTCTCCTCAAATGTCTTATAATGAAACAATATAACTCTTTGTTAATACTATACATTAATGAGTGTGATGCCATTTCACTAAGGTTACTTTGATTCAATCTATACAAGAAAAGGGAATAAGATAAGAGTGGCAGTTCAGTGAAAAGTTTTCTTTAACATGTGAATGAATGGGGTTTCCATTGATGCTGGAACTTCTAATTCCCCACCATATCATCTCTCCTATCTCTTTGACACAATAGGTTTGAGTATCACCTGATAGCCCATTGAAAATGGAATTCTACACAACCCCAATCTTGTTTTTTGTCTGGAAAAATGATGTTGACATGAGGCAGAGTTGCTATATTCAGAAATTTTTGTGTACTATGCCTACCTTTTCTTAGCACTTTAAATTTGAAAAGATATTTTATTGAACATTGAGGCTGTTTTCATTCTCTGACTACTTTAAATAAAGCAGCAATGAACACACTTAAGCATGTATCTCTAGTGTATAATACAATAGAAATAATATAATATGATATAAATATATGTTCTTTTAAAAAAGTGACCAAAACTATATAGCTGGAACCTATGGTAAATCTATTTTTTTCTCTTTTTGATGAACCTCCACACTGAGTGTTACTCCACACTGTAGTATTAACTACAGCCTCTTGAATTTCTACTTTCACTGAGTAAGTTTTCTCCTTTCCCCATATTTATGTCAGCATTTGTCATTATTGCTATTGTTGATCTTACCCATTCAGATTATTGTAAGAAGTCTAAAAGTAGTTTTTAATTTGTGTTTCCTTACCACTAATGATGATAGCATTTTAAAGTATTTCTCAGCCAATTTTTGAAAACTCCCAATTTATTTTCATGTCTTATTTAGATTACTTGTTTCCATGATGTTTAATTATTGAGTTCTTATATATTCTATGTCCTAATTTTCTGTCAGTTGTATAGCTGATAATCTTTTTTCTCATTTTATATGCTGCATTTTGACTTCAAGAATGGTGCCTTTTGCTGTTTAGAAACTGTTTAGTTTCTGAGGTAGCATTTATTAATTGCTGGTCTTAATGTCCTGCATTGTCAAGTTCCTGTTCAGAAATTCCTTCTCTGTGCCAATGAGTTCAAGTATATTCTCTATTTTTTAAAACTACCTGATTCATGTTACTAGATCTTATGTTAAGGTCCTTGATCTATTTCATGTTGAGTTTTGTGCAGGCTGGGAGGTAATGATCAAATTCCAGGCTTATCTATGTAGCTATCCAATTTCACCAAGGCCAAAAAAAGTTTTTTCTCAATTGTGTGGAGGCTTATATGTGGATCATCAATTGTGAATAATAAAAATGTTTTCCACTTACACAGTGAAATATTATTCAACTTTTAAGGCACATAAAATGAACTGTCAATCATTTTAGCCAGAAGTAATTTCTTTTTCTCAATCTTTATTAGAGAAGCTTCTACCTGCAGCTGATAGTGACTAACATAGAAATTCACAACTGGTGCAGAGAGTACAAAACTGGGGAATGCTCAGCCTTGGATGGAACATTTATATTACACCACCTTCACTCAAGGCTTATGCATCACCAAAGAAGAGGAAGTAGTAACAGTGTCAGAGTGAGAGGAGGTTGATGACTATAAAAATATGATATCTTCTAAACACAGCTGTGAAGTTGCACATATGAACACACAGTGGTGATGAAATCATACACAAGGCCTGTGAAATCTCAAACCTAACAAACTACCAATATGTAGAATGGAGGCAAGCACTAACATTTACTCCTTGCAGAGGAGATTTTGACAATTGACAGCTCCTGGGAGAGGTAGGTTCACTTTTCCCTGAGAGTTCAGCCCCCTGGTAACTGTGAACCCCTGTGAGCCTAAATTAGTTGATTCAGTGGATTTTCCTGTGGTGTCCTTGACCCCTCTGGCTTCTACAAGTCAGCCTCCACCTCTTGCACAGAATTCTCCAAGTTCTGCCCAATGTTTGCCTGTAGGTCTCTGCATCTGTTTCCATCAGTTACTAAGTGAAGTCTCTTTGGTAACAATTGGACCAGGCCCTGGGAGAGATGGATTTTCCCTGTTTTATCAGTCCTTACTTGCCTGTAGTGTTTTGTGTAAGAGTGAGAACCCAGCAAGATTTCTTCCTTCCAAGATACCAGGTCTATTGGTATTGTCATTGTTTGGGCCTTATTTGGGCATCCATATTATTGAAGTAACACGGGTGTAATTTCCCTGTCATTTGTAGGAGACACAACTCATAACCTACTTCCTTGGCCATTTGCTCTGACAATCTTTCTGATCCCTCTTCTTTGATGTTTCCTGAGTATAGAGCTTGTATTATATCAATTTATAGCTAGGCACTCCACAATTACATGTCCTCTATATTTTTACAAGTCTTGATTTTCTTCAATGGCTCTTCTTTGCTACAAAGGTGTAGCAGGAATGGCATGGCCACCTCTATGTAAATGCTGAGGGCTGTGTGGCCACAAAAACATCTCCTGCAAGAGGACCTAATTGAGGACTGTTTGAGAGACCAAGGATTGCTGGTGCAGACAACCCTAGCTAATCAGGAACTGCTGTTCAGAAGAGATGCTTACTTGGGACCAATGGGAAGTGGGCGGAGGGTACTAAAGAAGCTTACAGCAGCATTCAGATGAGCTTGCTGCTGACCTCACCTCCAACCCCCAAAGGCAGGAAGGTTAATGACATGTGAGAACTACTTTCCTTTTGAGAATAAGAATAAGTTTTAGAATCAAATTAGGAATTATAGTGGTATAGTAAAGTGAAATAGCAGTAGCTTCTCTTCTAAAACCAATGAATTCAGTAACCCCAGATTGTTGGCTAGATTTCTAAAACAAGACATGACTTCCCTTCTGTTGAGCAGCCCTTAAGACTAATTAAATAGCTTCTTGTGACCAAGATGTGAGTGTTCCTTTTTCACCTTTAGGGATATGTTACCATTTGGGTCATTGTTTTGGTTCATAAGTATCATAGATGGGTAAGAACATCGGTTACTTTCCTCCCTTTGCAGCTTGCATGAGCACCTTCTAGTGCTATGAAATGTAGACCTTACACCTCAGGCTATGGGGTCAGATTTTTCTGAGTCTTGTGTTATAAGTGTGCTATGTCTTCAGCAATAAAGACGTACCTAAAACCTCTAAGAAGCAGCCTAGGACAACAGCAATAGATTATATAGCCTTTCGAGTACTTTGAACTACAATGATGAACAACTGGAAAAAGGGGTTTCTCATACTTGGTACTGGAGGTTTAAGATAGTCTGTGGATCTTGTGGGAAGCAATGTCAGCCCAAGTGGTACAAATTGATTTAAGGTATGTATGTATATATGTATGTATGTATGTAGTATGTATATAATCATGCATGTATATGTGTTATATATAATTTTAGTTAAATATAAAATATTCCTTGAGGCTTTGTCCAATATCCTTTGTCTTATTTTTTGGTCCTGTGTCTAATATAATGTGAAGTTGTGAACAACCTCTTTATCCTACTATGCATGGTTGTGCATATTAGTAACACGAAGAAATTCAATTACATCATTCTAAAGGGCCCTTCTACTATGGTATGCTATGAAAAATAAGCAAACAAAAACATGTGGGATAAATCAAGCAGACTAAACAAAGAAACTAGTGGACTTTTTGGCATGCATCATGGTGGTTTTCTTTTTGGTCTTAAAAATAGTAAATAGTGTTATTAATAATTTCTGTTAGTATCACAGACTTCAAGAAAGATTTTTTGAGGTCTACAGCATATGAGTTATAGTGGATAGCATCCATATTTGTTTAATTATATACTTAGAATTTAGTTACTATTTGGGTTTATACAGCACAAGAATATTTTCAAATTACCACTGGAATTAATATCATTCCATAATCATATTAATTTGTTGTCAAAGGTACTTATCATTAAATCAGTTTTGTAAATGAGAAAACTAAGTTTAAAGTGATTATGTGAAATTCCAATGTTTTACACTTCATAATTCAAATAACCAATATCATAATTCAAACCTATAATTGATATAAAATAATTTACATACTTGACAATGAATAAGAAACTTTTATATTAATTAACTAAGTTATTTTAATATATTCATCTATCACACCAGAATGTATTGCTCAATTGAGGGAGCCAGATACAAATATGCTGATAAAACACTAAAGAGTTATATGAGCCTTAAGAAAGAACCATCCCTTGAGGAACCCAAGAGAAGTATTTTTCTGAACAAGGAAGCCTTTCATTCATTATTAAAAAGGATATGAATGTAATGAGATGAGGAAAATAGTTGCTAAAAAGGAAGAACAATTGAAGCAGGGAAGAAGATGAGGTCTAAGACATGCTAAGCAATAAATAAGTAAGTTTAGTTGAAATCAGATGGTTGACTGATGAAACAATCAGTTAAGACAACAGTCTAGGTCAGTGTTTTACAACCTGTGATTTGTGACCCCTTTGAGAATAGAATGGCCCCTTCACAAGGGTAGATGGCCTAAGACCATTGGAAACACGGTTATTTGCATTATGTTTCATAACAGTAGTAAAAATTACTGCTATGTCATAGTTAGGAAAATAACTTTATGATTGGCGTCACCACAGAATGAGGAATTCTACTAAAGTTTCACTGGTTAGGAAGGTTGAGAACCACTAATCTTGGTGGTAGAATGATTGGAATGATGGGATGTTTACCTCCAATGAGACTGTAATATTCAATATTCAGTTGTTCTGTGAGGAAGCCTATGGCAATCCTAGACAGAACATATAAAGGATAGAGTTGATGTTCAATATTAAATAAATTGCATAATATACATGTGCCCTTGGTTTGACCCCTGACACTGCTTTTTGAAATGACCATGTGAATTGCAAAAGGCCAGTGAATTGCAAAGTGTCAATATTATATAGTTGATCAATGAAACAGATAAAATTTTATATTAGCGTCAATTTTTGTCACTCAATGCCATTTTGTAACAAAAGTCAGGTTCATAAAGTCTTATCTACTTTAGAGAAAGCAACAAGCAATATTTTATAATAAATATCTGGATGTGTAGAGAAATTTTTTCATTGCTAAGACTCTTCAAAATACCCTAATTGTAATAATCACCTTTCCGTCTCTGGAAGTTTCTGAAGGCAACGTCTTAGAACTACCTCCTTACCTCATCCACTGAGAAATATATAAAGACATTAGGGGTTTTGCTGTCTGGTCCTATTATTAACACTCCATGGATTCAGTGGAGAATAAGGAATTTCCTAAGAAAATGAGACACAGACTTAAAGAAATAGGCAGAGATGGTGTCAACTGTAATAAGAAATAAAATTAGAACATTTTCTCCTTTCATAAGAGTACATTTTACCTTGGTGGCTTTTAAAATTAATGTCAATTTGAAAAATGAAGGAAGCCTTTTGTGGCTGAATCACTTCTATAGTTCCAGTAATCATTCTTGCTCATTGCCTCACTTTCTGTGTCAGCTCTCTGGGTCTTTTTTCTCATTCCCTTCTTCTTTTAGTGTCCCTATTCCCAGAAGCTAGTTTACTGAGCCTCTACTGTTAGGATGCTACAGTTATTGATAAATTTTAGGTACTACTGTATATGAAATTTTATTTTAAATACAGAATGTATATTCGACAGACAGTCACATGTGTGCATTCTCTGTGTCTGGCTATTCATTGACTGAAAATTTCTCTCTCTCTCTCTCTCTCTCTCTCTCTCTCTCTCTCTCTCTCTCTCTCTCTCCTGATTGAAGTTTCAGAATGAGAAAATTAAAATGGCCTCATAGAACCTGTCTTTAAATTGGAAAGGAACCAAGGAACCAAGTTGTTCTTCTGATACGGATGAAAGGGCCCATCTCAAAAAATATTTGAACCCACTCAAAATTTCAAAAGAACATAAACTCAAGGCCCAAGCCCTGGGAGATATATTTTGCAGGGGCAGCTAGAGAGCTAAAGGGGAAATACAAAATTCTTGTCTATTTTTACTTAATCCCACGCAGATCTAATCTCATCCTTGATGAAATGTAACTCTTAATCAAATTCTGTGTAAATAGAAAGGGGGAAAACCACTTCAAGCACAATTCCTGCTTTATTTTTATCTCAATTATTCCCCCAGAGCCATTAACTGGCATGTGGCTTTGGGGCTTACCTGCAAATGGTAAATGGTCAGAGGCCATTGGAAATTATTAGTCTAAACTCCCTATCTTCCTTCCGTGTTAAAGTAGTTTTGTGCTCCCCATGTAGAATTCAAATTCCAGGCTCTTCATTTAAATTTTTAAAGTACAAGCAATAACAAAATGGCATTTCACTGTGAGTAGGTCTGATTTGTTTGCGGCTGAGACTGCTGTAAGTCTAACTTTGGCATAATGCAAAATATTTTTAAAATAGAAAGACCCTTTAGAATTTACAATGATGTTCAAATTTCTGATGATGAGAATTATTTCCTCATGTTTATAAAGTTTCAGGACTTACATTCTTCTCTTAATCCTATATTTATCTTTACATAAAATAGAAACTAAATTGATAGTTCTCAAATTTTGGGGTAAACCTAAATCATCTGAAGACTCTTTAAAAGATCACATATTTCAACATCAGTTATTTAATTTTTATTTAATATGCCTATATTTTGACTCTGGAAGTTCCTAGACAATTCTTTTGGACCATGCTGATGATGAGGCTTGCTAATCTAGTAGCTACAACCACATAGCAAGAAGCTGCTGTCTGTTGAAGAAATGTTGATGTTAAGCTTCCTAAAAGACTAACAATAATGATTTGACACATTGAAACTTACTAGCATCATAAAACTTCTAGATGATAAGAAGACTATAAGCATTGGTAATTAAATGCAGAGTAAAACAAGTAAGAAAAGTTCAGGAAATTTTATTGTTTGTGGCCCTTTACCAAAAAGATGTTCTATTTTCAACATTATTGAAAATACCACTTGGAAATGCTACTTGGAAGAGGGAGAACATGTACCACTTTTCTTTTTGATCTATGTAACAGAACATAGCATAGGTCACATTGTGGGACAGAATCGAAACTGAAATTAAAGATCCATTTAGGACTTTGAGAAATTTGCATTAGGTTGTATAACCCCTCTAACCACAGTATGCTCCAGGACATTCTGGTAGCTTTGCCTCTACTTCAGACCCCTTAAGTATTCTTAAAATTAAGTGTGATTCATATACCGTGTCTGTGTGAGAATAATAGGCCAAGCCTTCCTCAATAATGTTGTTCTTGTCCTGAGTGTTCTAGCCAACACAGTTCATCTCCATGGCAACCCCTGCTTTGGCTCAGCCTGGGGATTAGAATGATTTCATTTTATACACCTGATAAGGGAAGATGGGATTTACTGTGTGGAGAAGGTTCTTACTTCAAACAGAAACTGAGGATTAGGATGACTTCATTCCACGCACCTCATAAGTTTCTTCAAACAAACATAATCAACAAACAGCCATATTTGTTCCTGTTTTGAAGGAAGGCCTTGTGATCCACATAACTGATGCACTAAATAGGCCCCAGAAGGTAGCTGTCCAATTTCCTCCTCCATGCTTCCCATTTTCACTAATTAATGGTAGAAGGCTTGAGCACTGAAAAGTATAACAAAATCAGCCACTTCATTTAATGAGCATTTATATTGGCCCATATGAAGAGCTAAATTATTTCATATAATTACATTAATTGTCACCATCATTGAGCAGCTGAGTCGCACAGCCACAGGAATGATTCTTCTGTGAGACCTGGGAGAAAGGAGTTTCTCCTCTCTTTCAACAAGGGAGTTCAGTTAAATTCCTCTGTTTAGGAAAAGACAACATACTCAAAATTATCAGATTTTTTTAATTATTAAATTTGCTTTTTGATGATTTTGTAAATCTATGTAATGCATTCCATGACTATTCACATCCTACTACCTTTGTCAACTGCCCCACTAACCTACAAATATATTTACCATAGTAATTTCTGTTTATCTTGCTTTATGGCCCACTGAATTTAATCAGGGCCATTTGTCTGACTATGGGTTTGGAGCTATCCTTTGACGCTTGGTCTCATCAGTGAGAAGACAAAGACAATATCAGCTCATCCTTAGAATCCACCAGTAGGAAGAAGTAGGGACCTGTATGGAACCTCCCAGCACTAGGAAAGGTAAGCAACCAAACGGAAGGAAGCTTCCAACTTAATTCCTGCTTAATTTCTATGTTTCTTGCATCTAAGGTGTGATATCTCTTCAAGAATTGGGTCTTAATTCTATCAGACTAATTCAAAACAATCTAGCATCTTGAAGAAACAGTACTTCCTAAACTCTTTAAACAAACAAACAAACAAAAACTAAAGAATATATCCCTGCACATATGTTGTAAATGTGCAACTTGGTTTTCATGTAGGTCTCAAACATCTGGAGTGGGGGCTATCCCAAAACATGCAGCCTGTATATGGAGTATGGTTTTCTAAAAAAAAAAAAAAACAGTTATTCAGTTATTCATGGAATATTACTTTTTTATATCTCTTGTATTCAGTTTGCAACTACTTCATTGAGAATTTTTGTATGTATACTCATGAGGGATATTGGACTATAATTTATATATTTTTGTTGGGTTTACACTTGATTTCACTATTTCAATATTATTTGCTTTGAGAAGGAAGGAGCTTATTGTGGTTCTGAATTTTTTTAAACAAAACTCAAAAAGTTTTGCTTGTTTGAAGGCTCTATAGAATTCTTGTATAAGTATATCTGACCCTTGGTATTTTGCTTGTTTGTTTCTTTTCATTTAATCTGTTTGAATGCTTTTTAAATTTTTTTGATTTGCTGAAAAAAAAAATTAAAAATAAAAATTTAAAAAAAAAAAAAAAGAATATATCTATACAAAAACCTGTACATGAACCTTCGAAGTCCACACTAGAACTGTTTTTTGTTGTTTTTTTTGTTTTGTTTTGTTTTTCGAGACAGGGTTTCTCTGTATAGTCCTGGCTGTCCTGGAACTCACTCTGTAGATCAGGCTTTGTAAATAAGGGATTCAAACACAAACTACTAGAAAAAGTAGCTTAAAATATTGGAAATGTGCTACCTTTCAGTCTCAAAAGCTAGAATTTGCAATGTAATCAAAATTGTTTTAAAAAGACTTGTTTTTGCTGTTTGGCAATGAGCAAGACAATGTTCTATGGTTCTCTTTTCAATTCTAAATATTTGCCAGGAATCTTTGATGTTCAATAGCTTGCAGAGTAATCTTCCAAATCCTCCAATTTCATGTGTTTTTCTTCCTATATTACTTCAAAGTTTTCTCTGTTGCATGTCTCCAGGTAACTCAATTTTTGGGGGGTGCTAGAGAGGTAGCTTAACAGTTATAAGGGCTTGAGGAATCTATTACTGGTATTGTGTATTTTAAGTTCATTTATATGATTCATTATGTTTATTGACTTGCATATGTTGAAGAGCCACTGTATCTCTGGGACAAAGTGAACTTGACTGACAGGTGTATATATACATACATACATAAATGTCTACACACATACATATACGCATATATACACACATACTTTTATGAATTGAGTTTGTAAGTATTTTATTGAAGACTTTTACCTCTATGTTCATCAGGGATATTTCTCTGCCAGTAGTTTGTGTGTGTGTGTGTGTGTGTGTGTGTGTGTGTGTGTGTATGGGATTGCTTAGTTTTGGTATTAGAATAATACTGGCTTCATTGAAGGAGTTAGGAAATGCTCCTTTACTTTATATTTTAAAATAACATAGGAAATACTTATTGCATATCTTCTTTGAAATCCTGGAAGAATTCTGCTGTAAACCCATCTTTGCTTGAGTATTTTTTCTTTTGTAAGTTGGAAGGAGCTTTTTATTACTCTTCCAATCTTCTTAATTATTATGGTTCTACTCAGTTTTTTTTTAATTCTTCACTTAATAGTGTTGCATTTAATGAATCTATAAGCCCACCCATTTCTTTTATATGTTCTAACTTAGGGGAGTAGATTTTTTTTAAGTATCCCCTTATACCATTCTAGATTTCTTTGCTGATTGAATGTTTTCCTGTACTTTTTTCATATTGTTATATTGGGTCATCTCTTTCACTTGGTTAGTTGGGCAAAGGGTCTGCAAATCTTGTTTATCTTCCCTAAAAAGGGTTTTAGATTCTTTGTACTCTTTATATTTTTTCTATTTCATTATTTTCTTTTCTGATTTTTATTACTACTTGACATTAACCGGATTTAGATTTGATTTGTTTTGTTTTTCCAAATTCATGAGTTACATCATTAAGTCATTTACTTGTGTTCTTTCTGATGTGTTAAAGTAGGCACTTGTAGTTATAAATTTCCCACTTAGGACTGCTTTTAATGTATCCCAGAAGTTTTATTCTGTTGTGTTTAAATTTTCATTTAGTTCCAGGAAGGAATATTTTTCTTGATTACGTCTTTGACCTATTCATCATTTAATAATATATTGTTTAATCTCCATGAGCTTTTGTAATTACTAGAGATTCCTTTACTGATGATTCTAATTTTTCTTGCATTGTGGTCAGCTAGAATATAGAATTTATAATTTATCTGAATTTATTAAGATGTGTTTTGTGTCTCACTAAGTGGTCTATTTTAGAAAATAGACTTGCTAAGTAGAATGTGTATTCTTTAGTGTTTAAATAGAATATTCTGTAGATATCAGCTATACCCATTTGATGTGTATTTAATGTGTATGCATTTTAATGATGATTTTTTGATAATTTTCCTCATATGATCTGTCTATTAAAGAAATTAGGCTACTAATATTACTTACTATTATTGAGCTAGATAACCTGTGTCTTTAATTCCACTGTCATACTTTTTATCAAGCCCCAGAATTCAAGCATATATGTTTAGGATAGTAATGCTTTCTTAGTTAGCTGTTTCCTTGATTAGAATGAAATGTCCTTCTTTATCACTTCTGATTTTATTTAGTTTGACATACATTTTGTCACATATTAGGATAGCAGCACCTACTTGCTCCATGGTCCCATTTTCTAAAATATTTTTTGTATTCTTTCAATTTAAGACATTGCCTATCTATAAAGATACATTTATTTTGGATGACAGAAGGATGAGTTTTTGTCTCTGATTCAATTCAGCTAGCTTCTGGCTTTTGATTAGAAGTCGACACCATTAATATTGAAAGTTTTATTGGCTTCTTCTAGCTTTCTTGGGAACAAGAGGTGGAACTCTCACCTCCTCCAGCACCATGTCAGCCAAGATGGTGCCGTGTTCCCACCTTGATGATAATGTGCTGAACCTCTGAAACTGTAAGCCAGCTCCAATTAAATGCCATATACCCAAAGGATGCTCCAACATATAACAAGGACACATGCTCCACTGTGTTCTTAGCAGCTTTATTTATAATAGCCAGAAGCTGGAAATAAACCAGATGGCCTTCAACAGAGGAATGGATACAGAAAATATGGTATACTTAATTTCTTCATGAGGTAAGGATGTGAATTCTGTGTAGGGAAATAAAATTACAAAAGTTCATAGACATACTGAAGAAAAACAAACTGAAACAGTAATGGAAATGAAAAACCTCACCAATAGAATGTATCTGGAGAAGGACATGATAGTAGGGTTTGAAGTTAAGATAGAAGAACATGGTCACTTAGTCAAGATCAGTGATAAAATTTCCAAAGAACATACAATGGAACATGCATGATACTTGTGATACCATGGAAAGACAAAAATCAATAAATTATGGGAATGGAAGGAGAAGAAGTTCATGTCAAAGGCACCGAAAATAGTTTCAAGAAAATCATAGTAGAAATTTCCCAAATATAAGGAGAATGATGCCCATCTAGGACCTGGAAGAGCACAGAATTCTAAAAACATGAGCAGAAAAGAAACATACCATTTTATATTATACTTATGGCAGAAAATATACAAAATAAGGAAATGTGACTGAAACCACCAGTGTAAAGCAACAAGTCATATATAAATGTGGACCATAAGAATGAATAAGAGTTGAGTTTTCAATGGAAAACTTAAGCAACAGAAGGTCTTGGAAAGATCTATTTCACGTTCCAAAAAGACCACAATGGCTAACCCAGGATCATATATCTGACAAAACTATCTCTCATAAAGGATAAAAATAATTTCTAATGATGAAAGCAAAGGAATTTATGATCACCAACATATCCCTTGGAAAACATCAAACTAAAGAGAAAGACGTAAACAAATCCAAGCACCTATAGGAAAAATTAAATGATACATGGTTGTTTAGAAAAAGTGTAATAAGAAATGCACAGGATTAACAATTTAATGAAATGACAGAAATCAATATAAAGCTTTCAAAATAACACTGAATATTAATAGGCTCAATTTTTCTATCAAAATACACAGACCAGAATATTGAATTAGCAATCAGGATCTTT
Organism: Mastomys natalensis; assembly: GCA_021653895.1. Lineage (NCBI taxonomy): Eukaryota > Metazoa > Chordata > Mammalia > Rodentia > Muridae > Mastomys > Mastomys natalensis. The sequence goes on along the minus strand of JAJTUV010002161.1, from coordinate 301,097 downwards.
CTTCAAAATAGAATTCAGATTCAATGCAGTCAAGGAGATGTAGACAGTGACTTAATTCTGACCAAGAGAAAAATATACCTAAAAGATATTAGTATTCTAAACCTTTATACAATACATAAAACACAGGCAGACATAATTTTGTAAAATAAATATTACTAAGGATAAAACTATAGGTTAATTCAAGAACATTAATACTGGGTGATTTCAATTTCCCATTCTCAACATTAGATAGATAATCCAGAAAAAGCTAAACAAAGACATACTGAAATTAAAAGACATCATAGGTCAAATTTACTTAAAATGCTTACATAACATGCAAACCAAATATTGTAGAACATATATTGTTATTAACAGCCTGGGATTTTCTCGAAAATTGATCCCATATTGAGACAGTTAAGTAATTTCAACAAAGATAATAGAATTGAATTAATTCCCTTTTTTTTTTTTTAACCTAATGACAGTGGAATGAAGCTAGATATTAACATTAAGGGAAAGTATAAGACATACACAAAAAATTTAGCCTTCTAATACTGATTATTAACACATCAAGAAAAACATTAGGAAAACAATCCTATTCATAGGAGTCCATCTTGCAAAATGTAAATTTACAAAATAAGACTGGAGAAAGCTGAGAACAAATACTAAAAATGGAAAGGATCCTATCAAAAGAATACTACAGATTTAGTGTAATACCAAATAACATTCAGTGCTGTTATTCACATAGAGAAAACAATATTCAATTCAAAAGTAAGCAGAAAGAATAAAACATAGGAATAAGCAAATTAATCATATAAAAAAGAGTACCCCTATAGATATTATCATGTCTTATTGTTTAAGTTATAACACAGAGCCTTTGTGATTAAGAAAAATGTTGATACTGGTAATGAAATACAATAAATTAGAAGCTTAAGTTATAAGTCCACAGAATTATATCCACTTTATTTTTGAGAAAGGGATAAAAATATGCATTTGAGAAAAGACAGTCAATTTTGAAAATGTGATATATTCATGTAGAGGAATGAAACTAGATCTTATCTCTCAACCTATACATAGGATCTGACAAGTTCAGATCCTATGGTCAGGTCTTTCATTTATCTGAAAATGATAGATAGAAAGTGGATAGTACCTTACAATCTGCGTCATGGCTATGGCTGGGACTCCAGTTACTTAAGAAATAAGGCTAACAATGACCAAAGAAACGGGTTCTGATATCAGTGAGAAACAACAGCAACAGAGTCACCAACTGTGGCAGCAACAGGGCAAATGAATTCACAAACATGACAGGTGAATTCACCAGTTTGTTGAGAAGGCAAGCAAGCAAAGGAGAAAACAAAATTCTCTGTTAGGTTTGTATATATTTGTCATCCACTTGGAGGTGCCACCTCATTTTATGGTGGGTATTCTGACTTTAATTAAACTAGTAAAGAAAAAATTAAAGGTTTATCAGAGGGCCATTTTTTATTTGGTTCCAGAGCCAGTAAACTTGACATCAAAGAGTAACAATTATACATTACACTATTCAGAAAAGGAACCAACCTAGATGTCCATCAACTATGAATAGGTAATAAAATTGTGGGTTTTTTTTTTTTTGTTGTTGTTGTTGTTTTAGTTTGTTTCTATGACAAACACCATGACCAATAGCAACTTAGGTGAAGAAAAGATAGACTTCACCTTACGTGTTACAGTCCCTCATTGAGAGAAGTCAGGATAGGAACTCAATCAGGAACCTAAAGCTTTAAGCAAGAATCATTTCTGATTAAGGGACTCACTCAGATGCCAAGGAAGTAGACTAGAAATCAGAAGAGAAAATGTGTTTGCTAGTTTACTCACAGGCTCATGTTTAGCTAGCTTTCTTATACCTCCTAAGACCACCACAGGAAATGGTAACATCCATAGTGGTCTGGGGCCTCCTGTATCAATTAACAGACATGCTACTGGCCAATCTGTTCTAGACAGTTCCTCTCTTTCGACTCTCCTCTCAGATAACTCTAAGCTGTGTGAAGTTGAATGTTAAAGCTAACTAGGACAGGAACACATACACAACAAACTCTTATTCAAATATAAATAAAAACAGCATTTTCAGGAAACTTAGCGAAACTGAAAAAATAATACTGAGTGACATAACATGAGCCCATATAGATGTCCTTTTTCGTATGCAGATCTTAGCTTCAAATTCTTAGACTAATGTGTTTAAATTGGAATGTTCATAGAGATCAGGAAACTAGAAAATTACTATTAAAAAGGGAAGAAAAACTGATATCTTAAGGAAGAATGAATCAAACACATGTGATAGGAAAGTAGAAGTGAAAAATATCGAATGCAGAAGCTTTTATGTAAGTATAAATGTGAGGAGAAAAAGAGAGGTAAGGGTGGGACAAAAGAGTCACTCAAACTAACAGTATATGAAACAGCCTTACAAAATCCTACTCTTCTGTATGTCTATAAAAAAAAATACTTGACTTTTAGTCACAGGAGGCTGGCTAGGATCCAATATTAGGCACATTTACCTCTTGTCCAATTAGATAGCTTTTGGTTGCCCTTCTCCCCACCTAGAGTTTCTTTATACATGTTTTGTTTCTGTGTTTAGTACATGTTTTATAGTCACATCTGAGGATTTGGAGATACGAACTTTTCGCGTGCACTACACTGACCAATCATTCAAAAGTAGGTTTCTATGCCTGATACTGAGATTTTGTTAATTTATGGTTCTTTGGAGCACTGTTAACTTCATTGCCCTAACTTCTTTTACTATATATTATATATAAATGTATGTTACATAAAATATTTTATATGCATATTAAATATCTGTCAGTAGATATAAAATTTTATATGTTTAATTAGAGATTTAGTGCATAATTTCAGGTGAATATAAAATAATATCAATCATTGAGGATTTATCAAATAAACTCAATGTTATTTGTCCTTAATCCCTTCTTCTCCTTCTGTAGAGAAGAGATGGCCTCCCTCCTGCCTCCCCAGCTGAAGTTAAGCCTACATTATTTCATTTCCCAGTTCATATCCCCTGTATCCTGATATTCTCCCTCTAAGCCTCCTTGACTCCACCTTTATACTTTCCTTGTTTCTGTATATAATTCATGTTGTACACTTAAATCTGAGGATTTGGCTAGAAACCTTCTAAAGGCTTATTAACATAAGAAAATAATCTATTACTGCCAGTTTTCTAGTCCAGCAAAATTCTTTACTACATCCTAAATCTTATTCTTATATCCACAAATCAGTATAGCTACTATCCCTCATCACACTTCCTTCTATCCACTACTTTGTTCTCTAGACTTCTTACAACATTGCCTGCCATCTACCAGTATCCCTCTAGCTTCCACATGAGACTAACCTAGAAACCAAGTAAACTACATCATACTTCCTCCTCCTGGCACTTTCCCATGCATTGTCCCTCTATCCACAGACCTAGAGGCTCCCAGATGCTATATAAAGATCTGACACATGGCTAATACATCTTATGCCCCCTGTTCTCACCACCTTTCCATCTGAGACTATTCAGACGCACATCATTACTTTTCAGGGATCTCCCAGCCACCCTACACAAGCAGAGACCCTAGTAAGAAAGCCCATCTTACCCCCAACAAATAAATAAAAGATTCAAATCAAATAGGCCCAGCAAACAAGTAAGCATCGGTATCCTACTATCAGACAAAACAGAACTTAAGGCAAAACTAATCAGAAGAGATAAAGAAGTATACTAATTAACAATGTTTTGAAAGTGTTAAGCCGGGCAGTGGTGGCACATGCCTTTAATGCCAGCACTTGGGAGGCAGAGGCAGGCGGATTTCTGAGTTCGAGGCCAGTCTGGTCTACAGAGTGAGTTCTAGGACAGCCAGGACTATACAGAGAAACCCTGTCTCGAAAAACCAAAAAAGAAAGAAAAAAAGTGTAAGCCCATGCATGTTCTTTGGTTGAGAATTCAGTCTCTATGAGTCACTATGGGCACAGGTTAGTTCACTCTGTAGGTCATCTTTTAGTACTCTTGACACTGTGGCTCCGTCAATTCTTCCCTCTAATCTTACACAAGTCTCCCTGAGCTCAGCCTAATACTTAGTTATGGGTGTCAAGACCAAGTTTTTACAAGGAAAATAGAGAGATGCATTAACTTTTGTGTATGAATCATTAGTGATCAATTTAATATTATGTCCACTTAGCAGAAAAAAGTAATTGTAGGTTATCCCTTAGGGCCTATGCCCTGTCTAGCCACAAGTTGTTATCCCCCAAACGGGCTAGACTTAGGTTTCATCTTGGGTGTGGAACATAAATCCAAACAGAAAGTGGTTCCTTATTCTCATGATGCTCATGGCAACATTGATCCAGTGAGCATGTCTTTTTTAGGAATTGTTGCATCTCAGTGTACATGGCTTTATAAAACTGATGATTACTTTTAACTTTCCAAAACAAGCTTAGTATCTCTCAGCTATGTAGTAAGGATGACAGTTCCAAGTCAGCACCAATGTGATTTGGGAATTTTGCCCAAAATTGTATAGATGATTAATGTGTGTGTGTGTGTATACACACATTTCATTTTTATTTATGTATTTATTTATTTTTGTGTAAATATTTTTTATTTATTTACTTTTGTGTAAATATATTTATTTATTTATTTACTTTTGTGTAAATTTATTTATTTATTTATTTATTTTCCAAGCTCCACACTAATTACCATAGACCCTGTAACAATTTGCACTCCAACCATAAATGAATAAATATTCACTATACACTCACACACAGCCTAAATTTGTCATTATTTGTTCTTTAAACTTAGCCACTCTGAATTCGGTAAGATGAAATGTCAAAGAGGTTTTAATTTACATTTCCTTGATGGTTAAGGGTGATAAAAATATTTTAAAATGTTTCTCAACCATTTGCATTTTATCTTTAGAGAATGCACTGTTTAATCTGATGCCCTATTTACTAATTAGGTTGTTAGTTGTCTGGATGTTTAGTTCTTTTTTATATTACACACATTAACGCTCTGCCAACTATATAGCTGATACAGATATTTTCACATTCTCCAGGCTATCTTTTTATTGTGTACAGAAGCTTTTTTAGTTTCATGAGGTTATGTTGAATGGTTGTAATGTCTGTGCTATTATGGTCCTGTTCAGAAAGTCCTCTGTGCCAAAAAGTTCACCCATATTCCCGACTTTTTGTCTATCAAATTTAGAATATCAGGTCATCTAGTTGTGTCCTCAATCCCCTTGAAATTGAGTTCTATTAAAATGTAAAAGATAAAAGCCTAATTTTATTCTTCTAAATGTAGCCATCTAGTTTGGCCAACCCCATTTAATAAATATGCTCTATTCTTCAATGTGTATTGTAGGCTTCTTTCTCAAAAATGAAGTGACTATTGCAGTGTGGATTTATGTGGGTTTTTTTTTCCTCAGTTTTATTCTGTTGATCAATGAGTCTGATTTATTACTGCTGTTTTTATTACTAAGATTCTGTAGTATATTTTGAAATTTGGATTGATGTTAGCTCCAGTGGATCATAAAAATTATTTAGCATCATTTTTGGTTTCTTTCTTTGTTTCTGTTTCCTTATGAAATTTAAGAATTTTTTAAAATTTCTATGAATTGTACTAAAATTCAGGTGGGGATTGTATTGATTGCTTTTGGTAAAATAGTCACTTTCACAATATTAATCCTGCCAAACTATGAACATGGCAACAAATCTTCCCATCTTCTGGTGTTGCGGATAGCCCCAGACTTGTATTTTGATCCTAGTTCCATTTTCAGGGGAGGGGCTGCAGAGGAGGATTGAATCTGTACACAAGTGACATCTTGTGAACCTTCTGTCCAATTAAATTTGTAAAATAAAGGCTAGAGCCAGTGATTGGGCAGTAGAAGGGGAGGCGGAGGAAAAGGCTTAGGGGAGGAAAGAAGAAGAGGTATTCGATATAAGAGGTAGTCAAAGGAGGAAAAGAGGAGAAGGTAGTCGATGGAGGAAGGTGAAGGAGTAGGAAGCCAACGATGGAGGAGCCGGAGGTGGAAGGACAAGCACGCGGCCTGGATAAACTGCAAGTTATAAGGGATCTCATAGCTGGTGAATAGAGTAGCATAATGATAAATCTGCCCAATCAAGGCATGCAATTTATACCATAATTATTGAGTTGTGTTTTCCTTTACTGGTCTTATTTGGGTCGGAGATTTACCGCAACATTCTGGTATCCTCTTATTTAAATAATTATTTTTTTGTGGTTAGTTATAACATAATTACATCCTTCTCATCTTCCTTTTACCCCTCTAAAACATTTCATGTTCCTCAATTTGTGCTCTTTCAAATTCAATTACTGTTTTATACAAACACACACACACACACACACACACACACACATATCCTACTCAGTCTATGTAATATTCCTTGTATGTATGTTTATCATTTGGTTTTGAAAAAGCAATTTGTGTTCTTTCTGGGGAATACTATTTCTTATTTCTTGGCATCTGTAGGTTTTCTGTAGTTTTTGTCTACATATCCTCCCTATTTTCTTCCATCTAACAATTTCCATTGTACAAATCTTTCACTTTCTTGATTATATTTACTCTAAGACATTTAATTTTGACAAAGATCTCAAAACTATATCTCATAGAAAATACATCATCTTCAATACATTTTGCTGGGAAAAATGAAAAATCTGGATATCTCATGTAGAAGAGTGAAACTAAATGATTATCTCTCACTCTGCGTAAAAAATCAATGCAAATGGACCAAATAATTTAATATAAAACCTGAAACTCTAAAACTTTTGGAGGAAAATAGAAGGAATACTCTAAAAGATATAAGTATAGTTGAGGACTTTTTAAATTGGATACTAGGTATTCAGGAAATAAGACCAATAGTTGACAAATGGGACCTCTTGAATCTGAATGTTTCTATAAAACAAAGGAAACAAAGGAAACTGACAATTCACTAAACATACAGTACACAAAACAAAATAAAATCTTTGCCGGCTGTATCTCCAACAGAGTATTAATATTTGGAAGACACAAAGAATTCCAAAGCTAAACATCAAGAAAACAAACAACCCAATGAACTATTGGGCTGCCTATTGGAAAGATAACTCTCAGAAGAAATCTACAAATGGCAACTAAATCTTTTTAAAGTGTTCAATATCCGAATATTAGGGATAACCAATTAAAACTCCTTCGGTATTCCATGTTACCACAGTAACAATGGCTATCACAAAAGAAAACCTAATATCTAATGATGAAAATGATATGGGAAAGGCAAACACTTATTCACAGTTGGCAGGAGTGAAAACTTGTACAGCACTGTGAAAGTCATCTTAAAAAGATATAAATAGAACTACCATAAGGCCCAGACATACAACTCCTTGACATATACCCAAAGGACACTCCATTATACTTTATAGATACTTGGTCCAATATAGTCACTGCTGCTTTATTTACAATAAATAGGACATGAAAACAATCTTATTGTCTACCATAGATAAATAAACAACAAAAATGTGGCACACATACATAATTGAGTTTTATTCATCTGGAAAGAAAAGTGATATTAAGAAAAGTGCATGTAAATATCTACAACTTGAAAAATTAACCCAAGTAAGATAACACGGGCCCAGAAAGAAGAATGTTGCATGTTCTTTCTTACACTTATATAAAGATTCTAGTTTCTTATCTTTAGATCTGAGTCTTCATCTTTGACCATCTATTGAAATTAGGAAACTAGAAAAGGGTCATTGGGGTAAAGGATGCTAATAGAGAGGAATATTGGAATATAGATAAGAAAACAGAGAGTTAGTATACCTGCATGGTAGTAGTTTAAGAAGGCATTAGTTTAAGGGAATGGGGAAGCTGAAAAGGGAGAGAGACTTAACAAAACAAAACATGCATGAAAATCCTATATGAAAAGCTATTAGTTTGTAAGTCAAGTAAAAATATAAAAATTATAATTTTGTTAGATAGCTGAATGGTGCTGCATTTAATAGCCACTGTGTTCATTACTTATTTTCCAATTGTGCTACTTTTAGAACCCCAATCATCTAGCTAAACTATTAGCCCATGAGTCACCTATAATCACTCATCTAGCAATTTATCCTTTAAAACTAAATATGTGATCATTTGTGTTGTCTAATCATCTGTTCACTATATATTCTTCTTTACCAGTACCTTTGTATTTGTTGCACATATAATAATATAGCTATCTGTTTCTAGTGGTGCCTGCATAACATGTAAAACCATCTGTAATACCATTTGTATTAAATGTTAGTCCTGTTTTGTTGGTGGTGGGTTTTTTTGTCAACTAATCACAGGGCATATTAAGAAGACCTTTGTATGTTTCAGAAACAAACCATATAACCATGGACAACTTCTTCATGTAAACAAAGTAACTTGGTGTCCATTGCCAAATGTTTAATTTTCCGAAGAAACAATAGCTAGGTAAGTACTGTCTCACAAAAGGAGAATAGTTGCTGCATATCATGGCAAGTCCTTGCTCCATAAGCCCGAGGACCCTTATCATAATTAACTTATTAGGGCCTCTAAAAGGCTCCAAACAGTATTCCTGTCTATGACTGATACCTTGAGTAGCACTAGATCAATGAGATTGTAATGCCCAATTGTAGATCATGTTGCATGGCAGCCTGAACTCAGTGAAAATCCTTGTCCTATTTTAGACCTCACTCAAAGCTAGATTTTTAGATCACTTAGTATTTGAACCAAGGTAACATACCCAAGTGAGAAATGTGCTGTATCTCAAATTCCTAAACATAGTAGTCTACTCTTGGTAAAGAGGGGCCAAGAGCAACAATTTATCCTTTACCTTAGAAGGAATATCTCTTCATGATCTCTGAACTCCTGTAAATAACATTGAAATAGAATTCCTTCAATATTGATGGGATTTATTTCCCATTCTTTGATGTGTATATGTGTTACCAAGTCCAAAGTAGTTACTTCATATTCACTTGGTAAAATCAACATAATATTATCAGTATAATGGGTGAATCTGTTATCTTGTTAAAGGAAACATCTGTCAGTATTCTCATGAGGTAAACTATGACACAGGGTTAATGAATTAATATACCCTTAAGGTAGAATTGTAAAGGCATATTACTGGCCTTACCAGCTGAAATCAAATGTTTTCCAGTGGTTCTTAGAGATAGGTACAAAGAAATGAAAGCATTTGGTAGAGCCATGGCTCTGTACATTATACCAGGAAACCTATTAAAATCCTCAATTAAGGACTTACCATCTTGTATAGCAGTTGCAATTGTAGTCACTGAATAGTTAAGCTTGAAATAATCAACTGTCATTTTTCATGTTCAACTTCTGCTCAGGCCAAATAAAAAAGGTAAGTGGAAATGTAGTAAGAACCACTACTTGCACTCTGCCTACAGAGAGAGACAGCTTGACCCCCCCCCAGGAGTTCTAACACACCCAGGATCACAGATGAGGCCCCAACCCCTACCCCAAAACCTGGTCTAACTGGGATTACCTGGGGGCCCAGGGGAAGGAAGAACTCCTGCCCAGCCAGAGACACAATGTCTTCTCTTTTTCCAACTGCTCCCTGGAGCAAATCCTGTACACCAGGTCTCCACCTACTCTGCTCACACCCAAAGACAGTTTGACCCCCGCAGAAGCTCTAACACACCCAGGATGACAGAGGAAGCCTCAACCCCCTCCTGAATACCTGGCCTAACTGGGATCTCTAGGGCCCAGGGGACACAGAAACATCACCCAGGCAAAGACACACTTTCCTCCTGTCTTATTCCTGTGCCCAGCAGCAGCTCCCTGCTCACACAGAGAGACAGCTTGACCCTCAGGAGTTCTGACACAACCAAGATCAAAGGCTCATAAGGAGAGACAGGCTTCATTCAGATAAAGCAAGGCCATTTAACATGAGAGAGAGAGAGAGAGAGAGAGAGAGAGAGAGAGAGAACTAGATGACAAGAAGCAAGTACAAGAACAGAAGCAACAGAAACAAATGCTACTTAGCAACACCAAAACCATAGATAACCCAGAAAGCTCTGGATACCCCAACACACCTGAAAAATTCAGATCTAAAATTCCATCTCATGAAGATGGAATTTACAGATGGATGAACAGACTTTAAGAAGGAAACAACTCCCTTAAAGAAATACAAGAAAGCACAAACTGGTAAAGGAATTGGAGAAAACAGTTCAGGATCTAAAACTGAAGTAGAAACATTAAGGACATCACAAAGGGAAACAACTCTGGAGATAGAAAACCTAGGAAAGAGAGCCGGAGTCACAGAAGTAAGCATAACCAACAGAATAAAAGGGATAGAAGAGAGGATTTCCGTGCAGAAGATACCATAGAAGACAATGACAGAACAGTTAAAATACAATAGCAAAAAGCTCCTAGCTCAAAACATCCAAGAAATCTAGAACACAATGAAAAGACCAAACCCAAGAGTAATAGGTATAGAAGAGAGCAAACATTCTGCTATCTGCATCTTAATGAGATGTGAGTCTTGCTATACTAATGTTGTTCACTGTACAAAGGTGATTCTCTTGCAAATACTAAAAGAAAAACTAATTTTGGCATAGAGATACATATTTAGAAATCAGTTAGATATTGTGTCCATTTAGCATACTAATAGTAGTAGGCTCACTTTAGGCTACATGAGCTTCCCACACAGAGGTTTTATATTTTATATACAGTACTAGAAATATGTTTCCTCCTGTGGCTTGGGTTTTAAATTCAAATACAAAAGCAGCTAACTACATCATAGCACTCACTCCACTTTTGCACCTGTAGGCACATCTTTCTAGGCTGGTCATTTGTGTGGGTTACAGACTTCACAGCTGGATATGACTCTTGATGACTTTTTCTCTTTCAGCTACTGCATAGCACCTTCTAGTAGATGAACATCAACAAGGAAGATGCCAGGTTAGTATCAGTTTGATTTTTCCAAATCTTATAATCAGTGTACAAGGTGTTTTCAGCAATGATGTTTATGTTTGTTTATTGTTTTTCAAACTTACAGGACTTTGTATATACATTATTGTAACGGCCCAAGCTGCCCCACATTTGGTGGCCACTATGTCCCGGCCCGAGCTGCTGCTCCAGTCCGCTGGTCAGGGTCTAGCAAGAGAGAGAGTGGGGATGGAGGGGCAAGAGACACAAAGAATGGAGACAAGACAGAGGGTCTGATCAAGTCTCCCTCTTTATTGAAAGGAAATCCTGGGTATCTATTCCCTTTACCATGTGCCTTGCCTTCATGGACAAGCAGGAGAACACAGCTGAAGGCATTATGTCATGTGACTTGCAGCGTGGAGACCACCTGTGCCTTGCAGATGGGGGCACTAAACAGCAAAACAAGATATGTGAGAAAAACAAGATGTTTATCAGAGTGTGCTCAGCTGTTGTAGGCTGTTGAAAAACAAGTCTCTTGTCAGGGTATATGGCTCGAAATGGCTGCAAAGATGATAGCCACATTCTGCTAGGAGTCGGCTCCTAACACATTATGGTTTTCATTTCTGTGTTTTTATAGGATTTCTGCATATGCAAATGTGTATATTTGTATCTCTATGTAGTTTTTAGCTTTTCCAGTAGATTATTTTCTTTTGTTTGCCTATTTTTGTGTTATTCTGGTTTGTTTTTATTTTATCTAATTTTATTTTATTATTATTTTTGTAGATGACTCCTTCTTTAAAATACAAATAAAGAAAGGGAGTAGCCAGTGAAAGTGGCTAAGATGAAAAACTCAAGTGATAGCACTTGCTGGCAAGGATATCGAGCAAGGGGATTGTTCCTTCATTGCTGGTAGGTGTGAAAACTTGTACAACCACTTTGGAAATCAATTGGTGGTTTTTTCCAAAAACTGAGAATAGTTCTCCCTCAAGACCCAGCTATTCCACTCCTGGGCATATACTGAAAAGTTGCTCCAGTTACCACAAAGACACTTGCTCAACTATGTTCATAGCAGCTTTAGTCATTTAGCCATAAACTGGAAACAACCTAGATGTCCCTCAACTGAAGAATGGATAAAGAAAATGTGGTGCATCTACACAATGGAATACTACTCAGCTATTAAAGATAAAGACATCATGAATTTTTTAGGCAAATGGATGGAACTTGGGCATATCATCCTGAGTGAGGTAACCCAGACCCAAAAGGATATGCATGCTTTGTACTCACTTATAAGTGGATATTAGCTGTAAAATACAGAATACCCCACAGACCCAAAGAAGCTAAACAAGAAGGAAGGCCCAATCTAGATCCTTGAATCTCACTTAGAACAGGGAATAAAACAGAGAGGAGATGGGGAGGCCAGTGGGGGATTCAAAATCAGGTGTGAGGAGAGACAGGGGTGATGGCCACATGGAAACTTGCAACTGATGGAGGTGGGAAGGTAGGGGGCATCTCCTGGAAGAGACAGAGATCTAAGATCATGAAGGTGCCCAAGAACCAATGTGGGTGACCATAGCTGAGACTCACAGCATTGTGAATATGGAATATGAAAAAGCCACCTCCTGTAGTCAAGCAGGAACACCAATAATGTGATAGAGATGCCAAATCATCCACAAAACTTTCAACCCAAAATGTATCCTGTCTACAAGAAATGCAGGAACAAAGGATGGAACAGAGACTGAGAAAATGGCCAAGCAATAACTGGCCCAACGAGAGACCCAACTAGAGGCCCACCTAGAGACTATGGGCAAACAGCCATCCCTAATACTATTAACTGATATTCTGTTATGCATGCAGACAGGAGCCTAGCATAGCTATCCTCTAAGAGGATACATTCAGCAGCTAGATTAGCCAGATGCAGAGACCCAGAGCCAAACATTGAGTGGAGCTTGTAGATCCTAATGGAAGAATTGAGAGAAAGGTTAAGGACTGTAAGCAAAAATTTTTCTCACACTGCTTTAATAAGGGTTCAATCACTCCACTAGCCCACCACCCACCAGAGGTAATAGAAAAGAAAAGTTATTAGGACCCTGGGGAAGTAGACCTGTTTAGAAACAGTTCTTTGGGACAATTCCAATCTTTATTGTTCTCAGCCCAGTCTACTAGCAAACACCAAACACAAATCAGCAGCTAAAGACCACTCCACTTGGCAAACACCACACATAAATCAGAAACTGCAGTTCAATCCAAAAGAAACCTCAAGGCCCAAGTCCACTGAAGAGGGAAAAAGCCACAAGAACCTCATGAGAAGTTCTTTGGCAAGATTCTCTCTATGAAGTGAGATTCTTTGCAATGTAAAGTGAATCAATACATGCTTGTCAACAGCAAAGAATAACAAGGCAAACCAATGTTTGAGCTGCCATTGTTTGTGGGGTCATATTTATATTCCTTCTAAACATCATGCATCCTTTAATTCATTTGTTATAGCAAAACATCCTTTCACCTGTGTCTGCTTCATCAAAACATTCTTTCGTGTGTATGTTTTAGCAAAATACCTTTTTACCTGTGTGCCCCAGCAAAACATCATTTGACATAACTGACTTTCTAATGAAACCAAAAGTTTCCACTTCAGAGAACCCTGAATGGAATAGAAACTCCACAGGAACATCAACAGACCTAACCTGGACACTTGGGGGCTCTCAGAGATTGAAACACCAACCAGAAAGCATACATGGATTGAACCTAAGTCTCCTACCTCCCGCACATTTGTAGCAGATGTGCAGCTTGGTTTTTATGTGAGTCCCTCACTGGAGCAAGGGCTTTCCCTAAAGCTGTTGCCTGTCTGTGGAATCCTTGCTCTAATTTGGCTGTCTTGTCTGGCCTCAGTGTGAGGAGAAGCATCTATTCCTACAGAGACTTGATGTGCCAGGGTACGGGGATACTCAAGGGTGTTGGAAGCCAACTCCTAGCAGAAACTGGCTATCATCTTTGCAGCCATCTCAGGCCATATACCCCGACAAGAGACTTGTTTTTCAACAGCCCAGAACAGCTGAGCACACTCTGATAAACATCTTGTTTTTCTCACACATCTTGTTTTGCTGTTTAGTGTCCCCAAGTGCAAGGTGCCTTCGTCTCCACACTACAAGGCACATGAAATAATGCTTTCAGCTGTGTTCTCCTGTTTGTTCACGAGGGCAAGGCAGGTGGTAAAGGGTATAAATACCCAGGATTTCCTTTCAATAAAGGAGACTTGATCAGACCCTCTGTCTTGTCTCCATTCTTTGTGTCTCTTGCCCCTCCATCCCCACTCTCTCTCTTGCTAGACCCTGACCAGCAGACCGGAGCAGCAGCTCAGGCGGGGACATAGTGGTCCCCAAACATGGGGCAGAATGGACCAGGACACAATGGGGGCCTCCAATCTCTCAGGTGAGAAGGGGAGGGGTGAGGAGAAGGACTATGGAAGGGAGGTACAAAGAGGAGGAGCAGCAATAGAGATGTGAAGTGAAATAAAACATAGAAAAATATTGAAAGCTCCAGAGGAAACAAAAACAGGTCATGAAGAAAGGAAAATCCATCAGAATAACAGCTAAATTTTCAATGGAAACTTAGAAAGCCAAAAGAACCTGGAAAGATGTATTCCATGAAATAAAAGACAATTACATCTAACATAGACTAATGTGCCCAGAAAAACTATGTTCCATAGAAAAAGGGGAAAGAAAACTGTCCATACTATAAATAAACATTACAAATAGGTACAACAAATTAAATAAAAGACAAGAAACAGTTGGGCATGGTGCCAAATGTCTTTAATACCAGCACTTGGAAGCAGAGATAGATGGATCCCTGTGAGTTCCAGGCAAGCCTGGTCTAAGGTTGCTGATGATCAGAACTTAGAGAGAAACCCTGTAGCAAACAAAAGAAGAAATGCAGGAAGCAACATTTTGGGCAGAAGAGTGGAATGGGTGTAGACGAGAAAGTGTAGGAAAAAACAAGTCTAAAAATTTTGAAAAACAAAATATTACTATAAAAGCACAGACACACAGGCACACACATACATACACACACACACACCAGAAGTCAACAATGCAATGACTCTGAATCAAGCACATCTTTCAATAATACCTTTAAATATCAATGGCCTTAGTTTTCTAATTGAAAGACACAGTCAAGTTGAATAGATCAAGAAACAAAATCTATCTTTTAGTTGTCTGTAAGAAACACATATTAGCCTCACAGATTGGCACTGCCTTTGGAAAGAAAGGACAAAAGTATTCCAATCAAAAAAGACCAGGAAACAAATAGATGCCATTATCCTAATACCTGACAAAATAGCCTTCAGAATAAAACTAATCAATGGAGATAAAGAAAGAAACTTAATTAAAATCAAGGTAAAAATTACTCAAGTAGGTGTTACTACACTAAACATATATGTACAAAAATGTGAAGCATGCATTTTCATAAAAAGTCTAATGCTAAAATTAAAAATACAG
This sequence comes from Mastomys natalensis, assembly GCA_021653895.1. NCBI lineage: Eukaryota > Metazoa > Chordata > Mammalia > Rodentia > Muridae > Mastomys > Mastomys natalensis. Next base: position 285,745 of record JAJTUV010002161.1, on the reverse strand, counting down.
ATTAACACAAACACATTAATAAGAGGCGATTTTAATACCTCATTGTCTCCAATACAAAGGTCATCTGGGCAAAAAATAACAGACATAATAAATAAGTGATATAATACTTCAAGTTTATATAACAATTATCTACACATTATTCCACCAAAAGATCATAGAATATAAATTCTACATAGCAACACAGAAAGACCTCTGCTGAAATAGAGCACACCCGGGTCATAAACTAAGAGAGAGAGAGAGAGAGAGAGAGAGAGAGAGAGAGAGAGAGAGAGAGAGTTCCAGTCCCTGGAATTAAATAAAGCCAAACATAACAAAACTACCAAGATATATTGAAAGTAGTCCTATTATGTAAAGTAAGATTATAGCCCCAATTTCCTACATTAAAGAATCAGAAAAATCTCACATAAATAACCTTATTTGGAACTCAAAAACTTGAAATATCAAGAACAAGCAAATATAAACCCACCAGATGATGAAAATACTAAAAATTAGAGTCTTGTTTAATGAAATAGAAGCAAAGAAATTAATGGAAAGACTCAACTAATCTATGAGCTAGTTCTATGAAAAGAAAACATGATTTCTTGATTCAGCAAAACAACCAAAATTGAACCACGAAGAGATCAACAACCTAAACAGACCTCATAACAGATGATGAGATTGAAGCAGTGGTAAAAATATTTTCTTGCTTAAAAGTCCAGAGCAAGATGGTTTTACAGCAGAATCATACCATACATTCAGAGAAAATCTACATCCTTTACTTCATAAATATTGAAATGATAGAAACAGAAGGATCACTCCCAAACTTCTTCTGGGAAACCAATTATCATGATAATTTCAGGTAAAAACACAGCAACAAAAGAAAACTACAAGCCTGTTGATCTGATGACCTTAGATTCAAAAATGTTCAATAAAATACCTATGAACTGAATACATAAACAATTATGTACCTTAGACAATTTGACTTTATCTAGATGTGTAGTGATGTTTCAATATGCAAAAGTCAATGAATGTAATGATCCACAAAATAATAGACTTTTAAAAATCTCATGATCATCAAATTGGATGCAGAAATAATCTAAAAAATCCAACATGATTTACTAATAAAATTTATACAGAGAGTAGGACTAAAGTGAACATATTTCAACATAATAAAAACTGCAGCTGGGCATGGTATTGCATGCCTTTAATCCCAGAACTTAGAAGGCAGAGGCAGGTGGATCTCTGTGAATTCAATCCTAGATTTGTCTACAGAGCAAGTTCCAGGACAGCCAGTGCTACACATAGAAACCTTGTCTCAGAAAACAAAACAAAATCCAAAACAGGAAACTATACAGCAATATGCAAAACTACCATCATCTTCAATGGAAGAAAATTTGAAGTAATCCCACTGAAATCAGGAATGAGAGAGTGATAAGAAATCTCCACTCCTTTTTAATCTTGTATTCAAAACACTAGCTACATCAATAAGGGGAGAAGAGGAAGTTAAAAGAATATAAATTGGAAAAGGAGTCAAATCAGTCCTATTGCTAATGACATAATATAATAAACATCAAAATTTTACAGGAAATCTTTTAGAATTAACCAACACTTTTAGCAACATGGCAAGGTACAGAATCAGTATTTAAAATGAATAGCTTTTTGGTTTTCTACATATCGATAGCGAATATATAAAGACAAATACTATGGATTTACTACTGTATACAATAACACCAAAGTGAAAACAAAATTTTGGAATGAAGTCCACAAGGAAAACATTAAATTTTTGAAGAAATGGTTAGCAAAACCCACTCAAAAATTGAAAGGCATCCCATGTTCATAACTTAGTAAAACTAATTTTGTGAAATTGACCATTATATCAAAAGCTATTTACAAATCCTATACAGATCCAATCAAAGACTCCATCTCATTCTTCACAGAAATTAAAACTATCCTAAAATTAACAGGGAATTCAAGAGTCTCAAAATAGACAAAACAATTCTGAGCAAAAGGAACAATTATGAAGGGATTACTATAGATCACAAGCTATATTACAGACTAATCATAACAATGACATCAACAACAATAATCACTGTCACAAAAAGATATATAAAAATGAAACAAAATTGAAGACCCTAACATGAGAGCACACAAAAATACATCCATTAAAACAGATGGCTAATAGGAATACAGTGAAAGAGAGGAAAAAATTCAGCATCTTCAGCAAGTAGTGCTGAGAAAATTGGATACCAAAATGCAGAAGAATGAAATTAAACCTGTATATTATACCTTGTAGTAAAACTAATTTCATATGGATCAAGACCTAAATATGAAACTTGAAACACTGAAACTTCTACCAGAAAACACTGGCAAAAATCTACAGATATAGTGTAGAAAATGACTTTATGAACAGGTCTCCATTTACCCAAGAATTTATGCCAAAATTGATAGGAGTTCTTTATAAAACAAAATAACCCTTTGCACAGTGAACAAAGTTATTATTTGAGTGAAATGAGAGCCAACAAAATGGGCTATCTATCTAAACTGGGCTTAATATCCAGAATATATAAGGAATTCAAAAAAACAAAGACTCAAAAACAAATGATTCGTTCAAAAATGGGGTTATGATCTGAATAGAGAATTCTCAGAAGAAAAAATAAAAATGATAAAGAAATATCTCAAAAATGTTCACTATGCCTAGCAATTATGGAATTATAAATCAAAACAACCTTGAAATTTCTTCTTGTCCCAGTCACAATGGAAAAGATCAACAAAACAAACAAATGTTGGAAAAGATTTAGGGGAAAATTAACCTTAACTCATTGTTGATGGGACCACAAATTGGCACAGATGCTCTGGTGTTTGGTTTGGAGAACTTTCCAAAAGCTAAAAATAATTCTACCATAAAACTCAGCTATACAACTCCTTGGCAAATGCCCAAAACACTAGTCATGCTACTCCATAGATACTTTCTCAGCCATGTTCTTTGCCATTCTATTCACAATAAATAGGAAAAGGACACAAAATAAATGTCCTTCAACTGATCAATGGATAATCAATAAGTAATACATGTGCATTGTGGAATGCTAGTCATTTAAAAATAAATAAATTTATAAAAACTTCAGGTAAATGGATGGAACTAAAAAGACTGTTTACATTGAGGTGAGCCAGACCCACAAGGGCAAAGGTCACAAGTTCTTTCTTATCTCTGTTTCCTAGCTCATGTTTTCAGATACAATTATATTACCAAAATAACTACAGAAACCAGAAAATTAAATGAGCACTATGGAGGACAGTAGAAAGGAGACTAGTAGTGTTCAGGTGAAATAATGGTAGATCTTGGGCTGGAAAAATGGCTCAGTGGTTAAGAGTACCAACTGCTCTTTCAGAAGTCTTGAGTTTAATTCCCAGCAACCAAATGGTGGCTTACAACCATCAGTAATGGGATCTGATGTCCTCTTCTGGTGTGTCTGAAGACAGCTCCAGTGTACTTATAAAAATTAAAAATAAAATTAAAAAATAAATCTTTAAAAAAAAATGGTAGATCTTTAATTAAAAGGGAGTAATACAGAAGAAAGATGGTAGTTAGGAAATTAATAGTAAAGATACCTAAGAAGTTCATAATGAATCATATTATTAATCAACCTAAATTACATATAACACATATAAATATATAAGTATATATATGGATATATATACATAAATATATATATATATATATATATATATATATATATATATATGTACACCCATAAAGAGTTTAGATTAAATTTTCCCATCTGAACTGAAAATGCTTCCTTTAAAAACAGACCACATAGCAGAACCCCCAAAAGCAGGCATCAGAAGCTCTCTTATGATTTGGTTAAGTTTATCCAAGAGACTTTGTAAATAAATAACCTACTGCTATTACCCTAGATTACCCTTCAAATGTGCAAAGCAAATCACCATTACCAGAAAACACCATTCATTTTGGACCTAGGTCCTAGAGGATCTGAGTAGGAACTGAAAGACCTGAAAACTTCCTTCATGAAGACTAAACTTCATGACACCAGAAAGCATCTTGGAAGCATCCAAGGGAAGAAAACAAACAATAGTCCCACTCAAATATAATAAATATAAACCACAATAATGACCAACGTGGGAGGATAATGTCATGTGTGCAAAAGTAGCATGTAATTCTTGGAGATAACTAACAGTTCACTAATTAATTCAGGCCATTTAATAAGAGGAAAATCTAGGGGAACTGGGGTAGCCACTAGAAAATTCCAGATGCCAGGAGAGCAAGAGGTCCCTAGGACCCAACAGGGATGACATTAGCTGAAATACCCAACAAAAGGGAGAGAGAATCTGTAGAGATCCTATCCAGAGTTTAGGCACAACCCCCGGTTGAAGGATGGGGCCACCAACCAATCTCAAAAATATTAACCCAGAATTGCTCTGGTCTAAAGGAAATACAGGGACAAAGAGTAGAACAGAGACTGGAGGAAAGGCCACCCAGAGACTGCCCTTCATGGGGATCCATCCAAGCTGCAGACACTAAACCCAGACACTATTGATGCCAAGAAGTGCTTGCTGATAGGATCCTGATATGGCTGTCTCCTGAGAGGCTCTTCCATAGCCTGACCAAACAGATGCAGATATTAACAGCCAACCATTGGACTGAGCATGGAGTCTCCAGTGGAGGAGTTAGAAAAAGGACTGAAGAAGTTGAAAGAGTTTGCAACCCCATAGGAAGAACAACAATATCAACCAATCAGACCTCCCAGAGAGCTCCCAAGGACTAAACCACTAACCAAAGAGCAGTCTCAGGGCACCAGCTCTGCACCCAATTCCAGAACACCCAGAGGCAGCTGAACTCCCAGGAGCTCTAAAACGCCCAGGATCATAGGTATGTAATATGGGGAAGAGGGCATGTTTGTGTTTTTTCTGCAGAATGCTGAAGGAGCATGGTCACTGCCAGAGCGATGGGTGAGACATGCTGATGCTGGGAAAAAGGATTCTGACCTGTGAGCTTGCTGAGTATCCTGGCAATGGTGATTTGAAAGCTGTATTGGACATATGTTCCCAACCCACCTTTGCTTACCTTTACCCCAGATGGGACAAGCTGCCTTGCCTCAAGTTTTTAGGCCTTGTGGAACAGAGAATCAAAAAGAGAAGATATAATGACTCTTGTACTTTTCTTAAAGGTGACCAGTTATTTAGACTCAATCACGAACTAGTCGAGAAATCAATCCAATATTGGAATTAATAGTCTTCATTTGGAAGGCTGGTTCTAGACATTTTCAGAGACATATTTGGAAGTTAGCTGCAGTTCTCTATGATGCTATGATAGCAAATGATAAAGTTAGAACAGAATCTGGATTTCAAACAAGTGTTAGTACATGTGTTAAGGCTCTTTTAATTGTCAAGTTAAAATTACTTTTGTTTCTTCTACAGTATTTAATGTAAGTTGCATTGATTATACACTTTCTAATTGTGTTAGTGTGTTGAAACCCAGTATGTCTGTTACAGAGATTTATCAATGAGCTTTTGTTTTATTGCCCTGAATATCACAGAACCTTGGTATTTTGAAAAAAAATTGTAAGTACTGGAGGAAGTCAGTCAGGCTTTAAGAAGAAGCAAGAGGGTAGTGGGCTTGATTATTGCTGGTATAAAAGCTTAATTACATTACTTGCTAGCACCACTGCTTCTGCAATTGCTTTGACAGAAGAAGTTAAGACAGCTACTTTTGTTAATTGTTTAGCAAAAAAAAAAAAAAAAAAAAAAAAAATTACTACTGTGTTGAGTATATAAGAGGATTTAGATAGGCATTTAGAATATCGGATTGATGCTCTTTATCCTATTCAAATTATTGGAAGGAGGTTCAGAGTTTAAGAGTAAAAAGACATCTTGAGTGTCATGTCAAATGCCATCGGATTTATGTTAGTTTTAAAATTTACAGCAGCAGTCATTACAATTAGGAAAAAGTTTAAAGACACTTGCAAGGTATTTGGCGTAATTCTAACACATCTCTGGATGTTTTAACTTTGCATAGTGAGCTTATGAATTTAAAGAATGCTGCTTTGCTGAGCGTCGATGTGGCAGATACTGCTGATAAAATTACCCATGCCCTGAGGTCAGTATTTCTAATTTGGTCAACCTTCATGAATGGCATATATAGCTTGATCATGCCAGCCCTTTTTGTCCTAGGAATACTTTTATTCCTACCCATCATGTTAAAGCTTGTCTTTGACAACATCAACATGTTGGCAGCCAAAGTACATAGCTTGAACCCTGAAATGGATGCCCAGACAGATTTATTAATTTAACAGGCTGGCAAGCCAAAGGCAGGTAAGATTCTGCACTGAGCCTTGCCAATCTAAGACAGAAGTGCATTGCATTTGATAATGCATATTTCATGATGGGTAAGGAAGGCATTCTTGTCAGAAAGACCAAAGACATTTATTTATGAAATAAAAAAGGAGGAGAGGTGGAAAGCTTTTGGAGCTGCTTGGCAAGAATCTGTCATGGGCCAAGGACAAGGAAATGGGCTTTAGGCAGGAATCTGACATTAGACTAGAACAAAGAAGTAATTTCAGGCAGGAATCTAGATCTTAGGCTATAACAAGGAAGTAAGCTTCAGACATGAAATGACTTTGTGCTAGGACAGAGAAGTAGGCTCAGATATTTTGGTCATCCTGAGAAGCCCTTAGAAACTGTGATCATGAGAGTGTTCAAGAAACTTTGTTTATTGCCTTGCTTGTTCTTTGACTATTTGAATCTATTATATTGCTAGTTCCTCAACCTAGAACTGACCTTAATACTCACATATAATTAAAATGGTATAAAAGCAAAACAGAGAAGGGAGGCTGGGATAGGGGTTTCCAGGGAGGGGAAATGGGGGCAAGGGATGTCATCTGAAATGTAAATAAATAAAAAATGTTTAAAAAATAACCAATACAAAAAAAGAGAGAAATTTAATTATATATCTTGGTAGGTTGGAGGGAATATAACACCACAACTTTACTAATATAACATAATCTCTAACTGCTTTCTAAATATTTTACTTTATACCCATAGATATGCTTATTTCTCACCCCACATCAGGAAACATCTCTTTGCAACAAATACAAACCTTTAAAGAAAACCTGAGCTAATCAAAATTCAGAGCATAGAATTAAGGCTCAGTTCCAACTCATGTAACAAATCCTAAGGGTCAGTGATTCTAGTACAAGAGTATAAAATCTAGAGAATCTGGATGGTTATTATGATATTTTTTTCCTAGAAATGTCTAAGAAACTGAACCCATGAAGTAACATTAACATGGCTGCTGGAACAATGACAATACCACTGATATGATAACATGGATGATGTGAAGCTCATAAGATCTCAACATTTGACCTGAATCTAGAAGACACTAAGGAATACAAAAAGTGGGAGAAATATTTTTCCTAGAGAAAAAAACCTCCCTCCTGCAGATTGGTTATGCAATATCAAGTAGTCAGCTATGAAATTATATACATACAGATAGCATTACACGGACTGATCAGGAAATATATAGCTATATTCTGGAAGTATCAGGTGAGACTGGGCATCAATTCTGTTTTCTGTAGTTTAAATAGTTCAGTTGTTGTTTTGTTTTTGTTTTTGTTTTTTAAATAAATGTCTATCTGTTGGAAAGAGAAGTTTCTCTGATATGGGCTAAGAACTAGACTTATCAGTGTGTATAAAGACAAAAATTTAGAATGTATGTTTAGGAATCTCTGTATCACTGTGTGTTTGTATGTGAGTGTGTTTGTGTTTATAAATTAAAGAAATGTAGTCATCAAATGAAATTGGGATGAGATCAAAGCTGGGATAGTTTGAGCAACAGAATTGAAGGACGAAAATTATATAATTTATATTATAACTTCAAAAATTAAAATATTACTAACAAAGAAAAAGAGAAGTATGATAATTTAAATTCTTCAGAATTAAAAGTACAAACCTGCAAAAGATGTAGACTTGTAATTATTAGACAAAACTTTAATGATGATGCTATGTCAAAGCACCAAGTACAAATAAGTACATCCAATAAGGATGAAAATTTATCATCTTTGAAAAGAAATAAAAAATATAACGAAGACCATGAAAATTGTGTAATTTTTTAAATTATGGGAACAATTAAAGTAAAAGAGGTGTTTAGACGTCTGAGACAAATACAAACCAATGTAAGCAAAAGCTGATTTTTGAAAATATTTAATTAATAATTCAATGATGAAATAACTATGCAGAACATGATAGAATATAGTAGAATCAAATATACAATTTTTAAACATTTATTTTAACAGTATTTTATCGTGGTAAAACATATTATCATGTTTGTGTCCTACTATACATTAGATTCAGTAGATACAGAGCAGGCTCTGTACATTTTTGTTTTAAATAATCTCATAATAGACCTTATGCCTACTCTACATTGAGAACCATTGAGAGAAGAAAACAAATATGACTAAAGACAAGGAACAATGTGAGGTGGGTAGCATATTTAGGAAACAGAAACTGCAAAGGATGTATTTGGCAAAATTATATTCAGTCATTATGTTACTGTATAAGATAAACAGTTATAAGATTGAATTTGAGGGGAAAATTAAGCTAGAAATAAAAGTCAATATAGTATTTTGCATGATTTTGTATGCCATGTCATAGAATTGTCTATTTACTCTTCAGATAGTCAATAAGTCCGAGGAAATTTTTGATAAAATTATGACATATTTTATTTGTTCATCATTCAATTTAATAGAGTTCATCCTGGATATGGTAGTGTATGCTTAGCCATAGGGTTACAGCATTAGAATAATTAGTAAGAAGAATAGTGTGGGAGGGGTAAGCGTGGAATAAAAGTTCCTATGCAGAGATTCATGGAACAATTTTAGAAAGTGATAATAGATAGAGAAATTGGATAATGATAATGACATGACTTAAGTTAATGGAAATGGGGCTGAGGACAGAGAAAAGTGGCTGGATAATAAAGAATTTGAATTTGGATTCCAATATTTCATGAACTACTGGATGCAAGGAAGCAAGAATTAAAGAATCATGGAGGATAAATGGCTTTAAATTGAGCATTCTGGATAGATAATGGTGCCAAGGGAGTATGGGAGAGAGGGAAGACAAGAGGAAATGAGAGAAAGAAATAGAAATTAACAAAGACAGAGACAAAAACAACAGCTATTCTTACAACGATTTAGCCTCCTCAATAATAATGACATGCATGAGTTTGACATATAGGAGGATGATATTCTTAAGGCCATGGTTTAATAACCTTAATTTTATTTATATCCTGGATCAGATAATCCTACACAATATGTGAGTGGGGTACAACATATGGGGCTATCCTGTGCACCATAATGTTGAGAAGCATCTTCTCCACCAACTGCATTTCAATAGCATTTTCACAGTCATAACAATAAAAAAGGCTTTCAGGTATTTCTAAATATCTTCTAGGGGAAAACTATACCAATGTAAGAGTAAATTTTCTCCCATGTCACTGTTGTATGATGACACCAATTATTAAAATTACCTGGTGCATTGCTACTTCCTGTCTTCCTTGTTCATCTCCCACTGCCCTGTTACTTCCAATATGTTTCATGTTACTCCTCAGCATCAAGGATTGCCTTATATATAAGCAAAGCTTGACCTAGGGAAATGGACAATCTATGTCTATTCTCTCTAGTCAACATCCTTTCTGTACTTGTTAGCAGTATTTTTAAAATTTATCAGAGGAAAACATTTTTATATTTTTTTATCTGCATCTATGTATTTTAGCCCTTACACCCTACTCCAGAAAACATTTTCCCTTCTAATAGTGTTAATGCCTTTCAGATATTTATAGAGAACCATGTGGCCTATTCTCTGTGCCTCCTCACCAACTGTGTCTCAAAAAGCATAGTTCCTTTAATCTTTCCATGCCAATCAGACCTTCCCACTTCATAAATCATGTCTACAGCTTCTCTCTGACTTCCCTCACTGTGCATTCATCATTTGGAGCCTCTGGTGGCCCTGCACTGACTTGGACATCCTAGGAGGCATCTCATCAAAGTCACGTCATTCCCTGACACAGTGTCTCTCAGAACACTCCTGGAAATAACATTGGCCCCTTTCAGTTACCTTATCATATTGCAAAACCATATCTAATATGAGAAAAGCTCATCCTCACACACACTGTTACCCAATCCAATGGAGAACCACATGTTCACATGTCTGAGGCCAAAAATAATATATGATTGTGGATAGTGGTAACGTTTCCAGGAAGCATTCTTGAACTGAGAAGAGCTGACCACTTTCTCTTGAACTGTTCTATCTTCTCAGTATTCTACTTATTATGTAGTACCCACCCACTTCTAATCTTTGTGATGTAAATACTTTCCTGTTCATTAACTTTCTTCATGTGGGATTTATGCCCAAGCAGCTCTAATTTTAAGGACTGAAATATAATACCATAATCTTTGCCGACCAACAGTAGGAGCTTACTATTTTTCCATGTTAGACTACAAAGGATGGGGAAAAGTCATTTCTACTAATGCTGTACTTTAGGAACATATTTAGGGGAAAAAATGAAATGAACAGTTTCCAACAGTCAAATGTCCTGAATGTCTGATATTCTCCAGTTCAAGACTGCAAAGTTAACGAGTGAAGGTGTAGTAGACCCTGGACAAATGAAATTTATAGTATTGTCTCTAAGACATAAGTATAAATAATATAAGTAGAATGATGCAGCCACAAGAGTGTTATGAAGAGGAAATAATAATAGAAAAGATACTAATTGTGAAAATACTACAATGTTAAGTAGGAAAGAAAGGCAGAAAATAGGTTAAAATTTTTATATTTTTGAAAATCTATAAAATTTCAGGTTAAAATACACTCCAATCCTAGCAATTCTTAGTATTGTGGTAGTTGGATTATAGTAAATATTTACATCTTTCTATTTGATCAATTTGAAATTCAATTATTTTATTGTAACAATAAATGCATGCTTAAATTTATAATTTAAAAATACAAATCTATAATAACCCATTTAAATTATGTTCAAAAAAATATTTATTGAATAACAATTTTATGCCAAATAATTCAGTAGGCCCCAGACCACAATGAAGAAATATCAGAATATCCTGTCTAGAGGAATGAAAAAGCTTCATCTCTGGGTTAATGTCTATTTTATTTATATGAAAAATGTCTAGTTAAAAGATTTCTGTTCCCTTTAAGAATGAGTTAACTTCTGAATCACTCCCAGAATTTTATAGCCCCAATCCATTGGTTAAATAAAGTCTTAATAAACTACAGCATGAAAAATAAGAAAGTCCTCATTTTCAGAAATGATTATAAACTTATATGTCAATAAAATACAGCTTAAATTTAAGAAATTACCTTCACCAACTGATGATTTCACTCCATGGAAAAGAAGATCGAGCTATGGCATCATGCTCTTTACTACATCTTAAGAAAAGAAGAGAGGCAGTAAGTTCAATGAAAGGATATCGTTTCAGAAAACCTGTCATTGTAACCTGATATTTGCAAATCATTCTTTTTTTAAAAAAAAAATTGGGAATTTTATTTACATTTCAGATGTTCTCTCCTTACCCCATTCCCCCCATCCCTCCCAGGAACTCACTATCCCTTCCCCCCTCCTCCTGCTTCCATGTTGGTGTACCCCCACCCACCCTCCCCCATACCTCACCTCCCCACCCTCGAATACCCCCCCACATGACGTCCAGCCTTCATGGGACCAAGGATCTCTTCTCCCACTTATATATAGCTCCCTTGCATATATAGCTGGAGCCATGGGTCCCTCCCTAAGCGCTCCCAGGCTGGTGGTTTAGACCCTGGGGCTCTGGTTGGTTGGTATTGTTGCTCTCCTCATGGGGTCATGAATCCTCTCAACTCCTTCAGCCTTCACTCTATCTTCTCCATTGGGAACCCCATGATCAGTTTAATGGTTAGCTGTGAGCATCTGCCTCTAAGTATGTCAGACTCTTGCAGACTTCTAAGGAGACAGCTATATCAGGCTCCTGTCAGCATGTACATCCTGACATCCACATCAACCTCTACCTTTGGTGACTGCACATGGGATGGATATCCATGCAAATCATTCTATCCCAAAGGGCCATAACTACCTCATTTTTCAAATGTAAAGGTTGGACAAGAAAGCTATAGTAATTAGGTGCAGCTGCTCAATATGTTATGGCTTGCAAATTCATTCATGTAGTACTCTTTCTAATTCAAGCTTCCTATGACCATAACCTTATGACACTACGTGAAGATAAGAGGAATCAAGATACATGCAAGGAATGCATTCAGACATAGTGGTTAATGAATGAATCAATGTGAGTTGTAGGATCACCTTCCCACAGGAACTTCTTGAACATAGTGAAGATATACATGCAGGGGTTGTGCTAAGAATTATGTGGTAGACAATTGGGCCTACCACATCCTTCTGTCCAAGGCTGCATGATCCAACAATTCTCAAAAGTTAAACTAATCCCTCAAAACTGAGAGGCAAGGAATGGCAATAAGTCCCCTTGCCTGAAAGTAAAGGCAAGAAAGCAGGTCTGATGGAGAAGCACCACTTTAAACTCTGTGATCTATGACCTTCTTCTGAGGTTTGGCCACTACCAGAGAAATCCTTACCAGAAGATTGATCCTCATAACCAGAAAAATGGTCTCAACAGAACTGAACTCCTTGCCCTAAGAGGCATGATCTGATTCTGAGAAAACTTCTCTTTACACACCCTCTGGTCTTTCTCAATTCCTCCTCTGAGCAATGCTGGCGATGCTGAGGAATGAGAAGCACCAGCTGGAACAAGCAACAGAACCTTGAGCATTAGAACTAGGTCAGGTCTCAGGGGAGTTCTTTGGGAGACCCTTTCCATTCCTCTGAGACTTGGGCTGAAATGACACATTGGGTGTTTGCAGGACTAAAGCCCTAGAATATAGACTTGTTTCCTTTCTCCTTTGCTAGTTTGACTGCTTCTGCTTGCTTGTTTACAGTTCTGTTGGGAGACCCAGGGCAGCAATAAGACATAAATGAAAAGATGTGTTCATGTTGGGCTCAGCATTCCTAGGAATGCTTTCAGTACAATTTGCCAGAAGGATGTTCCAGCTGCAGCCAGAGCCTGACAAGAAGCTCTACAGAGGGGGGAAAAACAAAAGAGCTAGCTCAAAGTGGATCTAAAGTCTGCCTCATTTCAGATTTCTCATTCGACACAAATCCAAATAGGCAGAATGATTCAGTAAGAGAGCAAACATAAACAAATTTGCCAGCCTGCTATAGGATAAGGCCTAAACGATTGAATATTCTTTTCCTTCATCCTTAAAGTTAAGTAAGTATTCTGCACCACTTCCAAGAAAGCACAGAGTGGAACTTTGTCTAGTGCACTGGAGATGGAGTTATACAATTCTAAAATTATATTTGGCAGGTATCTAACAAGTGTTCAATATGTATATATGAATCTACTGACCAAGGTTGTGTTGTTAATATTAGTGATCTATGGCAAGTCAGTTATATCCTCTGGTCCTTAATTTTGCTATCTGCAATATGAAGATGACACTCTCTTTCCTATTTACCTGATAAAATACCTGATGAACATAAAAAGGAATGTATATGGCAGTGTTGTGTATCTGTTAGATGTATTTGTTGTTGCTTCTAGAGAGCCTAGGTCAAAGCAATTGAGCAACAGCTGAAATAGATCTACTGGTTTTCCTCAACATAGGAGGAGTCAGGGAAGGCTAGTCAATGAGAACTTGAACTCTTTGTTTTGTAATTTCACTCAAAAGATGATAAGGAAGACCTAGACCATAACAAAAATTTTGAAAAGAATCTAAAATAGAAATAGTCCAACTCTCTGTGTCTTAGAGTTTTTTTTTTTTTTTAATTCAAGGCCGAACAATTGTTTTGTACAGAGGGAGCTGCACATATTCTATAGTTGTACATTTTACATTCATACGTGGCTCCTTTGTGAAATTATATGCTACTCACTGCATTTTTCAATTATTTTATTTGCAAATGTGGGTGGTAATTTCAGTGCCTACTTTAGTTATTGTAATGACTTCCAAAGTGTTAAGATACAAATATATGTTTTAAGTATTTCCAGGCTTAAATTAAACATGTAATAATGTAAGGTGAGTTATTAGTAGTATTCTAGAATATATGTAGCAGTTCCATACTTTCTAGGTATGTAGCACAAGGATGATGACTGCGTTTTAGTTTCTGCTCTTTTGAACTCATGAAAGCTACTTGAACAAGTATTTTCTACAGGGTTTTTGATTCACCAATTTTCCACTGGCCTTCTAAGCTACTCTCTTTTTGCTGTAATAAAGCAAACAACTATGTAACAGAACAACTCACTCTTTGCTGACCTTCTTTTCCTTAAACTTACATACAAGTTAATTTTCAGCATAACCACAACAGCAAAAATCTTTGAAACTCATTGAAACATCACCTAGTCCCTCTTTTACAAAATTATGTTACTCAGAATTTTATCCCAACTACACTAAAGAATTTCATATACAACTAGCTCTTTTAGTTGTTTTCCAGTGCCTTTCAGAGCTCACTTTTTCTGCCTACTATTTTAAAAAAATGTGTTATTCTCAGGCAGAATATAGAGCAAGGTCAAAGAGCAAGGAGACAGAAAAGAGGGAGGATAATATATCAACCAGCACTAGTTGGCAATACTACACAGTGACAAGATGATGATCTACTTCAAAATTCCTACGTCAGTCCTGACATTGAACTTGTCCCACAGCCCATAACACAGAACTGAGATTAGAACCAAAGGATTAGTCTGAAATACACCTTGGCAATCATTTCTTTACTACTTCCTTGTATCAATTGACAGAGAAATTGGGGCCCACAGAAGTTCAATGATCAACTATTAAATTCATGAAAACATAGTTTTATGCAGCTCATTTTCATCTCCCCAAACTTTTTGTCTCCTGTTCAGGACACTATATTTGATTTTTATCTTTTTTATTTCACTTAATTTTGCCAGACATGCATATAAGGCAGTTACTGTATAGAAAGGGCAAAATATACCCACCTTATAGAAAAATAACTTTAAAAGGCATGTCTCAGGTTATTTAGTCATTACTCAGACTTATTTACAGAGAAATACACTCTTCATCATTTCATAATATCTCAATGAGAAAATAATATAGACCAAAATTACCCTGTTTTTGTGAACATTTCTTAACCAAGGAAACCTGTTTTTTTGGGTGTCTGTGTTGTGGGATATTCACCAGAGAAGACTGCTCTTGAACATGGGTTTTAAGCCCCAATAGAAAGTCTTTGTTAGCTGGCCAACAACTATGCTGAGTGTTTTGGATCCCAGTGTAACTCCAAGTTGTTCTCAGGGAGATCTCCTAAGCACAAAAATCATGTCCTAGGTTAAGATACTTCAGTTAACAAAGACAGTTGGAGAAGAGCAGAAACCAAAAAGCAAGTTTAGTGATATTCTCAGAACTATGGACTTTGATGGATTAATCTTTGTTCTCATTTTTAGCAGATGGTTCTGTTTACATGCTCAATTTTATGGCCTGAATAGTACTTCTACTATGGAATCAGTTATGCTAAGGTTTAGGAGCCAGTAAGGTCTGGGACCTTGTTATATTCTGTAGAATCTCATCTATATAGCACTTGAAAGTCAACCTGCCAACTGCTTCACTGAACATAGCTTAGCAATGTTCTTTTCTTTATCAGTACATGTCAGCAGCTTTTTAAACCATTTTGATGTGTAGCAGAAATTGCAATTTTAATCTGGGGATTCTCAAAGTATGTTTCAAAAACTGCTTGTGGCAAGAATCACCTGGAATGCCTGTCCATAGTTCAGGCCTGCTGAATTGGAGTCTGCTTGAAGATGATTTAACATCATTAATGCCTGACAAGCTTACTAACAGTACAATTAACTTAAACTACAAAATCACTACTTTAGGCAAAACCAAACCAAAACAAAACAAAAAAGCCGCTGCTGCTACCTTTCCTATAATGTAGCTAAAAAGATCAAACTAAGATTAAATAATATTCATATATTGATAAGTGAAATATTTACTTCTGATATAAGTGATGCTTTGTGAAATAATAAAAATATCTTTGTTGTCTAAGTAAATGTAACAAATAATGGCAATATACTGCCAAGAAAAAGTCAAGGTGCTTTTTACTTCATATAAATGAGATTAAGAAAATTTTTGTATAAACTGATTTTAGGGAGAGATGAGATAAAAAAGAGACTCGTTTGAGAAAGATTAACTATGAAGTTCTACAGATCTCATCTTGCCTGACATGATGACTTATTGTGTATCTCACAGCAACATCAAGTAATAGCAGAGCTACTAATAAGAGTTTCTACAATTAGCATATAGACACTGAACATGTTCTTTAACTTTTGCCCTCAGTTATTTTGTAAGATAGCAGTTATTTTTATTGTTTGTTTTTACAGGACAGGCTTTCTCCTGTAGTGAGTAGTCCTGATTGTCCTGGAACTTTCTCTGTAGAGGGTTGACCTCAAACTTAGAGACCGGTCTCTGCCTCCTAGCTGTGGGAAGTAATGATATGTGCCACCCTTGAGAAAGGGATCATCTTGTATCCCTGCCTCTCCTTGAACACATTTTGTAGATTAGGCTGGCCTCAAACTCACAGAGATCCTCCTGGCTCAGTCTCCTGAGTTCTGGGATTAAAATATGTGCTGTACACCTGGCTTTAAGAAAGGAACTTAACTGTATATAGGTAAGCCTGATCTCACTCTTCACAGGCTGGCCACAAACTTGAAATATTCCTGTTTCAACCCTGACAAGAACTGGACATATAGAAAGTGTAATACTTGGCTTTTATTCCAAGGTTTTACATCCGTGAAGTAAGATGTTATTTCCTAATTTAAAAAATATATACTGATCATCTCTTATGTGTCAGGCACTGTTTAAAGATCTATGTAGGCAATGATATACAATAAAGACTGGATGTAAGGAGGTTTAGTAGCCAAGTATGGTATTTATTTCCAAAGACTATATTTACAGAAATATTTGCCAGTATATAGCAAGGAATACAATGCTGCTATATATCATGAAAAAATATTGAAAATTTATCATTATACAAATGAAAACTATTCTTTTAGATACAGATTTTTTTCTATGAAGAAGACTTGAATTAACTTTCATTAATATTTTAGCAGATGACTCTGTGTGTATGTTTATTTCTTTGCAATTTTATCCTCTAAAAAATTTGTCCAACTTTCATATTATTAACCTTTTCAAACATGATTCTTCAAATTATACACCTCATTTAAATCCCTCACCTCCATTTGCCTCTCCACATAAACATATTCTAAGGAAATCCTGAGAGTAGAGCTGTATTAAGAAAATGGAGATAGTTGTGAAGAATATTAATTCTAATTCTGATACTCCTGGGGAAAATCTCTTCCCATCTTTGGGACTCGAGCTCCACAGTAATAAACCAGAAATGAAGTCTATCGTGTGATAGTCTCACAGTAATACAACCTAGCCAATGTGTCTCTCTTTTGTCATGGTAAATTCCCTAGAGTGCCAGCTATATTGCACTTTTATGTGCTGTCCTGAGAGTGATAACACTTAAGGGCAGTGCCCTGCTTGGGAATCTCCAACCAAACATATATTATTTGATATTGATGAGACCTCAAGCTCCATGACAAAGAGGGCCACCCTCAACAATCCCAGAAAGAAAATAGGGAAAGAGACCTCCCACTGGATAAGGCTTTGAACTTCTAGGTCATGCAAAAGCACATATTTGGGACTAAAAGCAAATATTTTCTTTTTAAAAGAGCAAACTTTTCAATCTAAAATTCCATTCCTTTACACTGTAGAGTATAAAACAAAGCAAGCTTTAAAGTGTCTTTCTCAGAGCATCCCAAGGACCTGGGATAAGGGAGGCACCCAAGAATCAATGTGTATGAGACGTCCTTAGCTATGACTCACAGCTGGGGATATGGAGCCTACAGTGGTTGCCTCCTGAGTCCAGAAAAGAGCCCAGGTAGGGTGATAGGGACAAAAACCCACCCATAAAACTTTCAACCCCAAAATTTATCCTGTCTACAATGCAAGGATTGGGGATGGAGCAGAGACTGAGGGAACACCCAATCAATAATTGGCCCAACTTGAGACTCATCCCATGGCCAAGTACCAATCCCTGACAATGATACTCTGTTATGCTTGCTGACAGGAGTTATGGCTGCCCACTGAGAAGCTCCACCCAGCAGCTGACTCAGACACATGATGATACCCACAACAAAACAATACATAGAGCATGGAGACTCTTATGGAAGAATAGGAGAAAGGACTGTAGCCCCTAAGGGATAGAAACTCTACAGAAAGACCAACTGAGTCAACTAACTTGGACTCTTCGGGTTCTCAGAGACTGCACCACCAACCAAAGAACATATACAGGCTAGACCTAGGTCTCCCCACACATATGTAGGAGATGTGTAGCTTTGTCTTCATATGGGTCCTTAATAGGAGAAGAGGTTATCCTAAAAGCTTTTGCCTGTATGTGGGATATGTTCTTCTAGCTGGGCTGCTTTGTGTGGCCTCAGTGGGAGAGGGAGCACTTTGCCTTGCAGAAACTTATTTCAACATTTTACATGTAGATTAACAGGAAGTGACTGTATATTTAAATGGATATGAACTAGAAATTAAGATGTTATAATCCATATATCAATAAGAAGTGAATCTAGGAGGAGAAAATAGAATAGCCAGCACAATTACACTAAGAGATCTTGTCATTCTGGGACTCCTGATCTGTTTTATTCAAGATGGAGACATAAAAAGAAAAAATAGCTAAACGATGTTTAAAAAGCAAACCCTGAAGAGGATTAAATCACTTTCATGTTTAAAAAAAGAAAATAATATTATAAATAAATAAAAATCTCATGGGTAAAAATTTAAAGAAAAAAAAAGATTATTTACCTAGTCTTGAAATAGCCCTCTTATTCTAGTTATAAAGGGAGTATTTCAATTTAGAAATATAATTTTAAAAGTGTACAGTTAGAATAAAATCAAAATAAACTCAAAACTTAAACTTCTGGGGGAATCACCATCCCTGACCTCAAGCTATACTACAAAGCATAGTGATTAAAAAAAAAAAAAAAAAACAAACAAACAAACAAAATACCTTGGTATTGGTACAGAAACAAATAGGTCAATCAGTGGAATAGAATCAAAGACCCAGAAGTAAACCAATATACCTGTGGATACCTGTGGATACTTGATCTTTGAAAAAGAAGCAAAAAAACATACAGTGGATAAAAGAAAACATCTTCAATAACTGTTGGTTTGTATGCAGGAGAATAGAAATAGATCTATTTTTATCACCCTGAGCATAGCTCAAGTCCAAGGGCATCAAGGACCTCAACATAAAACCAGATGCACTGACTCTAATAGAAGAGAAAAGTGGGAAAGAACCTCAAACTCATTGGCACAGGGGGGAATTTCCTGAACAAAACACCAATGGCTCAGGAACTAAGATTAACAATTGATAAATGGGACCTGATGAAACTAAAAAGATCCTATAAGGCAAAAGACACCATCAATAGGACAAATTGGTAACCTAGGGACTGGGAAAAAAATCTTCACTAACCCTACATCTGACGAAGGGCTAATATCCAACATATATAAAGAACTAAAGAAGTTAAACTCCAAAAGACCAAATAACCCAATTTAAAAATCAAATACAGAGCTAAACAGAGAATTAAAACTGGAAGATTCTCAAATGTCCAAGAAGCTCTTAAAGAAATGTTGAACATCTTTAGTCATCAGAGAAATGTAAGTCAAAATGACCCTGAGATTCTACCTCACATCAATCACAATGGCTAAGATCAAAAACTTAGGTGATAGCAGATGCTGGTGAAGGTGTGGAGAAAGAGGAAACACTCCTCCATTACTGGTGAGATTGCAAACTGGTACAACCACTCAGTAATCAATCTGATGGTTCCTCAGAAAATTGGAAATAGTTCTACCTGAAGACCTAGCTATACAACTCTTGGGCAAATATCCAAAAGACATCTCACCACGCCACAGGGGCACATACTCCACCATGTTCATAACAGCCTTATTTGTAATAGTCAGAAGCTGGAAACAACCTAGATGCACTTCAACCAAAGAATGTATACGGAAAATGTGGTTCATTTACACAATGGAATATTATTCTGCTATAAAGAACAAGGACATCTTGAATTTTGCAGGCAAGTGGATGGAACTAAAACATATCCTGAGTAAGGTAACTCAGACCCAAAAAGACATACCTAGGATAAACTCACTGATTAGTGATATTAGCCAGAAAGTACAGAATACCTAGGATACAGCCCAAAGATTATAAGCAGTGTAACAAGCAGAAAGACTCAAGTGAGAATGTTTCAATTCAACTTAGAAGATGGAAGGAAATAAGCATAGGAGGCAGAGGGAGTGACCTGGGTGGGAGAGGAGGAGCGGAAGGAAAAGGGGGAACAGGATCAAGATAGGGCATGGTGATAGAAGAGAAGCCCAGAAGGCCAAGAGAATGGATAAAGATAAGCAACATCAGAGGGGTTGGAGGTGGGAGAACCCTCTAGAAATTACAAGAGACCCAGGAGGTGAGAGGCTCTAAGGATTCGGTTGGAGTATCCTCAAGCCAAAATGCCCAACATTGGGGAGAGGGAACTCAAAGTGTACACCTCCAGTAGACAGACAGGGCTTCAATCAGAGGGACAGTCAAAATTTCTGAACCAGAACTGTTCCAGACTGAAGGAAAGGTGGTGTAGTGACCAGCCCAACTTGGGATCCATCTCATGGGAGGGCACCAGTGCCTGACACTATTACTGATGCTATGATGTTTTTATAGTTTGGAACCTCACAGGGCTGTCCTCTAAGAGGTCCTACCAGCAGCTGACTGAGACAGAAGCACATACTTACACCAAATAATAGGACTGAAGTTGGGGACCCCTATGGTTAAATTAGGGGAAGGATTAAAGAAGCTGAAGGGGAGAGCAACCCCATAGGAAGACTAGCAGTCTTAACTTACCCAGAACCCAGGGAGCTCCCAGAGACTGAGTTACCAACCAGGAGCATACACAGGCTGGTCCAAGGCCCCTGGCACAAATATAGCAGAGGACTGCTTGGTCAGGCCTCAGTGGGAGAAGATGCACTTAATCCAGGAGACAGTTGAGGCCCTAGGGAAGGGGAGGCCCGGTAGGGGGAGCACCTTCTTGAAGGAAAATGGGGTAAGAAATGGGATGAGGAACTGTGGGACCAAGAGGGGGAACAAAACCTGGAACGTAAATATATAAAATAATTTAAAAAATTAAAATAAAAAATAAAATAGAAAGAAAAGAATATTATCAATGTATAAAAATCTCATGGGTAAAAGTTTAATGAAAAACAAGATTATTTACCTAGTCTTGAAACACTTCTCCTTATTCTAGTTATAAATTGAACTTTTTCCTTTAGAAACATAATTTTAAAACCATACAGTTAAAATAAAATCAAAATAAACTCAAAACTAGTTACAATAAAAAAGAGCAATATTTCAGTCTAAAACTTCATTCCTTTACTTTGTAGACAGTATAAAACAGAAAAGAAAATTAAAGTGGCTATCCCAGAACACACTCAGAAAATGTCCATTTTCTTTAAATTATTCACTTTATGGGGCTTTCCCTTCTCAGAAGAAAAGGGAAGGGGAGAGTAGAGGCCCTAGCTAAAAGTAAAAATGTATGGTGGTACCTGAAACAAATCAGTCCAATAAATCTTTGTATGTATTCCAAGAACACAATTATCCAGAAGAAAGAAAACTACTAGGGATTTGATATTTATTATGTACCAAGTGCTTCACAGAAATACGTGTGTGTGTGTGTGTGTGTGTGTGTGTGTGTGTGTGTGTGTGTGGTGTCTCATTGGATTGATTTAGGATATGTTTCTCCAGTTATTCTGTAGCTGTTTACAATATTTCTTCAGTCTAGAAACTTGTTTCATGCCTAAAAGTACAACCAGAGAAGTTCTGCTGTCATCAACACGCAATATAAATAGAAAATTAATGATTAAAGACATAGACAAATAATAAATTTTCAAAATCAAAACCAAGAAAAGTGCTATGAAGAAAACAATGAAATATAAGCTATAAAATAGTAAGACAGAGGACTGGGACGACTAGATAATTTATTAGTAGAAGACATATATAAAGAGAGAATTCTGAGCTGAGACCTGAATATAGAAAGCACAACAAGCAAAGTTTAAAGGTTTTGGAATGTGGAGGGGGTGAAATGCAAAAAACTGAAAGTTTGAAAGAACTTTTTAAATTCAAGGAAGAGATAAACCCAGCACCAGTGTGCACAGAGGACTGTCAGCAAAAGGAAGGGTGACAGATAAGGAACTTAGAAAGTCCTGAGCCATCTAGCATCTTGAGAATTAATATGAAGAGCATGATATTTTATATGTAAAGCACTGAGAAAATGCTTTAAAGTTTTAATCACTAGAGTGATTCTAAACATCACTTTGAAAATAAATGATGAAACTAGAATTACATTGAAAAATCTACAATCTTTTAATCATTCCCAAACCTTATCCTGGAAAAGCATGGCACTTCAAACTTATGCCCAAGTGGAAGGCTTCAAAGAAAATGATTGGGAAGCCAAGGACTAGGCATAACACGCATAATGACTAGTCACCAAGATGGAGAAGGCTTCTTTGAGTATATGTCTGAGAGTAAAGAGGAGTAATACAAAATTCTTAACGAAAAAAATTAAGAAGGAGAATGATGTTAAGGAGGCTAATTGCTGGATGAAGGCTAGCATGAGAAGCAACCATGCCTTCTGGTTTCAGGCCTGCAAATAACTAGTCTTTTAAACTTGAAATAGTCCCTTAGTTTCTTGAGGCTTTAACTCAATATCATCTTCAGCTAAATGGAAATAATAACATTTATATATTATCATCCTCTACCACATACAATAAATAATTCCAGTGCAAAACATTGAATAAAATAGAGTCAATGTGTGTCAAGTATATTGAACTTGACATATTTAGAAGGGCTATGGAAATGACTCAGTAGGTAAATCATTTGCTGCATAAATATAGGACCCAAGTCCAAATCTCCAGAACCTAGATAAATGCTGGTCACAGTAACACACATTGAGATAGGAAGTGGAGGCCGACGAATATTGGAAAATATAACAGAGAGAGAGATGGGGAGAGAGGGAAGGAAGGGGAGGGAGAGGGAGATGGAAAGGAAGAAACAGAGAGAGAGAGAGAGAGAGAGAGAGAGAGAGAGAGAGAGAGAGAGAGAGAGAGAATTAAGTGAGGTGAAATGCGGGCAAGACAATTAAGGTTGTCTTCTGATTTCACTTGAATGCCAAGGCATGTGTGTATGCTTATATTCACACATATATGTATATTCGCATGTTCACACACACACACACACACAGAGAGAGAGAGAGAGAGAGAGAGAGAGAGAGAGAGAGAGGAGAGAGAGAGAGAATTTATAAAGAAATACCAGATGAATTGAAAACGATGGTACAGCTCAGTGAATATGTTTTCATTCTCATAATCATTGAAATTTAACTTGGAGCTGTTAAGCAACATTTTCAGCAGCCATCCTACTGATATGCCTGAGACACTATCCCAGGATATGACTCTTGCTTTTAGTAGGATTTTCTCCAAGGTCAGCACAGATGCATCATACATCATTCTGTGTTCTCTAAGAATTATGATAAAGAGATTGGGTGGGGTAAAAATCACATGCTATGGTTAAAAGTGACAGAAAAGAACTCCAGTTTTGTAAACATATGCTCTGTACCAGATACTTGGCATCATCATCATCATTACTATTACGTTTAATATTTCAGTAACATATAGGGGTGTAAGGAATCAAAGGCACAGGCAAAGAGAATGACTTGACCAAGTTCATCATCTAGTACGTAATGGATGAAGAATTGAAAGTTTGGCATGCCTGACTCTAAAGCCCTTGATAAACTTTAGACACTGTACTCTCTTCTTTGACTTATAAATGTTTTGTATATCCCGGGTTAGGCAAATAATTTCATCTTTATGAATATCTTTGATCTTTAAACTGAGAGTAGCATTTTTGTCTAAGATTATTATAAATACTGCAATTCATTAGTATAAATATTAAAGGTTTTAGTCATGTTATTTAATTATC
The DNA here is from genome assembly GCA_021653895.1 of Mastomys natalensis. Lineage (NCBI taxonomy): Eukaryota > Metazoa > Chordata > Mammalia > Rodentia > Muridae > Mastomys > Mastomys natalensis. The sequence goes on along the minus strand of JAJTUV010002161.1, from coordinate 261,612 downwards.
ATTAAATCTTAACTACATGGCTTAAGCATATATGAACACTGTTTTGTTCTCCTTTCCAGTACAAAGCAGAAGACTTACTGGAATCTTCCAATTCTCACATTTCTTTTCTAGATAGGAGATTTCAAGGTTATCTCAGGATCAGCTGGAACACCCAGCAGCAAGTTCTTGGAAAATTTAGAACTGGAGCAGAGAAGGAGCCAGCACCACTCCTAGCAAAGTAGGTCATCAAAAAGGCTGAGAAGTATAGACCTAAGCACAGATTTCAACCTGAATATGGGCTTTCCTGTCACATGGAAATTACAATTAAAATTATAAGCCTTCTTGAAACAAAGTCAACAAATTCATCAAAGGATTCTTGGAGGGACAAATAATAAGACAATTAAGATCTATCAAGAAGTCAAGATTGCATGATATAATACTGAAATGAAATGACTGAAGGAGAGACTCTGGCCTATTTTGATATTATCTTGCTGTACTATTATAAAAAGGCAGTCTAATAAGAAAGCCTATTTGAAAACAGGCTCAATGCACTTATTTGAAAACTGACTTGAAGAATAATTTCATTCTTAGATCACGATATAATAAATGCCATTGGAATTGAGACAAGAATAAAACAGTAGAAAGTAAGAAATACTAGGAGAAAAAGAAAAAAGAAAAACATGACTACCATAGAGCAAGAGCATCATTAAGGAGTACCTAAATTCAGGAGAAAATATTTTTTAATGGTAAATTTTACTACACAACAATTAGAAACATTTCTAAAATAAGCCACAGACCAGAGGCTGAACTTCCAGTGTGGTTAGCAGATAAAGGATTTAGATAGATAGATAGATAGATAGATAGATAGATAGATAGATAGATAGATAGATAGATAGATAGATAGATAGATACATACATACATACATAGATACATAGATAGATACATAGATAGATACATAGATAGAAAGATGTGACAAAAGTATAAGAACATGAGAAGAATCTTTAGAAAATGTACAATCAATACATGTGTTCCACTACATTCATAGCAGACTTATTTATAATAGCCAGCAACTGGAAACAACCCAGATGTCCCTCAACTGAATAGATATAGAAAATGTGGTTCATTTACAGAATGGAATATTATTCAGCTATTAAATGAGGACATCATGAATTTTATAGGCAAATTGATGTAACTAGAAAATATTATCCTGAGTAAAGTAACTCAGACACAAAATGACATGCATTGTATACACTCACTGATAAGTGAATATTAGTCAAAAAATTCTGAATAGCCATGATAAAAACCATAGACTATAAGAACTTTAACAAGGAAGAAGGCCAATCCCACTTAGAAGGGAGAACAAAATAATCACATGAGGGGCTTAAGTAGGAGAGGAGGGAGGACAGGAAAAGGGGGCAGGATTATGCATGGGAGGGAAGACAGGAGAGAAGCCCAGAGTGCCAGGAGAATGAATGGAAATATGCAGCCAGCAGGGAGTTGGGAGTTTGGAGTTGAGTAATAGAACATCTAGAAAGTCCCACCTGGGATGAGGGAGGCTTCCAGAAATCAATGTGGTGATCTTACATGAAATGCCCAACAGTGGGAAGATGGCACCTGAAGAAACTACCTCCAGTATTCAGGCAGTACCCTTAGTGGAGGGGTGAAGACACCAACCCACCTTCAAAATTTTCAATCCAAAATTGTTCCTGTCTAAAGAATTGCATGGACAAAAAACAGAGCAGAGAATAAATGTATGGAACACCAGTGACCAGCCCAACTTAGGATCCATCTCATGGGAGGACACCAAACCCTGATACTTTTACTGATGTCATATTGTGCTCACAGACAGGAGCCTAGCATGGCTGTCCTCCGAGAGGCTCTACCAGCAGCTGACTGAGACAGAAGCAGATACTCACCAACAAACATTGAACTGAGGTCTGGGACCTCTATGGAAGAGTTTGGGGCGGAGTGGGGGAAGGACTGAAGAAGCTGAAGGGGATTGCAACCCCATAGGAAGAACAACAGTATCAACTAATCTGGACCCCTGAGAGTTCCCAGAGACTAAGCTACCAACCAAAGACCTTACATAAGCTGATCAGTGGCCCCAGGCCCATATGTAATAGGCAAGTGTGTTGTCTGTCCTCAATGGGAGAGGATGCACCAAAACCTGTAGAGACTTGAAACCCCAGAGAAGGGTAATACTCAGGGGGAGCACTCTCTTAGAGGAAAAGGGAGGGCAAGGGAGTAAAGAACTCTGGGAAAGGGGTCAACATTTGAAAATAAAATAATTAACTAAAAAGGGAAAATACAAACTAAATACAATATATATATATATATTTTGCTTCCGATTGACATTTTTTCTTTTGTTTCTTCATTTCTTTCTTTCTTTCTTTCTTTCTTTCTCTCTCTCTCTCTCTCTCTCTCTCTCTCTCTCTCTCTTTCTTTCTTCTTTAATCTTTCTTACAGTACAGACTTTATCCCCCACCCAGTCCACACTCTGACTGTTCCTGGTCCACATCCCATACCTCCTCTCCCCTATCCCCAAGAGGATGTCCCCACCCCCACCCCCACCTACCAGACCTCCCCACTCCCAATTTTAAGGTAGATTTTCCAATGTTGTTGAGGTTACCATAAAACCCAATGATAGGAGTATTTTTCAAAAACTACCAAATATAATTTGTTCACAGTGTATATTCCTAAATTTTCCTCTGGGAATGTATATCATGGAAATATTTATACATTCACCTAATAAACTCTCTATAACATTTCAAGCACCCTAAGCATTCATCAACTGTGGTTCTGTTAGGTAGGTATATTACAGCTTACAGAAATGGAATGGAATGTTGTTCTACTACAGAGTGAAAGAGTTTAATACACATGAAGAGATTATTTTTCATGATCAGTAAATAAGAGTTGTGTAGGAAAATATTAACAGTGTGAGTAGATTTATATTAAAGTGTATAGCAGAGGGTTGTGTAAGGGAAAATGTGTTTTATGTATAGACAACATCCTGGAACTCTACAAAACAACCAGAGAAAATTGACTACTTTGGGGCATAGTAATGACATTGCCATAGGGAATGACTTATGAAGTAGCCTGTGTGATTTCTCTGTTTTTAACTTGTATGTGTCTGTGTTAAATAAAAGTTCTTTATGTAAAGCTGAGAATCTATCTAACACAAATGATGAGTACACATGTGTACTAGTATACTCATTTAGGTGTGTTACTTAAAATTACTGCACTGTGGTTATACCCCTTTAATAACTAAACCCAAAATATGGTCAAAACATCAACAAGATGACCAAATAGGAGATTGTCTATTTGTATTCTCTAACATCAAAAATAATCTAGAAGCCATCTATAGACTTAAGTGCTTTTGTAGGAGCTGGGAACCTAGATAGGAAGTAGTCATACCACAATAGAGTGGGAGCTCCAGAAGATACATTTTGGAAAGGAAGACCTACACTAAAGTTGTATAGACTTGCTGACTATAGTCTTATATACAAAAGTACAAATGTTATCATCACCTTAACAGAGTGGTAGCCTCCTTGGACCCTGGTTGTAGCTATAGTCTCAGAAATGGCTTTATCATCTCCTGTGCTGAGGTATAGTTAATGCTTTATGCTCTTTGTACTGGTCCTTGCACCATCCACCAATGGACGTGACAAGAGTAATACTCACCTGTGACTTGAATAACTGGCTCATGACCTCTCAGCTTTAAATCCTGAAGTACTCCATGAACGAATTCTGCACCACTCATTTGCAGTCTTGGAACAGTCATGCCTGCACTGCAACCTAAAGGAGACCTGCCTTCCCATGACCTCAGAGAAAGCCCACAAATGTTAACCCTGCAGCACATCTTTAAATGGCCCCATAACTCAATCACAACCATTTCTCATCTGAGATATATCACAAGAGGCAGACCTGTTTGTTAATTTCAGCATCACCTGAAATCATGTTTATATCCAGATTCTAGTCCCTTCCCAATATAGTCTGGGGGCCCTCTTCATTCCTTCAATCTACTGAAAGATATGTCAGTCTTACAGAGATACATTGATTGGTTGATCAGAATGCAGATCCTGAAATATCCATACAACTTGGCTACAACTTCCTATTAATCATGATCTACATTCATGTTGCTAATAGAACATTCCCAATAAACATCAAGGTTCTCAAAAGCAACAACAAAATCATCAAATGAAATTCAACAGCATAATACAAATTTCATTCACCATGATGAACTGAGATTTAACACAGGCATGCCAGGATCATTTATTATTAAAAAAACAAACTGCAATAAATCACATAATAAATGATAAAAATTGTATTGATCACAATGTTCACAAAAACTATCTGACAAATTGAACCTCTTTTGATGACAAAAATTAGCTTTTAGTAAATTAGACATAGAATAACTACATGACATCATCATAAATGACATATGCACAAGCTTAGAGCAAACACCGTATAGAATGGCAAAAAACGGAAAGAGTTTCCTTCAAGGTTGGGAACAGGACCAGGATGCCCCTTTTCCCAATGTTCTTTATCATGGCATTGAGATTTCTAGGTAAAGCAATAAGCCAAGAAAAGTAAATGAAAGTCAGAAAAGGGGGTTGGTCAAGTAGAACTATATCCATTTGCAAATGGCATAATCTCTTGTTTTAAAATTTAAATAATCATTAATCTGTTAGATGCATGTAGTAGAGACAAATAATAAAAGATAGCACTGCCCTCTGAGATCATTTTTCTGCATGACAAAAAGTCTGCACAGCTCCAACTTCTTCTGTCCTTTGAGGATGGGTACAAAACATCTGCACAACAATAGATGCCATGGTAATTGTAGGTAAAACGAAACTTATGACAATCACTGTTTCAGGGCACACTGGTGAATAACAGTTTGAAAATCATTGTTTCAATTAATACAAATTCTCTCTTCTGAATATAAAGCCTAGGAAGGAGAGATAACAAAAAATATGTGTATCCCTATAAGGAAAAACATGAAACATCACAGTTCACTCATTCAATTGCAGTGTAGTCTTGTTTCTGTTCTTAGAGGAAAATCTTTTTTTTTTTTATTGGAAATTTTTTATTGGAAATTTTTTTTACATTTCAGATGTTCCTCCTTACCCCATTTCCCCCCCTCCTCCCAGGTACTCACTATCCCTTCCCCCCTCCTCCTGCCTCCACGTTGGTGTACCCCACCCACCTCTCCCCATACCTCACTTCCCCACCCTCGAGTATCCCCCCCCCCTACGACGTCCAGCCTTCATGGGACCAACTTATATATAGCTCCCTTGCATATATAGCTGGAGCTATGGGTCCCTCCCTAAGCGCTCCCAGGCTGGTGGTTTAGACCCTGTGGGCTCTGGTTGGTTGGGATTGTTGCTTTCCTCATGGTGTCGTGAATCCTCTCAACTCCTTCAGCCTTCACTCTATCTTCTCCATTGGGAACCCCATGCTCAGTTTAATGGTTAGCTGTGAGCATCTGCCTCTGAGTATGTCAGACTCTTGCAGACCTCTAAGGAGACAGCTATATCAGGCTTTTTTTTTTTTTTTATTGAGGAAAATCTTTTAACCTTTGACAATTATATATGATGTTTGTTGTAGGGTTGCTACACATGGCATTTGTAATGTCATACTTTTCCTCTGTACTGAAAGATCCTCCAATTTCATTAGTACCAGTATCTCAGTGGGTACAGGTATATTCTTGCAATCTAATTTACAAGTAGTTATTTAGCCTTTGTCCAAATTTTTTCCACTAATGTGAGAGAACTCTTTACAATAATTTGGGAAACGTAAATTTCCCAAACTTAAAATTAGAACTACGGTCTACCCTAGCTGCAACAAGTTTCATGAGACCTACTTTGTTAATACATTGCGAATACAGGAATTATAGAGGGATAAATACAAATGTAAGATATTATGTTATTATTTTATATGAATAATAGAAATAAAGAGAAAAATAGATACCTTGATAGGAATTTCAGCAAGCAATTAAAAAAATAATTGCACATGATTGTGAAGTATGAACAGGAGTTTCTTCAGCACAGATAGGATGGATTTTGGAATTTTATATGATGGGGAACAGACGAAGGGATGTCCAGGAAAGAGCAAGTAGTAAGAGCCAACTACAGGACTGAGGAGAGTAATGGTGAGCATTCTTGGAAAGAAAATAACAGCAATGTAATCTAGCCTGCAGTCTAGGCTGCTCAATTTGAAATTGAACCAACCAGTTCAGAGTTTATTCTGCAGGTTGGAAAATTGAGTTTAATTGATTCCTATATTCTACTTATGGTACTAGCCCTCAATCATCCTTTATGCTATAGCAACAACCCCAAAATCTAGTCATAGCCTACCTTCCTAATAATCTTATCAAGGCTAGTCTCCATGTCTCCAAGCATTCTTCTGGGCTTGTTTTTTCAATCTCTTTAGCCATCAAACAAGTGTTCGAGTTTATATTTGTTCTTGCCAACGTTCAATAGTCCCTTAGAAAAATGAGATGCATAATCTATATGTTTTCCTCATAACTGAAGACTGGCCCAAAAGGTCCTGTTCTGAAATTCAAAATCCTACCTCAAATTTACAGATGAGAAAACTGAAACATTTGTCAAAGTTCAAAAATTGATCCACTGGGAATGTATTGCTGGGTTTATTGGCTGTGCACTTATTGGTTTATAAGTGCATAGAGGACTGGGTACCTGAAATCTAGGAAAGCTGTTCCTCCTGGTTCTTCTTTTTCATTCCCTGGCACAGAATAGAACTCCAGAGTTCTCGTTTATTGCTCTGCCAATCTTTAAGTATACCTTGACTGTATTTTAAATCAAGGTTTTAGGAGAGCTGAGGTGGAGACACTACCAAGTGTGTTCTACCAGAGGCCTCTAGGCCATTTGAACATGAACATAGTAATGTGGCCAAACACAAAATTATAAACTTCTTTAAAGCATGGTGAGATGTCTATTAATAACTCAAATGTATGTTATTTATATATAAATTTTGTTGGGGATAATATTATGTCATAATGTCAAAAGGTTGAACATATCTGCAAGATAAAGTGAAGAGTGCATCATAAGCACTCTCTTATGGAAAACTGATAGACAGAAACAGAATTATGGGCACCCAGCCACTCTGGAATATATTTTGGCTGATCTCATATATGGTTCAATACAAGAAAGTAATTAAATGTGGAATAAATAGGGTTTGATTTCGTATCATTTTATTTGCTTTAAATTAAGTGAAAATTAGATATAACTCTATATAGCATTTTGTTCTGGTATTTAAGCTCTGTCATGACTGGACCTGGTTTTCGATGTTACATTCATCCTGGGCTATTTAATGCTATGCCACAATACAAAGAAGAGCCCTGAAGTCTTTGATCTACATTAATTATAAACTGAAGTACAAATTGTTCCAGCCTGTGTGTTCCATCCTGATTTAGGGCTTCTATAATTCCAAAATGGTGCTAGAGACATGAAAACTTTACTGAGCACTAGAATCACAGGCCTCGCATTTCCAACATTTAGTTAAAAGAAAAGGTTCATATTTTAGAAAGTATTCTCTTCAATGAAAGAATTTTCCTTTCTCTTACTCATGTTCCCTTCCATGTCCAAGAGTTTCTATATTTTTTCACATATGTAGATGCTTATAACTACCACTGAATTAACAATATGAAAATTTCCATCACCCTGAACCTTTCACATTTATATTCACCCTCTGTCTGCCATCCCTAACTCTGACCACCACTACTCTGTTCATCTTCTGTAGAATTAATTTAAATAAAGTAAAATTTGAATCATCCAAGTTCATATATGTATCAGCAGTTCATTCATTTTATCGTGAATAGTGTTTTGTCATGCATGCACCACAGTTGGTTTAACCATTCACCTATGAAAATTATTTTAGTTCTTCACATTCTCATGAAGTTATAAATAAAACTGCTAGAAAAATTCACATTTTATGTGCCTAAGTATTCTCATTTCTCTAGGATAACTGTCTAAGAATACAGCATTGAGGCATACTACAATTATAGGCTCAGTATTAGGAGTGTCAAAATCTTTTCCAGAGTAGTTGCATTATGTTCCATATCCATCAGCATTGTCTGAGTTCTCCAGTTGATGTGTGAGCCTGCCAACATTTAATATTGTCACTGTTTGGAGTTGTTGCTTTAGCTTTGTTTGTTTGTTTTTGTTTGTTTGTTTGTTTCTTTGCTGTCAGAGTGCATTTCACTTTCTGTTATTCTTTCTTACTATTTTGATAAATGTGTTGTTTGATAATTTCATATATATATGAAATGTATTCTTACATTTCTCCCACACATACCCTATCTTATATGTCTAACACTTCTTTTGGTTCCCCCTTCTTCTGTAAAAGTCTCTTTCCCACAATGATATCTTTTCTTTTGTTTTGTGACCAACTGGTTTAAGCCAGCATTATCAGTGTGACAGGTTTAGGACTATCCATTGTATCCTAATGGGTTCACATGTGGGTGCATAACAGAAGACAATTAGTTCACATCTGAAAATTTAGAACTAAGAAACACAGAGGAAAGAAAGCTTGGAAAGTTTGTCTTTCTAAATTTGGTTTACCTCATTCAAGATAATCTTTTTATGTATATCCATTTACCTTACAATTCCATTATTTCATTTTTCTTTGCAGATTACTAGTATTACATTGTGGATATATACCACATTTTCATTACCTACTCATCTGTTGAAGGATATTTACATTGTTTCTATATCCTAGCTACTATAAATAGAGAGACAATGAACATGAATGAGAAAGTATATTTAGAGTAAGATTCTAATTCTTTGGTCATATATCAAGGAGTACTGAAGCCTGGGGCATATAATCAATTTTTCTTTAGGAGTTTCCATACTGATTTTCTAATAAAAGTCCTATGAAGAGTAGTACAAGAGGGGATATAACTTAACATAAAAAAGGTTCTATATAACAAAGTCACAATCAACATTATCTTAAATAGAGGAAAAGCTCAAAGCGATTCCATCAGACATGAAACAGAGCTCTCCACTATCCCCATTACTTTTCAATATAGTGCTAGAAGAACTAACCATAGCAACAAATGAAGGAAATTAAAGTGATAAAAAGGAGGAAAGGAGTCAGATGATCCTGAATCTCAGATGACATATTATTACATGAGAAGTACCAAAACAATCCAACAGAAAAGTTTAAGAAACAATCAACAATTTTAGCAACATTGAAGGGGAAAAATCAACTTATAAAAATCAGTAGCCATTCTGTGTACAATAGCAAACACACTGAAGAGAGGTCATTAACTTGGTCCATTTACAATAGTATCAATGACAGTAATTATCTTGGAATAAACCAAGTAAGCTTCCTCATGACTCAACTTTTTCATTAACTATGCTAAAGGTTTTTTTTTTTATACAGTGCCACTAATCAATGGCTCCCTTAATTAATGGACAAATGGATTCCTATTTAGAAAGTCTTTTCCTACACTTATGTCCTATAGGATGCAGATAGGGATACTTTGACTTCTTTAATACTTGGATCCTTTTAATCTTTTTCTTTAAGATTGCAGCTAGTACTTTCAATTCAATATTGAAAAGGAACAGAGATAATGCCCACTCCCGTCTCCTTCCTGCCTTCAGTAGGATTCTGTCAAGTTTTCACCATGTAGAAAAAATAAGCTGTAGCTTTCTTACATACAACATTTATTATATTGACATATGTTCTTTCTAGATATACATTCTCTAGGACATTTATCATCGAGGTATGCTGAATTTTGTCACAGACCTTTTCTGCATTTTTTATATGACCATGAAATTCTTTAACTCCATTTATGTTCTTTTTTACACATTATTGCATTTGTATCTTCAAATACCCTACATTTCATAAATAAAACAAACTTGCTCATAATGGATAGTCTTTTGACATATGTCTCTATTCTGTTTGCAGTTATTTTATTAAGCTTTTGAAAATTCATGTTCATTATGGATACCAGCATGTAGTATTTTGTTTTGTTGTGGCTTTACGTTTTTTGTCTTAGAGTGATATTGACTTCATAGAAGTTGTTTCAGAGTGATTCTTCTGTTTCTGTTCCAGATTTTTTAATGCTTTAAAAAGGTCTGAATATAGATCTTTGAGAGTCTGTTTGAATCCTGCTGTGACTCCACTTGGCTTGAAGTTTGTTTTTCCTTTTAAGCTTTTGTTACTATTCTAATCTCTTCATTTACTATGTGTCTATTTAGTTTGATGAGCTCTTCTTGCATTAATATTGGAGGTTAAGATGAATCTAGAAATCTATCCACTTCTATCAGGTTCTTCAGCTTAATAGAGTACAAGTTTTTAAATTATCCCCTCACATTCTTCTGAATTTAATTGACATCTGTTTTAAGGCTTCCTTGTTCATTTCTGGTTCTGTTAATTTGACTCCTCTCTTTCTGTTAGTTAGTTGGCCCAGAGTCTGACAATCAGGTTTATCTTCTTAAGAAACCAGCTCTTAGACTCATTTACTCTTTTTGCTAGTTTTTGTTTTTTTTATTACATAATTTTGGCTCTGATTGTTATAGTTTCTAGTATGATAGGAGGCTAGGTTTAAACCTATTCTCTTTTTTCCAAATATTTGAGTTGCATCATTAAGTCATTTATTTGTGCTTTTATCTCATTATTTTGATGTAAGCATTTAATGCTAAGATTTTCCTTAAAATATTTGTTCAATGTGTATCAGTGATTTTGTTGCTTGATGTTTTCAGTTTTATTTATTTTTAAAAATTAATTTGTACTTCTTTCTTGATTTCTTCTTTGATTCATACATCATTTATTAATTATTTGTTTAATCTTCATGAGTTTGTGTATTTACTATAGATTTGTTTGGTGTCAACTTTACATTTTACTGTACTATAGTCAGATAGGATACACATTATTATTTCAATCTTTTGTAATTTGTAATATTTTTGTCCAGATATATAGTTCATTTCAGAGAAACATTCATATCCTGTTGAGTAGAATATGTCTTCCTTGGTGATTGGATAGACTACTGTGGTGGTTTCAATAAGGATAATCCCATAAGCTCATAGATTTGAATGGTCATTAGGAAGTCTCACTATGAGATGTGACCTTTTAGGAGTGGTATGGCCTTGTTAGAGGAAGTGTGTCTCTGGGGTTGGAGGATATAAGGTTTCAAATACTCAAGCCAGGCCCAGTGCTTGTTCTCACTGCCTGCTGCCTACTGATTCAGATGTAGAATTCATGGTCACTTGGTCACTTCTCCAGTACCATATCTGGCTCCATTCTGTCCTGTCAATAACGGACTAAAACTCTGAATGTTAGCAGGCCCCAATTAAATGTTATCTTTTACAAGAGCTGCCATGGTCATGTCTTTTCACAACTATAGAACATTGATTAAGACAATAAGTCTGTAGATATCATTTATGTTATCATTTAATTCTTATATTTCTATGTTTATTGTTTTGTTCAGGTGATCTTCCCTTTGGAGAAAGTGGGGTATCTAAATCACCTATGCTTAATGGATTTGGGTTATTTTATGTCTTTAGATTCAGTAGTACATTTTTATGAAATTGGGTGAAACAGATTTTGGTGCATATATGTTTAGCATAGTAATGTCCTCTTGTTTGATTAATCCTGTGATTATAATGCAGTGTTCCTTCATATCTCTTCTGATCAGCTTTAGTTGGACATTAGTAAAGTGATGTCTGCTTGCTTCCTGGTCCCATTTAATTAGATTATATTTGTTCATCCTTTTACTCTAAGGTGATGTTTATTTTTAAAGCTATTATTTGTTTCTTGTAGACAACAGATAGACGAACTGTGTTTCTTGATCTACTTATTCATCCTGTGTGTTTTGACTGGAGAACTGAGCCCATACTATCTAAAGGCATTATTGAATTGTATGCTACTTGGGGTTATTTTGCATTATTCTGGTTGTATTTGTGTTCTCAGTGGTACTCTGTATTTTAGCAATTATGACTCTGCATTGCTTCTCACACTCTCGTCTGTGCTCATTTCACCTCAAAATATTGCTTCATGTATTATCTTTGCATTTGCTTTATTGGATATAACTTTTATGCTGTTTGTAAAACTGATTTTGTTCCCTTTAACTGTGGAAGATAGTTTTGTGTATTAGATTGGCTGTTATGGTCTTTGAGGACATGGGACACATTGCTCTACTTTTTCATGCTTTCAAAACTTCCATTGAGCCTGGCATTGGTGTCATATGTCTTTAATTCAAGCACTCAGTAAAACCTTGTCTTTTGGGAGAAAGGATGTCATTGAGGAATCAGCTGTTATTCTGATGGCTTTTCTTTTATAGGGGATCTCTCTTTCTCTCTCTCTCTCTCTCTTTCTCTCTCATTGTTTTAATGAACTTTTCTCTTCAAATATTCTCACTTTGTTCTGTATACTCAACGGTTTAACTTTTTGACATTAAGGTTTTTCTTTTCTGGTATCTTGTATTTGATATTTTTTATGCTTTTTGTATCTATATACTTATCTCTTTTCCTAGTCTTGGAAAGTTTTATTCTATGCTCTTGTTGAAGTTATTATCTATGTCATTGGCTTTGGATACTTTTCCATCATCAATATCTACAATACAACTGCTATAAACATATTAAAACAACTGTCCTTGTGAGATGGGAGAGCAATTTTTTCAGTATATGCCCACAAGCAATATAGCTGGATCTTCAGATAAGATTATTTCCAATTTTCTGAAAAACCCACATATTGATTTGCAGAGTGGTTGTATAAGTTTGCAATCCCCCCAGCAATGAAGAAGTATTCCCTTTTTTCCACATTCTGGTCAGTATGTGCTGTCACTTGAATTTTTTTATCTTATTCATTCAGATTGGTGTAGGTGGAATCTCGGGGTGATTTTAATTAGCATTCCCCTTATAACTAAGGATGTTGAACATTTCTTGAAGTGTCTCTCACCCATTTGGGTTTCTTCTGTTGAGAATTCTGTTTAGCTCTGTAGACTGTTTTAATCAGGTTATTGGTTTGTTTAAGTCTAACTTCTTGAGTTCTTTATATATTTTGAATATTAGTCCTCTATCAGATATAAGGTTAGTGAAGATCTTTTCCCAATCTGTAATCTTCTGTGTTTTGTCCTATTGACAGTGTTCTTTGCTTTACAGAAGTGTTTCATTTTTGTGAGGTCCCAATGAGCAGTTGTTAATCTTAAAGCCTGAGCCATTGGTCTTCTATTCGGGAAGTTGTTTCCTCTACCAATGAGTTCAAGGCTATTTCCCACTTTCTCTTCTATTAGGTTTAGTGGATTTGGTTATATGTTGATGTCCTTAAGCAACTTGGAATTGAGTTTTGTGCAGGATGATAAATATTTGCTTTCATCTACATGAAGACATCCAGTTAGACCAGCAAATTTTGTTGAAGATGTTCTCTACTTTCCATTGTAGGTTTTTGGCTTCTTTGTCAAAAATCAAGTGCCCATAGGTATGTGGATTAATTTTATGGTCTTTGGTTTGATTCCATTGATCAATTTATCTGTTTTTATACAAGTACCATGAATTTTTTATCACTATTGTTCTATAGCACAGCTCGAGGTCAGGAGTGGTTATTCTTCTAGACATACTTTTATTGTTCAGAATTGTTTTGGCTACACTGGGATTTTATTTTTCTATATAATGTTGAAAATTGTTCTTTCAAGGTCTGAAAAAAATTGTGTTGGAATTTTTATGGGGACTGCATTAAATCTGCAGATTGCTTTAGGTAAGATGGCCATTTTCACTATATTAATTCTACCTACACAAGAGCATAGGAGATTTTTCCATTGAGAGTTTTCCATCTTCTGATATCTTTTTCAATTTCTCTTTTTCATTGGCTTGAAGTTCTTGTTAAATAGATCTTTCACTTGTTTGAGTAGATTTACACCAAGATACTTTATATTATTTGTGGCTATTTTGAAGGGAGTTATTTCCCTTATTTCTTTCTCTGCCCATTTATCATTTGTATAAAAGAAGGCTACTGATTTCTTTGAGTTAATTTTATATCCAGCCAATTTGCTGAAGTTGTTTATCATCTGTAAAAGTTCTCTGGTAGAATTTTTGGGGTTGCTTATGTGTACTATCATATTATCCACAAATAGTGATACTTTGACTCCTTCCTTTGCAATTCATATCCCCTTGATCTCCTTTAGTCTTATTGTCCTAACTAGAAAATCAAATACTATATTGAATAGATAGGTACAGAGTTGGCAGCCTTGACTTATCCCTGATTTAGTGAGATTGCTTATAGTTTCTTTCCATGTAATTTGATGTTGGCTATTGGCTTGCTGTATATTGTTTTTATTATGTTTAGGTAGGTACCTTGTATCCCTGATCTCTTTAAGACTTTTAACATGAAAGAGTGTTGGATTTGGTCAAAAGATTTTACAGCATCTAATGAAATGATTATGTAATTTTTTTCAATGATTTTGTTCAGATAGCAGATTATGTTGATGGATATTCATATATTCATATATTGAACCATCCCTGCATCCCTGGGATAAAGCTTACTTGATTGTCGTGAATAATGTTTTGTTTTGTTTTGTTTTGTTTTGTCATTTTATTAATAGACATTTCAAATGTTGTTCTTTTTCTCTGTTTCTCCTCTACAAACCCCCATCCCATCTCCCTGCCCCTTTGCCTCTGTGAAGGTGTTCCACCACCTGCCCACCCATTCCTGCCTCACCCTCTAGCATTCCCTTACACTGGGATATCAAGCCTCCGCAGGACCAAGAATGATGTTTTTATGTGCAAGAATTTTATCAAGTATTTATTGAGTATTTTTGCACTGATGTTCATAAGAGAAATTAGTCGGAAGTTCTATTTCTTTGTGGACCTTTGTGTGATTTAGGTATCAAAGTAACTGTGCCTTCATAGAATGAATTATGTAGTGTTCCTTCTGTTTTTATTTTGTGGAATAGTTTGAGTAGTATTAGAAATGGCTCTTCTTTGAAGGTATGGTAGATTTCTGCACTAAAATCATTTGGGCCTGGTATTTTTTGTTTGGGAGATTTTTAATGATTGTTTCTATTTCCTTATGGGTTATGGGACTGTTTAGATAGTTTACTTTATCTTGATTTAACTTTGAAATCATCCATTTCATTTAGATTTTCAAGTTTCATGCAGTACAGGTTTTTGAAGTATGACCTAATGATTTTTTAAACTTCTTCAGTTTCTGTTATGTCTCCCATTTCATTTCTGCTTTGTTAATTTGGCACTGTCTCTGTGCTTTTTAATTAGTTTGGCTAAGGGTTTGTCTGTCTAGTTGATTTTCTCAAAGAAGAAGCTCTTGGGTTTTTTTTTTTTTTTTTTTGAGTCTTTTTATTGTTCTCTTTGTTTCTAATAGATTGATTTCTGCGCTGAGTTCCTGCTTTCTACTCCTCTTGGGTGTGCTTGCTTCTTTATGTTCTAGAGCTTTCAGGTATGCTGATAAGTTGTTAGTATAAGATCTCTCAAATTTTTTAATGAAAGCGCTTAGTGATATAAATTTTCCCTAGCACTACTTTCATTGTGTCCCATACGTTTGGGTATATTGTGATTTTATTTTCATTAAATTCTAGAAAGTCTTTAATCTTTTTTCTTTATTTCTTCCCTGATCAAGTGATCATTGAGTAGAGAGGTGTTCAGTTTCCATGAGTATGTGAACTTTCCTTTGCTTCTATTGTTGAAGTCCAGCCTTAATCCATGGTGATTGGATAGAATGCAAATGATTATTTCAATCTTCTTGTTATCTGTTGGGCTTGCTTTGTGCTTGACTGTAGGATCAATTTTGAAGAATGATCCATGAAGTGCTGAGAATAATGTATATTCTTTTGGTTTGGGGTGAAAGGTTCTGTAGATATCTGTTAAATCCATTTGGTTAATAGCAAATGTTAGTTTTATTGTTTCTCCATTGACTTTCTGTTTTGATGGCCTATCCATTGGTGAGAGTGGTATAAAAGTCCCACATTGATATTGTTTGGGTTTCAGTGTGTGATTTGAACTTTGGTGTGTGATTTTTTTTTCTCTGTATTATTTTCCTGTGTTTTTCAAAGCATTTTGTATTTTTTGCTTATTTCATACTAATCTACTAATTTATCTTTGAATCCTGATATTCCATCTTCTGCTTTATTCATTCTACTAACAAGGCTCTCTTTTGATTTTTCTATTTGAGTTGTTGGGTTTTTCAACTTCACCTTCATTGCAGCCTGAGTCTTGTCAAGGTTTTTAATCTATTACATTACTCAGTACTGTTTTCAAATCCTATATAGTCTGCACTATTTGTACAAGAGTTGTGGTGATATGGTATACATGGATTTTTTTAAGCTAATTATAAGATTTGCAAAGGTATAACGTGTGACTGTGAAGAATTTCTGAATAATTTAATGCAAAATTGGGAGGGGGAATAAATTCTGAATGAAAAGAACATACTTGTTTGTATTAAAGACCAGAATATGTTAGAAAACCTTAGGCCAGTGTGATTGGGGTATAATATAATCAATTGAAGGGAAAAGAAATGTGAGATGATTATGATGATGACAGCAGTGATGATGGTGATTATGGAAGTCACTGTGTTCTATGACATAGGGAATTGTATGTGTCCTATGAGAGGTGAAACAAGAAGAATTTCATTAAGAAAATATCACGACTTAATTTCAAATTCCCTTTGAGTTAGCAGTGAGATGAGGAAGAAGATAAAGGAGTAAGAACAAGGCAGGACATGATATTTGCTAGGACTGGAATTCCAGGTTGACAAAAAGCAAAGAACTTTAACTATAAAAATAACAACTTGGTTAAAAATTCACAATAAAGCTTAAGGAAATGGAAAAGAAGTAAAAGAGCATAACAATAAGTTCTCAGTACATGATAATCTGGTGTTGTTCCCTTAATGTTTATCCTCAGAGATAATTCAAGTATCAGTAGTTTTAAATTCATTCACTAACTTGAAACTCAAAGACCGAGAAATACTTATTATTAGTTCATTATTTTTACTTCCCCACCATCAAAATTATTTGATGATTTAATACATTAAAGGTCAAAATTTTTCATAAGATCAAATGGTAACAAACATGACACAATGCATTTCATCCATTTCAAGAAAAACACTACAGGAAGTGGCATCTTCAGGTTTCATATCCTCAATGCTGTGAGTCACAGCTAAGGTCTGCCCCAGGAAAAAAAGATTTTAGTTTCTGTCTTCTATGAAGCTCTACATTAAAATAACTAAAATAACTATTCTCAACATAAAAACAAATTTATCTTTGATAAAGAGCCTGTAAATAGTGCTGGACAGGCAACTGATGCTCCCAGTGAACTCACTGTGAAAGAAGACTTCTATTTGGGGTTTTTTGTTTTTGTTTTTTGTTTTTATTTTTATTTTTTGATGCTCATAAAATAGTCAGATCAGTTATATGAGAATTTCTGAGTCATTTAATTTTTTAAATTATATGTGTGTGTATGTGCACGCGCGTGCGCACGCACGCATGTGTGTTACAAAGAATGGAGGTTAGAGAACAGCTTGCTATAATCACTTTTTCTTTCCACCATGTGTATCCCAGGGATCAAACTAGGTTAAATGGCTTAGCGGTAAGTGTCTTAACTTGCTAAGTCATCTTGGAGCCCAAAGAGGGTTTATTTCTAAAACTCTTATGTTTAGATCATTATTCTTGGAGGAAAGTATATGAAATATCGCATGCCAGGGCATGAAAATTTACTCAGTTGTAAAAGTTATTGTGAATGGGTAGTGTAACTTCCATAACTGGTAAATGATATTCCCCATCATGTTCAGATTAGAGCAAAGTTTACCAAATGCCTTCAAAATACATACACTCTGACATCAAGACCGTATAATTCTACTCTGAATTCACTGTGAATATATATATATAATATATATATATATATATATATATATATATGGAAATTTCTTCAACTTGCTGAACTGTATCAATTAAAAACACAAACAGAAAATTGGGAAAAGCTCTACCTCAAGCTCTACCTCAAGACCCAGCTATTTCACTCCTGTGAATATACCCAAAAGATGCTCGAACATATAAAAAGGACACATGCTACACTCTGTTCATAGCAACCTTATTAATAATATCCAGAAGCTGGAAAAATCCATATGTCCTTTAACAGAGGAATGGATACAGAAAATATGGTACATTTACACAATGGAGTATTACTCAGCTATTTAAAACATGACATCATGAAATTCTTGCTTCATTATGCTCATAGTAGCTTTATTTATAATAGCCCAAAACTGGAAACAACCCAGGTATCCCTCCATTGAAGAAAGAATAAAGAAAATGTGTTTTATTTACCAAATGGAATACTATTCAGCTATTAAAAACAAAGATATCCTGAAATTTGCAGCAGATAGATGGAGCTAGAAAATATCATCCTGAGTGAGGTAACCCAGACCTAAAATAACATACATAGTATGTACTCACTTATAAGTGGATATTAGCCACAAAGTTCAGGATAACAATGCTATCTATAATCTACAGACCCAAAGAAACTGAGTAATAAGGAGGACCCAAAGAAGGAATCTCAATCAGAAAGGGAAATAAAATACTCATCAGAAGTGGATGGATGGAGGGAGCTGGATGTGAGAGAAGATGAGGAGGGGAATGGATGATGGAGGATCAGTGGGGAGAGCTGGGGGAAGGAGTCCCTGGAGAGTGACTGGAAATCAGTGTCTGAAGGGGGCATCTCTATGACATGCCAGAGATGTGGGATGGGAAAAGATCCAGGGAGTCTATGAGGGTGACTCTAGCTGAGACTTCTAGCAGTGGGGGATATGGAACCTGAAGTGGCCACTTCCTGAAGCCAGGCAGGACTCCTAGTGAAGGAATAAGGACACCAACCCACACACAAAACCTTTGACCCCAAATTTGCCCTGCATAAAAGAAATGCAAGGACAAAAAATTGAGCACAGACTGAGGGGATCGCCAACTAAGGATTGGTCCAACTTGAGACCCACCCCATGGGCAAGACCCAATCCCTAACACTATTAATGATACTTTGTTATGCTTGCTGACAGAAGCCTAGCATAACTGTCCTCTGAGAGGTTCCACCGAGCAGCTAATGGGAACAGATGCAGAGATCCACAGCCAAACACTGGACAGAGCTCAGGGCCTATTATGTAAGAGTTGGGGGAATGATTGAATGCCCTGAAGGAGATAGGAACTCCACAGGAAGACCAACATAGTCCACTTTACCAGGACCTTTGGTGGCTCCCAGAAACTGAACTACCAACCAAAGAGTATACATGGGCTGGACCTAGCTCCCCATCCCACTCTCACATATGTAGCAGATGTGTAACTTGGTCTTCATACAGTCCCCCAACATTGGAGCATGGAATATTCCTGACTGCTGCTTACCTGTAGATCCTGTTTGCCTAACTGGGCTTCTTGGCCTGGCATCAATGCCAGAGGATGTATCTAGTCCTGCAGTGACTTGATGTTCCAGGATGGATTGGTAACTGTGGGGGCTATCCCTTCTCAGAGGAAAAGGATAAGACTGGGCAAGGGGCTTTGTCAGGGAAAACTGGGAGGAGGGGGGCTGTGATAGAATGTAAAGTGAAAAAAGATTTATGGAAAATAGATTTTCTATCTCCAGAGTAGTCTCCCTTTGTGATTTCTTTATTGTTTCTATTTCCATTTTTATGTCCTGGATGGTTTTGTATAAATCCTTCACCTGTTTGGTTGTGTTCTCTTGTGATTCTTTAAGGCTTTTACCTGTTTACCTGTGTTCTCCTCGGATTCTTTGAGAATGTTATTTATGTCCTTCTTAAAGTCCTCCATCATCATCATTAAAAGTGATTTAGGTCTGACTCTTGCTTTCCTGGTGATATGGGGAGTTCAGACTTAATGGGGAGGAACTAGGTTCTGATGATGACATGTGTTCCGGGTTGTGGTCCTTGTATTCTTGCAATTGCCTTTTGCCATCTGGTTCTCCTTGGTGCTACCTGTGATGTCTCTGGCTGGAACCTGTCTTTCCTGTTCTCTTGGTTGTGTCAGAACTGTTTAGGTTGGGTGTCACTGCTGAGATTAGAGCTAGGGCCCAGGATCTGCTCAGTGCTTTGGTCCGGACCGGAAGGAATCAGTGCTCTGGGCCAGGAATGAGTTCCTGGGTCCCTGTGGGACCTGGTTACTCCCTGTTTGGGGCAGGTGTTGCTGCCTCCTTGCTTAAGAAGCTGCTCGAGTTAGAGCTCCTAGGAGCCACGCTTCCTCTGGGTTCTGTGAGATTGGGTGTAGAGTGGCCGCCCGAGATCTGCTGCTCAAAATTAACATCCTATTTAATGACAAAATACTGATCTCTATTGCATGAAATACAAGGAAACCTACTCAAGGATAAACTTATATGGCATTATATTGTAGACTCTTGCATGTGTGTGTGTGTGTGTTTGTGTGTGTGTGTGTGTGTGTGTGTTGTGTGTGTGTGTGTGTGTGTGTGTGTGTGTTAGGTCTCAAACCCAGGACAAATGGCTAGTTAAGGTACCTGATTAATGTATCATGGTGAACCTGGCTGCCAGGTTCTCCCAACATCCCTCAGTCCCTACTTGTTACAGAGAGTGACTGGCATACCTCACCCCCTACCTTAAACTTTACCAGCCCAAGAGCTGGGCTACCTTTCCCCCTAGCTATCCTTCCCGATAAAACCCAGACATTCTGTTTACCTGGTCCTTTTGTCTACCCCTTACTCCCCTGCCCCTCCTTTCTCCATCTCCATCTCCCCACATGACTTGACTCAGGGTTTACTCTGGACTCTCATAGATGTCCCTGCCTGTGGCTACAATAAACCTTCTCCACCATACCTAGGAATAGTCATATTCTTCCTTTATTTCTTTTTGTATTTACTAGGAAAGGAAAAAATAACAACACAAATACTGAAATAGAATTTGTGAAACAATCTATATTCACTAGTTACACCATCTTGCTTGTTATAGCTCCTATAGAATCCATGAAAGCTATTAGAAATAATTAAACAGCAGAATTTCAGGATACATGAATTATAACTTAGTCTCTCTACACATATAGCAATGAGAATTAGAAAAATGAATCCAAGCAAACAAGATTAGTGATTATTTTACCATCAACATTGGTATGTCCACTGATGTCTTTCCACAGAGTCCTACACTTAGATGAAGAACTACAGCCTGTTGAGAAAGGGAGAACCAGTTTTCTCCAGGAATTAATTCTTATAGACTATCTGTTACCAAGTAGCTAGCTCTAAACACATGTAGAGAAGAGAAACACCAAATTGCTACAATAGATTTTAGAGATAAGTGTCACAGGAGTATGGAGAGGTCATGCATTTGGACAGAGGAAGGAACACAGGAAGATTTGAAGGAGGGATAGGGAAAGGTGAAGTTGATATAAACCAAGTGCCCACACATGAAATTCTCAAAATAATTAAAGAGAAAAAAAACCAGATCTATTCAAAATGACAGATGACAATAACACTAACAGAAAAACAAACAACAAAAGCAGAATAAAATATACTATTGTCTTTTAAACCCTTTAAAACCCTATTGTCTTTAAACTCTTGTTCTATTTTTACCCTAAATTTAACAGCAACTTTCTAGGCCTCTACCATGTCTCTCCTAATGCCTTTTATATAAACAGAGTGAGAGTTTCTTAATCCAATAAAACTTTTAGGATGTTTTTGAAAAGTCCAGATTTATAAATTACTGTTATTTCTCTATCCTTACCATTTTTTCATCTATGCCATACAGAAGACTTAACCTCTACAACTGCCTATCTTTTAATTGTTGAACAGAATTTGTTTATGGTCCTTCTTTTTCACTGTAAATGTCAAAATTTAAGGTTTTGGTTTTATATATATATATATATTATATATATATATATATATATATAAGAATTGAAACCCTGTTAACTTAAGCATGGTATATTCAATTAGTGGAGGGTAGAAGCAAAGGAATTAACTTAACTAAAGCTGCCTACTGAAACTTTATATCAAATAAAAACTGCTTATAAATATTCACAGAATTGAAAATATTGAAGCTAGGTATCATGGTGATACCAATCTATAATGCATTCATTTAGGAGTTAGAGTCAGGAGGACGACAACTTCAAGGTCAGCCTAGACTATATAATGAGATCCAGTCTTGACTACCAAAGGCTAGAGAACTAACTCACTACTAAAATCTTGCCTAGTATGTACAGCTACAATGTCCTTGTTTCTTCTCTATCACAGAATAGAAAAACAACATCTAGAATCAGAAAGTCTATTACAATGAAATCAAGATAGCTTGACAGATAAATCAGGGAAGAATTAGTATTTACTGACAATTTGCTCTAAAATAACATAATGAAAAGTAATTAAAATATTAATTTGGATTTTCTTCAGAAATTTCATCATTTTATTAAGTTCTCTTTTAAAATCTTGTATTCTTTCAATCTATTCATTCTTTTTTTTCTCTTGCAGTATATTCTTGTCTTCTCTGACCTTTGAAACAATCATATGCTCATATTTTGTAATTCTTTTCTGTAACTTCTTCCAAGTCATCTTAATTAGGAGCCAACATAATAGAAATAGTGATTTGTGGATGAGATATGTTCTATTGTTAGGAAATGGAATCATTGTGCATGTGCATCACCTGATTAACAGATAAGGAAAATGTGATGAGTATACACAATGGAAACTTCATCAACAGCAAAGAAAATGAATTAAAAGCTTGCAGATAAGTGAATAAAACCATGAAAATTATACTGCGTGAAGTCACATAGGACCCCGATGGCAAAGACTGCATTGTTTTTTGTGTGTAAGAATTCTATCCTCAGAATTTTTGCTTTCTGTGTTGAATATCATGTACATATGGAATCTTGAGAAGTGGAAATCATCCATAGGTGAGGGAAGGGATGCATCTAGAAAGGAGGCTAGTAAAATATAGGTGACATGGAAGTAAGAGGGGGAAACTAGAGACAGAAGATATTAAGCAGGTAATAGAATTATGGGGTTCGGGAAATGGAAAGACAGAGTGATGTATGCAACCAAACTGATGTATGCATAAAGAAGGTACTTGGGAAACTATGTTTTTATTTCTTTTTTGTTTTGCAATCCAAATAAAAATATGTAACAATAAAAGATAGTCAAATACATGTGAAATAAAGGAATGAGGAATATTCCTGTCAACTAAAAGTGTAAGTTTAAGTGTAAGTGTCAGTATTAATTAAATAAGTGTCAACTAAAAGACATGAGGTGGAGGAAGGAAAACAAGGGATAGGTTTTTAAAAATCTATGTATAAAGAATTCTTATGAAAACCCACTAATTTGTCAGATAGCCAAAATATAACTTTTAAAAAGGAGTTTGAACATACATACACAACATTAGTGAACAATACTGGTCCTAGAAGACATAGAATATCAAATGAAAATATTGGTGCTAGACATTAGTTACCATTCCTACAAGTTATAGATCATAGAGGCCCCAAGGGCATCCAGAAAGATACAGGCTATTGTCATTGTTCATAGTTCCTCAACATAACTGGGTAGCAGGTCCCTATATCTGAAGATACTGCACACTTTTGTTTCAAAACACAAAAATCAGTCTTGAACAGACCAAGAAATTCTCCAAGCTGATTAGCTTTATAGTGATGATAGATGCTATGTAGAGGCTGCTGGGATAAAATGCATTAGTTGTTTTACCTAGCACTGTCCACTGTATTGTACTATATAAGAATGGAACAATATAAGAACAAGAGGATGGGAAGGAATGCTGTAAGGTGCTGTCCTCTGGACATGTTTTGGCTGTTGCACACATGAATTCACAGCAGCTGTGTTTTCCTACAGACTATATCTACAAGATCAAGCCAGTTAAAAGTTCCAAAATGAACTCTAGGGGGAGACCTTGCTACTACTGTTTAGTTAAATTGATGGGGGGGTACCAAACTACAGTCTAAATATTTTTGTTTATCACCATAGACAAAAGTTGCTGCCATCCATCCTTACAGAGAAGCTGCCCAGCCCCAAAACTTTCTACTTACAATTTTCTCTGACTGCAAGATGTGCAGCAGTAAGTAAGCTGGGCAAGAAATTATGGGATGGGCCAACCAAGTGTCCAACTTGAAACCCCTGACATGAGAGGAAGGCCACACCTGACACTACCTGGAGGGCCAAAAACCAGTAGCTGGATAGCCCAGAGACCTAAGATAGAACCAAACACAACTGGAAAAAAAAATCAATGAAATATATGAGAGAAGAATAAATTCTTAAAACTAAAATACTATAGCAGATAAAAATCAAACAAAAATAATAATCAAGCAGTAGATGTGTTAAAATTAGATGCCATTAAATGGAATTCACAGTTACATATGAGTTCAGAATTTGAAAATTACTGAAATGATCTACACCATCAGCATACTCTAAAAGAAAAAATGAATGACACTACTTGTTAAGCAAACAGGGAATAAAGAATGTATTTTTTCAATTTGATAATGAATGGCTACATAAAGATAGATATGGAGCTATGTTTGAGCATCTGCTAAGCATGTATAAGGCCCTGAGTTCCTTTCACAGCACTACAAAACAAACAACAGTAAAGTAATGGCTACAAACATTAGCATATCAAACAGAAATAAACCAGTTATTTTCATGCTAAGATCAGGAACAAGATGATCCTTTTTATATGCTCTAGTTGACACTTAATGTCTTATCTAATGAAGTAAGACAATGAAAGAAATAAATGTATGCAGGTGAGAAGGAAGAAATAAAACCCTTTTGTAGGCAGGTATAGTACAATCTTGCCTCAAAGTACTGAAATATTACAGACAATGTATATAAAATGTTTACCACTTTGTATAATCTACTTTCTTCTATTAAATTATGATCTGTTTATGGTTCTGTGCTTAAAAGTATAAAAATATGTGTAATAGCAACAACCTGTGGTAGTTGGCTCCTGTCTGTTCTGTTCTAATAATTCCATCTTAAAGCTAGAGATTGAAAGTGGTTAGAAAATGAAAGAACGACCTCCTTGAGCTACCACACTACAAATTTCATCTAAGTAATTTCCATCTGGCAATAGTTAAGTAAGGGTTCAGGAAGTCAGCTGGCAATGGTGCTAACAGGAGGTGCACCACTTAAATGGGGACTCTGTGGCTGGATTTCTGGAAGCAAAACTAACCTAATTCCTAGAATTTGCCAGTTTCTTTTGTATAAACATTTCCATAACTGAACACGTAGTAAGGAAGATGTGGTCACCATTCAGCAAGGAGTGTGTGAAATAGTTCTAGCCTGTCATAAAGTAAAACATGAATTCAGAAAAGCAAATGTGAAGGTATGCAATAAAGAAACAAGGAACTGAAGGGAACTTTGTAATGGCTCCAGTTCTCCTGTCGTTGTCTAGTGAGGCATGAGGGCCATACCCATCCCAATGTCGATGTCTTTTTCCTGGAGAGGGGATACTTTTGACATCAACCCCCTATGCAGTCAGGCTTGTCCCTCAGGGAACCCAGAGAGATATTTTTTAAACTTTTATTTATAATCCCTTGCAGTGCTTAGCCTCCCAGCCTAAGCAAGAATTTAGATCACCAGTCAGAGGGGGTTCCGGGTGGTCCCTCTCTGCTTGGTCTAGGGGCGGAAGTCACCTCTTTTAGGTTGGGTGGAGATGGGTTTTGGGAACACCCTGGATAAAGTAACAAACTCATCTTGAGTCTCGTGGTCCTTCATAGCTAACTTATGACAATGTATCTGAATAGGTTTTGCTACCAAATTATCAATCTGTCGCATCAACAAAGTTAGTCAGGCTATTTAAGGTCCAGGGACCAAAAGAAATCAGCAAAAATAACCCAATTAATGGTCTCAAGATGGGAAGAAGTAGGGTTGACAACCATGGAGAAGTTGAAAATCAATTCTTGTACCAGCTCTCATCTTTCTCTTTCTCTCTGTCTTTTTTCAGGGCCTTCTCTGACCTTTTTCTTGCTCTCTTTAACCATCCTGTCTTGTCTATGTAAGAGCAACATTCTTCTTTAAGTGCTGTACACAGTCAAGAGCTGTACACAGTTCTTTCTATTGTAAAAGAATAAATCAGTCCAATAAAGTCCTTTGCAATTTTCAGAGATCATTTCAGACAGCAAAACGAGGGATTTCTTCAGATTAGTGATGTCAATCTCTAGCTGTTTGGTGTCCTTATCAATGGCCCATCAAGGTCTGAGCAGTATAAGTCCAGAGGCCAGCATCAGGATTAGAGCTTCTGCCAGCAGACATCACAGGTGTTTCATTTTTACCTGGAAAGGAAAAAGAAGGGAATTCTCAGGGAGATTTCTCTTCCCTGGAGGTCAATTGTTATTCATCCTATTTATAGTTGGGCCTGGCTTTGTGGGGGTATCTATTTAATTCATTAATCTTTTTGGCAGCCATTTAGCTGTGCCTTCTGTGGTATCAAACAGGCATATCAATCCTTGGCCCCATATGAGAACTGGGTCCGGGCCATTCCATTTAAGGGTAAGAGGTCCTTCCACATAGCTATTGCATAGTTTTTTATTGGGTTCAGTAATGGCCTCTATCCCCGCCTTTTCGAGATTAGAATCGCCAAGGCCCTTCTATACCTAGAGAAGGGAGGAGATGTCAGGAGCAGCCCTGCTTATACATTGAAAGCCTAAAATCAGCCATAGGCCTAAAATCAGCAATAGGCGTAACATACACACATGCTAACACAAAGTCTTGGGTCTCTGTGGAAAAACACTGAAACAGATGGCTATAAGCTATTGTAAACAGGCAGCTTTTGTGGAAATTTACCAGCCTGAGTAGTCATAGAACTTGTAAATAGGTAGCCTCGGAGGACAATACCAATTTAGATAAGGACAAGTGAATCATAGGCAGAGTCATAGTGACCTGTCCCCTGAACCTACACCCATCTGATACCCTGTTCTGAAAGGTATCTGTACTCCCCCTGAACGCCTATGCTCTGGTGTCATCCCCTTCCCCACGTCCTGCCTTTTTGTGTTTATAATCCCTGTGTGAATAAGTAAATTATGATTTGATTTAAATAATTGAATAAATTTTAAAAAACTTTTATTCAGTGTGTTACCTGATATAGGAGGAGCTAAGGTGGGAGGAGTAAGGAGAGGAAGAGGAAGAGGAAGGAGAGGAAGAGGAGAAGGAAGAGGAGGAAAGAAAGAGGAACGAGAGACATGGAGGCAGATGTTCACTGTTCACGTGTCTGTAGCAGTCAAAGGTAGCTGGTATATCTAGGTTGGGTATTGGGTTACACTTCTGATTGTATGGGCATCTTGTTACTGATCATTACCAAATATATAAGGCCTTTGATTAATCTTAAAAAGAAAGAAAGAAAGAAAGAAAGAAAAGAAAGAAAGAAAGAAAGAAAGAAAGAAAGAAAGAAAGAAGGAACTGAGACAGAGTCTAGGTCAGCAAACGAAATGACCGCACCTCAAAATATCAAGGAAACATTTCTAAACGGTAAGATCAAAATCAATACTAGTACTTGGTTCAGCATTGAATCCTAAGATTAACACCTAGGAATTTCTGTTGTTTTTTAAAGTAATGTTGCAGTTAAAGTTAACGCAGTGCTTCTACACATGTGATCTCAAAGAGCAACAGGCAGAAGCAACAGCAAATGAAAATATGCAAGATGTAAAATTTTAGTTCCATCCAGAGTCTACTCACTCAGGAACTCTGGGAGTCATTCCCATCCATCCTTGGTTTAACATGTCTTCAATATAACTCTGAAACTCACAAAAGTTGTGGAATCCTTTGAGTAACTACAGTCTTTTTTCTCTGTGATCAATCAAGCCTGCAGTAGAGGTTTTTGTCCTGCCAAAATGGCCAGGTTAGCATATGTCAAAAATGAAATGGCTAGAGCAGACTAATGACTGCTCCAACTTGGGGACCCATCACCTATGAAGGAGCCAGTCATTGATCCTATTAATAATAACTCTGCTATGCTTACAGAAAGGAGCCTAGCATAACTGTCTCCTGAGAGGCTTAATCCAACAGCAGATGGAAGCAGATACAGAGACCCACAGCCAAACATCAGGAAAAGCCCAGAGAATCTTGTGGAATAGTTGGAGATAGAAGTGAGCAAGTAGGAGGGTCAAGAACACCAACAGAGTCAATAAACCTGGGACCATAGGGGCTCACAGAGCCTGGACCACCAACCAAGCACATGTAAATGTACAGTTTGTCATGTGGATCCCCTGAAAAGTGGAGCAGGGGCTGCCTAAGTCTATGTCCCTTACCAGTGTATCTTCTTCCCCCTACCTGGACTGCCTGGTTAGGCCTCAGAGGGAGAGAACTTACCTATTGCTGCAGGGACTAGATGTCCCAGAATAGGGTAATACCTTCTTAAAGGAGAAGGGGAGGAGGCAATGGGAAAAGGATTTGTAAAGGTGGGACTTGAAAGAGAGAGGGGAGAGGAGTCAGGGGGATGGGATTTGGATGAAAAGTAGAAAAAAAAAAAAGAACATCTTCCAAATTACTAAAAAAACAAAAGAAGAAGAAGAGAGACAGAGAGAGAGATGAAGAGGAGGAGGAAGAAGAGGAGAAGAGGAGGAGGAGGGGGGAGGAGGAGGGGAAGAGGAGGAGGAAGAGGAGAAGGAGAGGAGGAGAAGGAGGAGGAAGAGGAGTAGGAGTAGGAGGAGAAGGAGGAGGAGGAGGCGGAGAAGATGGAAGAGGAGGAGAAGGAGGAGGAGATGGAAGAGGAGGAGGAGATGGAAGAGGAGGAGGAGGAGGAGATGGAAGAGGAGGAGGAGGAGGAGGAGGAGGAGAAGGAGAAGGAGATTAATTTTCTTTATAGTCTTCCTTTGGCATTTTTAAGACTTAGAAACACAAGCCTTTGTTTTGAGCCTGACCACTTAGTTCTTCATGTTCTAGTTCAACACTTCTTTCTGTCACTTAATATTGTCTGAAGGGATTGTAAAATTATATAATCTCGAGGCAAAGAAATAGTAGTATCAAGCAGGAAGACTTTTCTTAAAGTAGACTTTATTATAAAAAATGACAAATGTAAATGAGTTGATTGGTTTCTAGGCTCCCTGTTATATTGCAATGACTATTTCTCTGCCTGAAATTTTTATATTTATTCTGAAAGCTTGTACTATATATTTAAAAATAAATGTACCTACCTATGGCTTTGCTCTTTATGACTGATTGCTCTAGCTATTGAGGGCTTGTGACTTCACATAAACTTAAGGATTTTTTCTATTAATATGAAAACTGATGTCAGGGTTTTTGAAATGCATAGCATTGAATTTGTAGACGTCTTTGAGTAGTATAAACTATTTGACAATATTAATTTTGTAATTTATGAACATATAGCATCTTCTTATTTATTCCTGAGTCTTTCTATTTTGTTCATCAGGTGTTATTTTCCAGCATAGTAATCTTTCAACTCAGTAGTTATTTACTCAAATATTTTATTTTTTTCTGTTTTGTTTAAAATATAATGTTTTTTTTTTTTCTTTTCAGATAGTTCCACGTTACTACATAAAACTTTGCTGAAATCATTTCTTAGTTTTGTTGTTGTTATTTTAGTTCTTGAGGAGTATTTTTGTATGTTTGTTTGAGGCAGTGTCCAACGTTGTAGTGAGGGCTGTCCTGCAATTCTCTATTAGATCAGGTTGTTTCTCAAATTCTACCATCCTCTGCTTCCAAAACAGAAGCATTAAAATCCTGTGGCAATATGTCCAGGCTCATTCATTAGTTCTTAGTGGACTTTTAAACCCTGAAAACTTTCAGCCGGGCGGTGGTGGCGCACGCCTTTAATCCCAGCACTTGGGAGGCAGAGGCAGGGGGATTTCTGAGTTCGAGGCCAGCCTGGTCTACCGAGTGAGTTCCAGTTCAGCCAGGGCTACACAGAGAAACCCTGTCTCGAAAAAAAAAAAAAGAAAAAAAAAGAAAACTTTCTATATGCAAGATGAAGGCATCTGTAAATACTTCTTTTCTATATTGTTTTGTTTTGTTTTTTTTTCCTGCAGGAGTGGCAAGAAGACACAATAAAACTGAAAGTCTCGTCAATAAATGGTGCTGGAAAATCTGTATATCCACAAAGAAAAAATGTAATTGGAATACTATCTTACATCATGCACAAAAATCAATATAGAGGAATTAAATATTTAAAAGTGAGACACCCTCCTCCAATTATCTAAAATTCTCCAGAGAGAAAATTGGGAAGTTGTTCTTTTGATATGCACAAAAACCATAACAGCAAAAGAAAAAAACTACAAGAGTCTATTGAATGAAAAGGACCCTTCACAGTACAGGAAATATTCAAGAAGACAAAAAGGCCTTCTCTAGAGTGAAAGGAAATAATTGTAAATTGGGCAGCTGATAATATATTAATACCTGTCTATATATTGCTGTTTATTTTGTCTTGTTTAGTTTAGTTTAGTTTAGTTTAGTTTAGTTTAGTTTAGTTTAGTTTAGTTTAGTTTAGTTTTGGCTGTCCAGGATTTTACTCTGTAAACCAGGCTGGCCTAGAACTCACAGAGATCTGTCTGCTTTTGCCTCTCAAGTACTAGGATTAAAAGTGTGCACCACTACACCCTTCTTGATTGATGCTTTTTGAAACACAAGAAAATAATTACTGAAAGAACATAGATAATCTGATTTAAAAATAGGCAAAAGACCAAAGAGACATTTTAAAAAGCAGACATACCAATTTCAAATAGGAATATGCAATGATTAATATCAGAGAAATTAGGAAATTTATTGGGAAAATGCTGCCAGGAGTGAGATGGGAAGGGAACCCTTGTGAACTATTTGTGGAAATTGAAATTAATATAACCATTATGTCAAATTATATAGATATTCTTTAACTTCTACATATATAGCCAAAAATATATTTTAAAGCAAGTATGTCAGAGGTATCTATGTTGCCATATTCATTGCAGTTCATAGCAAAGACATAGAAACAAACTATATGCTCATTGACACATGAATGGATAACGAAAAGGTTACATACATACCAAATGGAACATAGTTTCCAGCCTAAAAAGAAAGAATGTTGTTATTTGTAACATTATGTTATATGCTTTAAAATCTCTCTATGTGAAATGAGTTACACATCTGAAAGCAAACATAACAAACCACCATACATAAGCAATATGAAATAATGAAACTTGAAATAGAAACTGGAAGGGCAAATAGATGGGAATTGGATTATCCGAAGTCTTAAAGTTTCAAATACTTTATGATGAATAAGACTTAGAGACTTATTATACAATATATTATAAAGAACTAAAATAGTATCAAATAATTAAATATTTATAAATAAGTTAGATTTTATATTAAATATTCTTTTTACAAACAAGAAAAAGAAAATTATTAAAATAGTGGATATATTTATGATATTACTTATGATAATTCCCCAGATAGATATGTATCAACTAGGTCATCAAGGTAAACATATTAAATATCTACATTCTATTTACTACTTATGCTTTAATTTTCACAAATTAAAATAAAAGTAATATGGAGTTGCATGCCCTCAATATAAAGAACTTTGCTATAGTTGTTTACTAAGAAACTCTTATTTATTTTCTCTTTAGTTTATTATTTACAGACATTTTGACTATGTAACTAAGGAAAGATTTGAACTCAAAATCTTCCAGTTGCTGCATCCAAAGTACAGGGAATATATCTGTGTAGCAATATGCCCGTCTCAATTCTCAAAAGTATAAAATACTTTTTAGTTTTCAAAGAAATTTTTATTCTTAAATCATGATAAAATAAACATCACTCAAAAATTACAGTCTTAGTACTTTAAATGATTAAGGTGCATATACAATGCCATACAACCATCAGTACTATCCATCACAGAGATCATTCATCTTCTAAAACTGAGACTCTAGTTATTAAAACTGAATATTGTAGTCTCCTTTTTTCCTAGGCCCTGTGATTTTTGACTATGTACCAGTATCAAGTAGGATCATCTTAGGATGGATCCAATGAAAATGGGAACTTCATCTGGTTTTTTAAAGTATAGTGTCCATTTCAACTATAAATATTAACCTGTTTCCCATGTCTTCTTATGTTCTATATACTCCAATTAGACAACTGGAGGTGGCTAATTCAGGGCTCTTTCTTTTACTTATAATGAGAAAGGTCAAAGGTTGTATACAACAGAAATAGCATGGAATCAAAAAACATACAGAGTAAGTTTGACTTATATTTACCTTGAAGTTGTGAGATGCTATTCTTTTTTTAAGTTTTTTTAAAATTATTTAGTTATTTAAATCACATCATAATTTACTTATTAACACAGAGGTTATAAACACAAAAAGGCAGGATGTGGGGAAGGGAATGGCACCGGAGCATAGGTGTTCAGGGGGAGTACAGATACCTTTCAGAACAGGGTATCAGCTGGGTGTAGGTTGTGAGATGCTATTCTTTAGTTTCTTAACTTGGCTACTTTGAAACTCAATGAAGATCATGGGGATGAGTGATCTTCAATATTGGTAAGCCATTGTGCAGATAAGTCAGACAATTGGGTTGCATTATGTTGACATTGCTGCTAGGAGTTAAAATACCAAGTCCAGGAAACACGTTTCTTTCCCCAAATCAGATGTCCTTACATTTCCTAATCAGTGCACATCCACTGTCGAGTTTCTGCTCATATCTGCTTCAATTTTTCAACCCCAAAGCAGAGAACTATGTTATTCTTGTATTACAATCCCTGCCAAAACCATATCTCATTAGAAGATAAGCTGTTCCTAAAACTTAGGCTACCATGCTTTCCACCAAATAACCATACCTTGACTCAATCTGATCCAAAGGCACAGATGATTAATTTGTTCTAGAAATTTTGATTTGTTCATTTTACACACACACACACACACACACACACACACACACAAGATTATCTTTCTCATGTGGGAAAAATAACTCACATTAGTTAGAAGCTGAAAGTCACCATATTGGGTTGTAACAAGAAATGTTTTTGTACTGTATTGAAGCTGAAGTTAGGAGAAATCCAGTTGGCAAGGTAACTCAGATAAATAGGCGATTGTCTAATCATACTAATAAAGGATCTTTGAAGCTGTTGAAGACTCTAGCTTCTGAAGTTTATTTTCTTCTGTTTCAGTCCTCTTATATACTTGTGATAAGTTCTACTTTATTTGACAATCTCTATTACAATATTTAGACTTTTCATCTTCATATCTCTCCCTATCCTTATCCCATATTCTTGCATACCAAGTAAAATGAAGTAAACAAATATAGCCATAAATCTAAACGCTTACAACAGAGGCTAAATAAGAATACATTCTTTAGTAATCACACAAGATTTACTATGGCTGTTATAGTTCTATGCCCTCTACTTTGCTGTTCTTAATAATTACAAGAAATAGATAATTTTATTTTATGGATGGCAAAATGAAAGCTTTGGGGAGAGAACTAATTTGTTCTATATGAATACTTGAACGGATTGTCCTGGAATCAGATCTGCTTTTAATGTCCCTCCCTAGACTGGTGATCATACAAGAACAGTGGTATTAAAGTAACCTATAATTACCATCTTCTTGGAGTTGTTTGGTGAAAATAATGATATTCCATCACAACACTTCTTCTTCCTTCTATTTTAGTATGGAATTTCAGATTCATGGTTGACCCCAATAAAAAAATGACCTTTATTATTAATACTATTAGCTGATAAGACCTGGGCATTTGGGAACAAATATTTTGGGGTATTCATACATTTAGAAGTAGCTCACAATGATACTTTAACCACTCTATGTTTTTCCTTTCCTACATTTATTAGAAAAAAGGTAGTGACAGTTGTTGCTTTGTTCACTTAATGTAGGAAATTGGATTAGTACAAAACACCACAAGATGTGGTGGTGCTTACCTATAGTCTGAGTATCCAGGAGGTTAAGGCTAGAATATCAAAGCCAATGTGAATTCTATAGCCAGACAATTTCTCAGAAGCAGAGGTAAGGGAAACGAAAGGATGGGGGTAGAGAAATGAAGAAGTCCAGATATACTCATGAAAATCCTTTTATAATACCATCACTTTCAACATACTTTCATAGTTCCATTAAAATACTTGAACCATATCTAATTATTCTTATTTAATAGATGACGGAACCAAGGTCAGAGAGGTTAAGTAACTTGTTTAGGGCCAGCCAAACTTAGAAATTTGAGTTTTGGGAGCCCAGTATTATTCTTAATTGCTTTAATGCTTTCCCCTCATCTGTCAATTACAGGTCTTCTCCTAGTTCAGCCTCGTTTTTTCTAAGCTTGTCCTCACTTCTTCACAATCTGAGAACTGTGAGTCCTAAGATACATTACATAGCTATGTTACCATGTTTTTTGGCCTGTGACCCCTATTACAACAAAATACATAGAGGAAGGCACTATGAAAACATGCCCTAGTATTACTGGCTATGCTTGGTGACAGAGGCAGAAGAGCCTGAGGGTTCTGGATTTTCCTATCAATATATCAGCAAACAGTTCCAGCCTAAATAAATGTGTAATCTATCATCAATGCAGCATCTAAATGAGACAGAAGCCTGTGTTTTTTTCTGTCCACATGGTATTTCTCATCCAGAAAATTGTGTTGTCGAAACTTAAAAGGCTACTGACAAGAGTTCTTGGGGAGAAATGACCAACAGTGAAAATCATACGATCTGGTGAGAATACTACACTGGAGATTAGCAAATCATGCTTCAATGTCTCCCATTCTCTGGGTTCTGATGTCACTACTTATAAAAGGAACAATTCGAGTTCTGTTGTATATAAGGTTTCTTATAGCTCTAACACTTTTAGCAAATTGTATGCAATCAAGTCTTTACATAAGACATCTATGTATGCATGGTTTATTTAGTGTAGAGCACATTCAGTAGGCTGACATGTTTAACTTTTGTCATTAAATTTGGGGAATGTCAGATGTTGGTACAAAACTAATTTGATATCAGTGTCTTTTTCTTCTATTCAGTGTTTTAAGGAAAAAATAAGTGCAAATTGAATGAGAAATTGTACGAATTTTCTTGCAAATAAGAAAATTAGACACTGCAAATTACTCTCAGAATTATTTCTGAGTTGGACCCATTTTGTTCCACTAGATCTTCTATTTCTGTATTTGAAAGTAGGAAAGTAGGAAAGATTTGGAACATTGAACCTTAAGGCAAGACATTCAAACTGTTCTGTGAAAAGCTTGCTTATTTCATTGACAAGAGAAATACTATGTCATATTTATTGAAGTATATATTTATTTAATAAATATTTTATCAGTACCTACTGTATGATAGATAAAATATGTCCCTTTTCATAATTACTTAACAAAATTTTATTACTACTACTTATATCTCCCTGGTATCTATGATAAAAGAAAGCCTAGGTCTAGATATTCATCAACCAAAATATAATAAAATTTAGTATATTTGTACAATGGAATATTACTCAGCTATTAAAAAGTAAAATTAGGAAAATTCCAGGTAAGTTAATGGTACTCTAAAAATTATTCTGATTGAAGTAATAGAGACCTAGACTAATAAGTGTCATGTATTTTCACTTATTTGCAGATGTTGGCTTTGAATGTATATATAATATTAATACTGATATATAATACTATATATATAATTTGGAATACACATAGAGGTCAGAAAATTGCTAAGGAATCATGAAGATAGATTTTTAAATTCATATGGAAACCTACTACCACAGAATCTTCCTAAAACTTCTGTACATATTTACTTTCATCAATAGAGTTAAAATGATGTCATACTGTATCAGTGCATCAAAAGTCCCTTCCTGACACCAGAAGCAAAGAAGTCAAAATCCCTATATCAGCAATGGACTACTTCTTTTCGAGTTGTTGCACAGTGAGTTTGCAAACAACCCTAAAACATAATAGGCTATTGCCAATGCTCTTGGTTACTCCCAGAATGTGATTGTAAGACCCTGTTGCTGAAGGCACTATATATTTGAAAAAAAAAAAAATATATATATATATATATATATATATGAAAAAATCGAGCTGAGACTGACACGGACACTTCATCCCTACTGAATAGTTTTCATGCTGCTTGAAGTTGCTTTGCACACTACCAGAAAAGTAAAGTGATCGTCAAACTTACATAACTGTATATACCCCCATGAATAACAGAAATGACTGATAAGGAAAGATATCTCCATATGTCCTGTGAATAACCAACCACTCTGATAATTTAATGTCCACTCCACAGGAAAAAAAATCCATACCTGAAAGCCAAGAATCTGTGGTTAAAAAGAATATAGACCCTAGGAAAGAACTTGATACTAGTATTCTGCCATATGGACATAGTATTAAGCCAACTTCAAATAAATTGATATTTTATCTATAGATTATGGCATCTCCCAACTCTTATCAGAGTATGTTATGTTTGATATAGATGATTTCAACAGAGATACTCACAACTAGCCAAGGTTAGCCAAGAGAATAAATGAGTGTCAAATTTTTGGCAGTAAATGAAATGTATATACCATACCTTTTCTTCCAAAGGCAGAGTTCATTGTGGAATAATGGGCAGAAAGACTAAGAGCCAGAGGTGATAGTTGATTCCAAGAAGACAATACCATCTGCAAATAGAAAAAATAGCTGAGCTGAACTCACAGTGGTTGTGACTGTATGCATAAGACCTATGCGAGCCAAAGCCAGACCAAATTGCAGCATGGAGAGGAAAGTTGGACACAAAGTTCCACCTCTAGCCAAGGAGCTATTGTCAATTGTTAACTGATAAAAGGAAGAGAAAGTTTTCCTCTAACAATGAAGTTCCTGATAAGTTGACCATGCTCCAGTGGAAGGCTATCTATCCAAGAATGTTTGGGAAGCCCAATTTGGCCTTGCTGCAAAAGAGAAAGAGAGGGTGGATCTAGAAAGAGATGAAAGAAGGAGGGTGAATATGATCAAAACACATTGTATAAAATTCTCAAAGAATTAATAAAATATGTAAATCTTAAAAAGTATATTTCTAAACAGGTAACAAGGTGAACAGCAATTTTGAATGTTTAGACTGAAATCAGTATATAATAAACAATTAAAAGAAAGTTGCCAGCTCTCTAAAATGCAGTGTATCAATGCATTTTGTATTTTCATGAGGAGGAGAGAGGAAGGCAGCAGAAGACACAGACATTTGAATGTTTTCATAGTTATTCTCTTCCATATGAACCAAGCAACTTCTTAGCTGAATAAAAAAAAAATGGGGTGAGAAGTACAGAATTTCTTCTAGCATTATCAATGCTTACTGAGGTTTAGGGTCAGAATATCATCTAATCAGAACGTATTTTACATCACTTATACAAAAATCAATAAAACAAATATTCTTGAGGGATTTGTGCCAATTTGACCTATGGAAACAAGCCTTGTCTATCTGGTAAGAGAGCAAGGCCATTTGGCCATTTACTTCCATTTTCATAGAAGTAAAGCCTCCCTAATTGGCTTCAGTGCAATGATCACTCCTGCTTTTGACTCACCACTGCAGGAGGATCTGGGAATGTTGGGTTCTTCTTGATTCCACCAAATCATTCTTAGACTTATAAAAAAGTATGCTGTATAAGAGGAAGAAGCAAAACTTCAATGCTATAATTAAAAACACCTAAGCTCTGTTCTTGTATAATTATTATCCAATAGTAATTCATGTGAAGCAACCAAATGTGTCCTGCAATGTTTACTTTCCCCCATGTGGTCATGCCAAGACAATGGAAGCTGCCCAATTCCTGTGCCTAGCTTCAGGCAAACGGCAGAATTCAGATTTTTCCTGTTTTGCTGGGACTTCAGGGGTGGTTACTGGTGAGAAGCAGTTTGAACTGCCAAATTAGAGCTTCTCTAGACAGTACAGAGGCCTCTCCTAATGAGAAGTCTAGTATGTGGTAAGTTTCACACTGCACTAGATGAAACATCTTCCAATATGCTTGATTATTTTTCTCAGTATGTTAAAAATAGGCCCTATTTGATGAGCAGAAGATGTTGGAATGAAGACATGACTTGTTAAATCTAGATGTTTAGCATTTGTTCTAGGCTCTGCCCAACAGTTACCTGGCAATAGCCAGGTATGCCTAATTTATTATACAAGGGGCTGCTTGCCCCCTTCTCTCTATTGTTCTCTTGCTCTCTACATTCTTCTCCCTCTGTCCCTTCTTTCCCCATTCCCTTCCCCATCTCTCTCCACTTGCTCATATCCAACCCCCCCCCTCTCTCTCTTTCTTTCTCCATTTCTCTAATACTCATCTCCCCTCTCCATTCCCTAAATAAACTCTATCTATACTAGACTTATCATGTGCCTGTTATCTTAGGGGGAAGGGATACTTCAGCATAGGCCAGTAGAGGCACTCCCTTCCCCACACCATACTGCACCTGCACCAAACATATCCCTGGCTTCTCTTTTTATAAAACAGAATACTAGAGAAATCTCTGTCTAAGAGATGTGCAGGGCATTCATGTTGTCCTTAATGTACATAAGTACCATAATTATATGGAGAATCCAACCTAGTCACATCCATTTTCCTCCAAGGAGCACCTAGCCTCCAATAAACTTGGGAAGCATTGTACACAGCTGAATACATTATGAGGGTACTAACAATGATGTTAGTGGCTGACAAAAGAGTTGGGACTTTCACTATGCCACATCAAAGACCACAAGCACCCATCTATAACCTTTCCAAAGCTGGAGTCTACAGTGTAGCTTTGAAAGTTAGCTGCTATCGCAGGTTGGATCTGCTGTGCATCCCTCTCTTCACTCTAATTCTCTATTCACTTCACTAAAAGAATGAAAGAGACTAGCTTTTTCTTTGGATTTGAACAAAGTAGCAAAGTGTAACCATCCTTACTTCCAAATTCATAATATAAACATTTTTTATTAAATTCTACTACATCATATACATTCAGATTGGTTAACCAGTCTGACAGGTTATGGGTCAAATTTGAGTTCCCACTTCTCTAGAAGATTTACCAAGGGTACTTTAAAGAGAAAGAACACCATCTCAAGTAAAAAGAAGTATGTTTAAGAGGCAGCTCTGCTACTGGCATGCAGTATGCACTTAGGCAAAGCTTCTCTTTGTTTCTGTTTAATTTGTAAAACTGGATGAGATGCCTCTTTGTGATCATCTTGAAGTCTGCTTTTTCACAACTATGTGAAATGGAGACAAAGTAACTTTGCAAACTGGTGCTAGAAGTTGAGGCTTACTAGGTAAAGTAGGAACTACACTTTCTAAAACCTGTCAGAGCCAAGTTTTCACATTATCAAACTGGATATTTAGAGAAGCCTTCTCCCTTTGCTAACACCCAGGGAATGTGTCACCAGAGAGGAATTGTGGATGTGTACCCTGAGGTATTCCCAGGCTAAATACCTCAGCACAGATTTAAAAGGTGCTTATTCCAGAAATAAGCTCATAGCCAAGTCACTATATAACTCAGACTGATATCAATTGAAAATAAGATAATCTAAGGTTGTCAAGTAATTCTCATTTGACAGGTATATGCTAAGGCTTTTGTCATGTGAATTCTATTAGTTAATCTTCAGAAAGCCTTATGATAGGATGACTTTACCTTCCCTTTTATACCTGAGGAAAACAAAGTGAGGTCATACAAAACTCAATACGGAGTAACTCAATAAGGGACTTTGCGTATTTTAACACAAAGCTCATCATCTTTGTTTTTTTTTATACTACTTCTCTTTCTTGATCCAGAAGCATTTGAAAATACTTATTAAGTCTCCTGAAACTTCAATTCCCTGTACTTCTCTTTCCCTGTATTCAGAAGCAAAGGAAGAGTGGATGCCTCATCATTGGAAATGTAAGTGTTCTGTAACACTTCTCAAAACACAAATCCATATAGTATCAATAAACTTAGAAACGTAGACATGTGTCCTCATGTACTAAACATTTACATGGTGTTTTATATGTCTTGAACAATTTTATGTACTTTTAAAAGATTGATTAATTTTCATTGACACCTCAAAGCAGAGGCACAGTAAGTATAGGGTTCAAATCCAAGCAGTTAGGTTTTAAGACCTTTACTTCCAACCACCATGATCTGTCACCTGTGTACCTAATAAGTTCTAAGCATCGTGCTGAAAGGTTTGCTAATAAAATCTAATAATGCTATTTTTCTTGGATTTATAGACTCTTCAATCCTAAACCTCTATTTGCCTATGATTCAGTACACTTGTGTTCTACTGTTGAGTTGGTTTCATAGTTTAATATTACCTTAACATTAATTACATGAATCTCTATGATATTAAAGAGTTGAAAGCCTAGACTAAATGTTTTCTGGGTTACAATAGTTCTTAGTGAAAAAAAAAAAAAAAAAAAAAAAAAAACCGCTGACTTTATATATATTTGGCCCAGAAACTAGACCTTTCTCTCACTGGAACACTTTTACTCCTTTTTTTCCTTGTAAGTATTTCCTCAGGTCTCTACATATTAACCCTTCTTCAAGACAGAGACCAGACATGACCTCCTGTCGAAAGCCCTGAATGTGTCACTGACCACTTTCTTCCAGATTCAATCTAATTAGATTCTCGGTTATGCATTTCCTGGTTATACAACTCCCTAAGGTATAGTACTTTTTTTCCTCACTGATTAACTCATACAATGCCTGACTAATGACCAGCTCAGTCAACAACAATTTATCACAGTGCTTCAGGAGAGGCTTCTAATAGTTATTGTGTCCCTCCTGGCTATATCATATTAACTAAGCCAGGTAGCATATTCTATTCTTCCAACTGGGAGACTCCTCAAGACCTCTATTCTTATTTAACCTGATCCTCTGCTTGAGAAACAGACAGCCCATGACTATTTTTCCTTAGGATATTTGAATGACATAAACACAACTAGACAAGCCTGATTTTAATTAAATTGCTTTTAATTTCTCAAAGTAATAGATACAATTTGAGTTGAAAGCAAGGTTTATGCCTAGACCACCTCCAAGATACAGGGGCCTAGTTTGGCAGCTTCATTACATCTGAGTAGAGTTCATATATATGTAGTCTGTACATTCAGAGTAGTGAAAGCAGTTACACAGTTGTTCAAAAGTGTATGTAACAGAGGTGGTAAAGCATGTAGGGACTAGATGTTCCATTGGTTTTGGGAAAGTACAGAATGGGGGAGTATTGTGGAGTTAATGAAGACAATGTTGAGAAAGACTGTCTCATTACAGAATGAATGAAAAAAGTAACTACAAATCAACTGAAAACTTCAGCTTCAATTTGTCTATTCCCTAGTTGAATCTAAATCTTTCAAATCCTTAAACACTTACTAAGTATTTACTATGTGGCACACAATTCATTCATTATTCACCTTGAAAAAAAATACTCCATACTGCCAGCAAAGCCAATATTTTGACTCTCACAGTTGATAATGGTGTCCCTTTGGAGTTTCTCACCGTAAAAAATACTGTCATTTGATATCTCTTTCCTCAATGCTTCCTCTTATGAAAAGCTACAAATACACAAACATCCCTCATCAGAAAGCAAAGTTCAAAGACTATCTAATTTGGCCTATAATCAATGGCTGACACCTTAATCTATCAATTTTCTGCTGCTTTTTCACCTTATTGTCTCTCTGAATGCGTCTATTTGGGCTTAAATGATATGTTTCCTTTTTAATTTCTATGATAGTACTATTTAATTTTTCATACAGGGACATTGTAGTACAATGGAAAGTCCACAGGACTATGAATTAAATAATCAAGAGTAAGATTTCTAGTTCTGTCACATATCAAATATGGAACCTTAGGCCACTTTGAGGCTATTTTTTTTCTAGGAAGAAGGTGAAGTATTTGCCTCACAGGAATGAATCAAAGAGCTACTATTTGCAAAGTATTTGGGCATTACAACATGACATTATAAATAATCACCTGGGAGGCTAGGCCCTAGCCATTTCTTCCCTTTCCTTTATTATATTTATATTATGTTTTAGATGGGGGGTGGATAAAAGACATCTTTTTGAAAGTGATTTTCAGGTTCAAATGGCAAACATTTTATCAACTGTTACGTGCCAGAGGCAAAAGAGTAAGCTACGTGGGTACTTGGGATGGGAAACTTGTTAGTCTTTCCTGTGGTTCTTTCAGGTCTTCTCATTCTACTAGTCTGATATAGTGTCTCTTTCCCAAGACACTGATGTTTTTCTCTCCTACTGAGCTTCATTATTTTGTGTAGCTGCTTTAAATGTCACTTTGCCAGCTGTGAATCATGGCTGAGTCTACCTCACTGGGTGCTTGGAAGTGCCATAAGTTCTGACTACCAAGCCCTCAGAAATGCCAAAGCACTATAAGAGCCTTAATTGTCAGCATTACCACAAGAACAAATGGCAAGGCTGGGTGGAGTTGCCCAAAGAACATGATGTAGAAAGGAGGCCCTAGATTTGGAGTCAGAAATCCTGAGCTCAAGCCCCTCATTAACTCTGACATGAGTTATAATCATAATAACTCAGATTTATTTAGTGCATTATAGTTGAAAAGTGCTTTCTCATACATTCTATCATTGATCCTCTTAATTGGTTTCTCTGTTCCACATTCTTAATTCCCAGTGTTGCCAGTTAAAGTAAACTTCCAAAAAAGAAAAAAAACAAAAACAAAAAACAAAAACAACCAAGGCCTTTTCATTCATGTCACTTTCATATTATGAACCCTTGTAGGTTCCTATAAGGTGTCAAACTACAATGTATTCATAAAAACAAAATATAATGTTGCTGTGATAAAGAAGATGTCTCTTCTGGCCCACCTGGGAATCCATCCCATGTTCAGTCACCAAATGCAGACACTGTTGTGGATGCCAGGAAGTACATGATGACAGGAGCCTGA
Source organism: Mastomys natalensis (assembly GCA_021653895.1). NCBI lineage: Eukaryota > Metazoa > Chordata > Mammalia > Rodentia > Muridae > Mastomys > Mastomys natalensis. The sequence continues at coordinate 218,903 of JAJTUV010002161.1, read as the reverse complement.
TATAGCTGTCACTGTAGAGGTCTGCCAGAGCCTGACATATACAGAGGTGGATGCTCACAGCTAACCATTGAACTGATCATAGAGTTCCCAATGGAGGAGTTAGAGAGAAGACTGCAGGAGCTGAAAGGGTTTGTGGCCCAATGGGGAAAGCAACAATACCAACCAACCAGAGCTCCCAGGTCTAAACCACCAGCCTGGGAGCACATAGGAAGGGACCTATGGCTCCAGCTATATATATGTAGGGGAGGACGGCCTTGTCTGGCATGGTGGGAGAGGAGATCCTTGATCCCATGAAGGCTGGATGCCTCAGTGTGGGAGAATTTGAGGGTGGGGAGGTGGGAATGGGTGGATGGGTAGGGGCACACTCTTATAGAAGTAGAAGAAAGGGGGATGGGATAAGTGGTTTCGGGAGTGAATGGGGAAATGGGATAACATCTGAAAGGTAAATAAATAATATATCCAATAATAACTTTTAAAAAACAGATAATGGAATGGCTATTGCAGTCAAACATTTGAGACTTTTTGTCAACAATTTAATATTACCCACATTACTGGGATTCCTTATAATCCTCAAGGACAATGTATTGTGGAAGGGTCCCATGGAACTTTAGAACAATATCTTTATAAAATTAACAAGGGGGGGTATATCCCTGTATACGACAAATTTATATAAATCATGTTCTTTTTATTTTAAATTTAAAAAAAAAAACATGGATGCCAAGGAACTTTCTGCTGAGTGTCTATGGTACCCTACAACTAGGCATACTTATTCCTAGGTGAAAAAGGAAGGATCCACTTACAGGCATATGGCATGATCCCAATCAGGTATTTAATATGGGGAAGAGAGCATGTTTGTGGTTTTTCTACAGGATGCTGAAGGAGCATGGTGGCTGCCAGAGCAATGGGTGAAACATGTTGATGCCAGGACAAACAATGATGCTGACCTGTGAGCTTGCTGAGTGTCCTGAAAATGGACATATGTTCCTGACCCACCTTTGCTTACCTATACCCTGATGGGACAAGCTGCCTTGCCTCAAGTTTTTAGAACTTGTGGAACAGAGTAAAAAAGAGAAGTTATGACTTTCGTATTTTTCTTAAATGTGACCAGTTTTTTTGGACTCAATCATGTACTGGTCTAGAAATCAATCCAATATTAGATATAACAGTCTTAATTTAGAAGGATGGATATGGACATCTTCACAGACATATTTGGAAGTTAGCTGAAATTCTCTATGAAGTTATATTAGCAAGAGATAAAGTTGAGACAGGATTTGGATTTCAAATAAGTGTTAGTGTATGTATATAAGGCTCTTTTAATTGTCAAGTTAAATGACTTTTGGTTCTTCTACAGTATTTCATGTAAGTCACATTGATTGTACACTTTCTAATTGTGTTACTGTGCTGAAACCTGGCGTGTCTTTTATGGGGGTCTGTCAATCAGATTTTGTCTTGTTGCCCTGAGTATTACAGAACCTTGGTTTTCTGAAAATAGCTTGCAAGTACTGGAAGAAGTGAATTAGGCTTTAACCAGAAGCAAGAGGGTAGTGGACTTGATTATTGCTGGTATAAAAACTTTAATTACATTAATTGCTCACACCACTGCTTCTGCAATTGCTTTGACACAAGAATATTAAGACAGCTACTTTTGTTGATCATTTAGCAAAAAAGAAATGTTACTAATGTGTTGAGTATACAAGAGGATTTAGATAGACATTTGGAACATCGGATTGATGCTCTTTATCCTATTCAAATTATTGGAATGAGGTTCAGAGTTTAAGAGTAAGGAGACAACTCAAGTGTCATGCCAAATGCCATTGGATTTGTTCTAAAATTTACAGGGGCAGTCATTATAATTAGGAAAAAGTTTAAAGACACTTGCAGGGTTGGCATAATTCTAACACTTCTCTGGATGTTTTAAACTTTCCATAGTGAGATTATGAATTTAAAGAGTGTTGCTCTACTGAGCTTTGATGCTGTAGATCACACTAATAAAATTATCCATGGCCTGAGCTCAGTATTCCCATTTTGGTCAAGCTTCAAGAATAGCATATATAGCTTGATCATGCTAGCCCTTTTTGTCCTGGGAATACTTTTATTCCTGCCCATTTTGTTAAAGTTTGTCTTTAACAACATCAAAATGTTGGCAGCCAAAGTACATGGCTAAATCGAAAATGGACCCCCAGACAGAATTATTAGTTTAACAGGCTGGCAAGCCAAAGACAGGTAATATTCTGCACAGAGCCTTACCAACCTAAGATAGAAGTACATTGCTTTTGATAAGGCATATTCCACAATGGGTAAGTTGTTAGAATGACTTATGTCAGGCTCAGTCTTGCTTATGAAATAAAAAAGAGGAGGTGTGTGGAGAGCTTTGGGGGCTGCTTGTCAAGAATCTAACATTGGCCAAGGATGAGGAAATGGGCTTCAGGCAGGAAACTGAAAATAGGCTAGAACAAAGAAGTAATTTTAGACAGGAATCTAAACCTTAGGCTAGAACAAACAAATAATTTCAGACAGGAATCTAAATCTTAGGCTAGAACAAAGAAGTAGGCTTCACACATTTAAAATGACTTTCGGTTAGGAGAGGGAAGTAGGCTCAGATGTTTTTATCATCCTGATTAAGTCCGTAGAAACAGTAATCACAAGAGTGATCAGAAGACATTGTTTATTGCCTTGCTTGTTCTTTGACTATTTGTGTTTATTCTCTTGTTTGTTCTTTGACTATTTGCATCTATTGTATTGCTAGTTCCTCAACCTAGAACTGACCTTAACACTTGCATGTAATTAAAATGGTATAAAAGCAAAAGGAGGAGGAGGGATGCTATAGGGGGTTTATGACAGGGATGGGGAAAGGAAATAAAATCTGAAATGTAAATGAATAAAATATTCAAATAAATAAATAAATAAATAAATAATATATGTCTCTTATGTACTGAAACTACACAATCTTCAAGATATGTCAAGTAAAATATAATAATAGTAAAATACATAGTAAAAAATAGAATATGCAAGAATTTGTATTTTAGGCAAATATATATATATTATATATATATATATATATATATATATATATATATTATCTAAGCATAAAAAAAGAGAGCTGAAATAAAGGTGTCAAAGACAGGTCCTAGACTTTGTTTTTTGTTGTTCATATTTATTACTACATATACACTCATGTTATCTTATATCTGAGATTTAAAACTCCTAATTGATTCCACTCTCTTTATGATTACAATACATAATCTTTATATGCAATTTAAAGACTTCCAAAGTATCACTAAAAGAAATTATTTTATTTAAGAATTCCATAACTCCATATAATTTTATATTTTATTTTCAACTATTCTATTTTATATACTGTACAGAGTTTTGAGACATTTTGAAATTAATGGAAGAAATTAGAGAGTCACTCTTTCTTTGTAAATTCTATCCCACATGCCCCTGACCGTGCATAGTAGTCCTTCAAGTATCTACACACAGAGAGATTGTTTCCTTGGGTATTCTTGTTCTGTCTAGCTGATTCTATCTCTAGCAACCATTCCTCAACCTAGCAACCTGGTCTCTAGCATCTTTTACAAATTACTACTTCCTCACTGATACACTCCAGTTGCTTCTTTATCCCTTTTACACTCTAATTGCATCAAAATTTATTAATTCAGCTTAATGTCATACTAGATTTTAACTATTTACATTTGAATAATTTCTGACATGGAGTACCTTACAATTGATCAGCTCCTATATATTTTTAATACTTCTTTTATTCACATCTTCCATATTTAGTCTGAATGATTCAAAGTACTCATACAAGATCCAAATAAGTGTTACTTTATTTTGTAGGAATGAAAAACTATGCCTCTAATTTGTAGAGATATTTGAAAACACCCTGTCATTGAAAATGAATGTTGCACTGCTATTTCTAAATTTTTCTTTCTTACAAAATTCAAACTCATAATTATGTCTTCTTTTTAAAAAAGATTATCACATTTATATATTTATCATTTATTTATGTGTATGTGTATATGTGTATGCACATATGTGTCGTGGCAAGAGGGTAAAGGTCAGATGATAACTTGCAAGTGTTTTTTTTTTCCTCATTCATCTGGGGGCAAAGTGTAGAACACAGATATGATAATAATTGACATCAATTGCCCTTTCCTTTTACATTGACTCATTAGCCCTATATAATCACAAAATAACTTTCAAATTAATAGAATCAAAATGGCTAAGTTTTTTTAAGGTAATATCTAGGAATCAACTTTTGATAATTCCTCTAAGATAGGTCAACTGGGACTAAAAGACAAGTTCAGTAAAAGTCATAAAGCTGTTCTAGAATAAGGTGATTGTTAGTTGAATCTTCCATAACTGAGATGACAAATTAATTTCAACAGAACAAGAAAGGCAGTGTTGTAGTCTAATGTGTGATATGTAGAAAAGTTGAATAAGTGTTTTCAAAAACAATTTAAAATGTCTTATACACTGCTGGTGTAAAGGTAACTTACTTCATTCCCTATGAACTTCAAATATATGACATGAAATATAAATAAAACTACCTAAAGGGGGAAAACATGAAAAGGGAGGTTAAATGAGTATTGGGGAAATATTATCACATACAATATTTAACATCCAACAACATTAATTAGTTTTCAAAGTACATATGGTACTCTATAGCATCCTGCACAAAAGAAAAAATACCAGCAATCAGGGATCTAGGTAAACCAACAAGAAACTTGTATGTCTACTTTTTGTTCTTAAAATCTAAGTAAAATACTAGAATCACTTGTCTGTGATATATAGATAGTACAATATGTTTCTTGAGATTTTGATGGTGTGATTATAAATTTAAATGTTTCTGGAACCTGTGGTCTAGATTTTTAATTCAGCAATTCCCAGTTTTCTGTTATCTTATTATAGTATTCAATCTTCTTGTAAGGCACAAAATTTCCTTTTTATCTATACAAAGTAGAAAAGAGTGTGGTACACTTTAGTGAAGTTTTAAGAAAATGATAGAGGTTTATATCACAGAAAATTAGACAACATAAATTGAGCATTAGTCAACCTACTCTTTTAAAGCCCTTAATTATTTCATCTACTTCATCTCTAGCTTCATCCATGTAATCATTTCCCTTACGTTTTCAATACCCTTATTTTGATCATCAGTTTAATTAAAAGAATAATTTATCTAGTTTTGCCTAACATTCCAACTCTTAACATAAAATCTCAACCTCTGCTGAGATCACTACACAGACAAATACTAAAGTTATCTGCTTGACAATATATTATCTATACAGCATCTACCCTTTCCTCTAACTCCATGACAATATAGATATTTGTCAACTAACCTGTCAGTCCCCAACAAATCACATTTGTTTTTATGTTAATTACCTAATAGTACAAACAATTCACTCCCTAAATATAGCAGCTTAAAATATTAGCTGCCATCTCATATAGATTTTTGTGGATAAAAGCCCAGAGAAGTTATAATTCTGGCTTCAGGTCCTATAAGGATGTAGTCAAAATGTCACTGGAGTGCCATGATCTGGAGTTAGTGTATGTACTTAAAAGCTCACTTAGGTGGTTGTTGTAATACTTGTGTTCATTGAATGTTTACTAACATATAATTATAATTCCTTACCATATAAGCCTTTCTATAAATATTGTTCTGTCCTATGACTGAAAAGTGGGTCTTTGACAGTGGAGGTGATTTGAGAAAGAAAAATATTAAGCTACATTAACTTTTATAATATGATTTTGGAATTTCTGTACCAGCACTTTTTCCCATGGTTAGTTTCATAAACATACATTTTTGGGAATAAAATCCTAAAGCTTCATGCTTACAAAATAGAGAAGTTGGGCTTCTAACATACTAAAATATAAATCATTTCTAATTCTTCAATAATATATCACTCCTCTTGTCATATTTTATTTGTTGTTTAATGTTCCATGGTTAAAACAAAAGCTATTAATATGATTTCAGTCTAACTTTTGTTATTTGCTTTTAATACAATAGTAGTTCAGAATACAAATATAAATGTCAGAGTATTTAAGACATGTGTACATAATCACAATATTATAGAATTTATAATTGAAAATGTTTTCCTCTGGTCAGAAGACACAAATAATCCAAGCTTGAAAAGTTGAAAAGATTAAAAAAAAAAAAGGTATTCTGTCGCGTCTTCTTCTCAGCCGGCAAGTAAGACACGACTCTTCTTTTCTTCACAGCTCTTTTATTTTGAAGAATCTTCTTCCACTGACTCCCAGCAGCTGAACTGCAGTTGTTATAAACCCTTCCCAGGGGGCGGACCTGGCGGCCTGTTCTCTCAGGATTGGTTAGGGCCAATACCTCATTTTCATAAGCCCCAGGATTGGTTAGGGCTCGAGCCTCATTTGCATAAGCCCTCTCGGAGGGGCTTGAGGCTGACGCATGCGCGGTAGGCTTATACAGGACGCTACGCCCGGCGCCGTCTCTTCGGCCGCCTACAGTATTCTCCCACATAGCAGTCTTGAAGAGAGATAGTGATCATGTCATGTAGAAATGGAAATCTTTGTAGGTCAACTTCAGAGTTCAAATCTTCAGTATACATATATACACACACTAGCTCAAGAATGTTGACTATGACTGTTTTTCTCACCCTAGTCACTGGAAGTGCATGCTCTGGACACTGGGGAAGGTAAGCCAAAAGTCTTCCTTTCCTGCAGGTTGACTTCAGTTTACGTGGGATCAACCAGGCAGGTCACAATGTCCCAAAAATATACATTAGAAACAAAAATTGCATATGACCAAGGAATCTCAAACCAGCTGACCTTTCAAATTGTCTTGGTGCTGACAATCCATGGTGGGTATATCACCACCTTAGAACTTAGAAGGGAAGAAAGGGGATAGAAAGAGGCCAATACTCAAGGGAGTAAATATGGAGACAAAGCATGGGACAGAAACTGAAGGAGGGGCCATCTGGAAACCATTCCACCTGGGTATCCATCCCATGTGCATTCACCAAAGGTAGATGCTAATGTGGATGTTAGGAGGTGCATGCTGACAGGAGACTGATGTAGCTGTGTCCTTAGAGGTCTGCCAGAGCCTGACATATTCAGAGGTGGATGCTCACAGCTAACCATTGAACTGATCAAGGGATTCCTAATGGAGGAGTTAGAGAGAAGGAGCTGAAGGAACTGAAAGGGTTTGCAGCCCCATGAGGAGAGCAACAATACCAACCAACCAGAGATCCCAGGGTATAAACCACCAGCCTGGGAGCACATAGGGAAAGACCCATGGCTCCAGCAATATATGTAGGGGAGGATGGCCTTGTTGGGCATAGGTGGGATAGGAGATCCTTGGTCCCATGAAGGCTAGACGCCCAGTGTAGGGGAATTTGAGGGTAGAGAAGTGGGAGTGGGGGGCTAGGTGGGGGGCACAGCCTCATAGAAGCAGGAGGAGAGGGGATAGGATAGGGGGTTCCTGGGTGGGGGTGGGGTGGGGTAAGGGGATAACATCTGAAACATAAATAAAATAAACAATAAAAATGTTAAAGAAAGAAAAAAGGCCAATAATGTATCCTAGAGTGGCAGAAAGAGAACAGGAGATGGGTTTCAATGTGTTATCCCACTGGACTACACTTACAAAATACAAACTCAGAGTTAAATTATGAGGAAATTTAAGGCAGTGATTACAAAGGATAAAACTCCAAATGTAATGCTATTTTGAGCACTTGTCCCTATATAATTTTATTGACTAAATGTTAGTAAGTCTTTTGTCTCTTTTATGATGTGTTTATCCAGATGAGCTCTGCTACATAATATTGGAGACTGTGAGTACTAAGGATGAGTATATTAGGACTTTTAAGATTCCTTGACTCTCCTTACTCCACACTAGGTTAGGTTCAACATCTTGTGCAGCTTACTCCTATGATAACCCTTAGTCCAATGTACTGTAATTGTGTTTTTGCTTTCCTTTCTTTCTCCTTCAGCCAGGATGTGAACTCATTGAGGGATGGAACTATAATTATTCATTTCTGTGTTCTCAGTGCCAACACTCTGTCTGATACAATATGAAGGATTAATGTTGACGAATTAATGTCTTCTCCTAAATTTTAACTGCAATATAATCTAATCTCTATGATAATATGCTGGAAAAAGTCTGTGAAATTTTGAACAACAAATGCTGTGAAAAGTAAGAATACATTCCAGACAAATGTGGCTACCACTCATTATGTAAGGCTTTAACTGAGGTCACAAGGGTTATTCTCTTCATTCAAAACCACAGTTTTTTGTGTACATAACAGGATAAGTATTCACAGAATTCAAGGCTTTCAAATGAGCAGTGAGTTAGGAAACAGAAGAAAAGCAGTCAGATATCAGAAGACTATTGATGGGGTAGTGAATCTTAACCAGCTGAGAACAGGAATCAGACTCTTCTTATTACTTATCAAGTCACCAGGCAAAACTGCCAATTCTGAATAAGAATTTGAAGGAAAATAGAAACAGATGTTAAAGAAGAAAAGTGCTATTTAAACTGGCAAAGAAAACTATGGAGGGAAGGGTCATGAATTTGCAGAGCAATTGCTGTGTAAAATGTCTTCAAAAGGCCAAGATTTTATTTTTCTCAAGTAATATTAATCACTCAAATACTTCATTTCTTATTATTCTTTTTTGATTGTCACTTAAAATTGTCCAAATTTATGAAGTATTATATAATGTTTTGACTCCTGTATATATGACATAATAGTTAACTCAGTTATTTACATAACTACCACTTGGAACATTTATCACTTTTTTCTCCATTAATTTGTTTATTTATTCACTTTACTTCCCAAACACAGCCATCTGCCCTCCTCCTGGTCTCGGTATCACACAGCCACTCCCACAACCCTCATCTCCTCTTCTAAGAAGGAGGCCCTCCTGGGTATCACCACACCCTGGCAAATCAAGTCACTGCAAGACTAGGCACATCCTTTCCCACTAAGGCCAGATAAGATAGTTCAGTTAGGGGAACAAGATCCACAGGCAGGCACCAGTTTCAAGGACAGCCTCTGCTTTAGTTGTTGGGGAACCCACATTAAGAACAAGCTGCACATCTGCTATATATGTGTGGGAGTCCTAGGTCCAGCTCTTGTATGCTCTGTGGTTGGTGATTCAGTCTCTGGGAGCCCCTAAGGGTCCAGGTTAATTGACACTGTTGGTCTTCCTGTGGAGTGCCTATCACTTCTCAATCTGCAATTCTTCACCCAACTCTTCCTCAAGACTCCCAGAACTCCATCTAATTTTGGCTGTGATCTCTGCATGTTTCCATTGTATTGGGGTGGAGCTCTCAGCAGACAGTTATGCTAAACTTCTGTCTGAATGCATAACAGAGTATCATTAATATTGTCAGGGATTGGTTCTTGCCCATGGCATGGCTGTCAAGTTGGACCACTCAATGTTTGGCCATTTCCTGTTTTTGCTCCTTCTTTATCCCTGCACATCTTATAGATAGAAGAAATTTTGGGTCAAAGTTTTTGTGGATGGATTGGTGTCCTCATCCTCCATTGGTAGTCCTGCCTGGCTAAAGGAGATGGCCACTTCAGGCTCCAACCCGCCTTACCCTCCCTAACACTAGTAGGAGTCTCAGCTAGAGTCATACTCATAGACTATTGTCCCAGGTCTCTGGCACATCCTAGAGACATGCCCACCAACATACCTGCACTGGTTTCATTTCTCTCTCCTCAACTCTCCCTAGAAATGATCCCCCATGTGGCATTCCCCTGTCCATTCCCTCTCCTAACCAGTTTCCTTCCTCCCTCTACTTCCAATGTCTATTTGATTTTCCTGTCTGAGTAAAGTTCAAGCATCTTCTCTTGGGTCCACCAAAACTCAAAGTCTAAGTGGATATAACACCTCAACATAAAAGCAGATACACTAAATCTAATAGAAGAGAAAGTTGGGAATAGCCTTGAACACATTGGTAGAAGAGACAACTTCATGAACAGAACACCTATAGCTCAGACACTAAGATCAACAATTAACAAATGGGACCTTATGAAACTGAAAAGCATCTGTGAGTCAAAGGACACATTCAGTAGGACAAAACAACAACCTGCAGAATGGGAAACGTTTTTAACCAACCCTACATCAAGAGAGGGCTATATCCAAAATATATAAATAAATCAAGGAGTTAGACACCAGCAACCCAAATAACCCAATTAAAAATGGATTTCAGAGCTAAACAGAGACTTCTCAACTGAGAAATATCAAATAGCAGAGACACACTTAAAGAAATGTTCAATTTCCATAGTTATTAGGGAAATGCAAATCAAAACTACCCTGTTATCCACCTTACACCAATCAGAATGGCTAAGTTGAAAAAGTCAAACAATAGTACATGCTGGCAAAAATATGGAGAAAGGGGAAAACTCCTGCATTGCTGGTGGGGTTGTGAATTTGTACAATCACTCTGGAAATCAATCTGTCAATTCCTTAGAAAATTGGAAATAGTTCTACCTGAATACCCAGCTATACCATGCCTTGTATATCCAAAAGATGCTCCACAATCTCACAAGGACACTTGCTTCACTATGTTCATAGCAGAAGCTGCAAACAACCCAGATGTCCCTCAACTAAAGAATAGATAAAGAAAATATGGTGCCTTTACATAATAGAATACTGTTCAGCTATTAAAGACAAAGATATCATGAATTTTGCAGGTAAATAGAACTATAAAATACCACCCTGAGTGAGGTAAACCAGACCCAAAAGGACATGCATTGAAAGTACTCTCTTATATGTGGATATTAGCCATAAATCACAGGAAAACTTTTATCACTTCTTTATGGTAAGCTCAAACTCCACTTTTTAAAAGGTATTATGAGATATTAATACATGTGTACTTAGTATATCTGATCTTTGAATAGAACACTAGTTTGTAAAACTTATATAATGATTGATAATTAAATCAAGACAGATGACAGAAAGAAGGACACACACAAAGAGAGAGAGGGACAGAGAGAGAGAGAGAGAGAGAGAGAGAGAGAGAGAGAGAGAGAGAGGATGGTTTTAGATGATCTTGTAATTATACCTAAGAGCAAGTTCTCTGCAAAACCATCCCATGAGATCCAAGGACCTGAAGCAAGCCTTATTGGTTATCTTTCTAACATCATATTTTCCACTTTCTATAATTCTAACCTTCTTCCAGTATCAATCCCCAACCCAAACAATTTTAGTGAAAATTGATTCAATCTCTATTTATATTTCAGTCTCAATCTCAGAAGCAAGAAATGTTCAGCATCCTTAGTCATCATGAAAATGCAAATCAAAACAACCCTGAGATTCTACCTCATACCAGTCAGAATGGCTAAGATCAAAAACTCAGATGATAGTAGATGCTGGTAAGGATGTGGAGAAAGAGGAACACTCCTCCATTGTTGGTGGGATTGCAAGATGGTGCAACCACTATGGAAAACAGTCTGGTGGTTCCTCAGAAAATTGGACATATCATTACCTGAGGACCCAGCTATAATATTCCTGGGCATATAACCAGAAGATGCTCCAACATATAACAAGGACAAGCGCTCCAATATGTTCATAGCAGCCTTATTTATAATAGCCAGAAACTGGAAAGAACCCAGATGTCCTTCAACAAAGGAATGGATGCAGAAATGTGGTACATTTACCCAATGGAATATTACTCAGCTATTAAAAACAACGAATTCGAGAAATTCTTAGGTAAATGGACAGAACTAGAAAATATCATCCTGAGTGAGGTAACCCAATATCAAAAGAACACACATGGAATGCACTCACTAATAATTGGATATTAGCCCAAAAGCACACAATATCCAAGATACAACTTACAGACTACATGAAGCTCATGAAAACAAAACAAAACAACAACAAAAAAAAAACCCAAATAAACAAAATCAAACATAAAGATACAAATCTAGAAAAATAACTGCTAGGGAAGAGTAGGAACTGACAGGCATGGGAGAGGAATAAGAAAGTGTGAAGGTAAGAGTAAACAGAATGAATTGTATACATGTTTGAACCAAGTAATAAAGTTTTTAAAAGAGAAAACTTGATTAGTAAAGAAGCATATATGTCAAAGGAAGTGCTATGAACAAAAAAGAGTGTAAGTAGTGTTGAAATAGGTATTTCTCAAAAGAAGATAATCATAAGACACACAATGAAAACTAAGGGGATAAATTATCATTAACTAATGGAAAGATGCTCAGCATCTCTGGTTATTAGATAAAAGATAATGATTTCCATACATTACAGGATATTGTTTTTGTTCTTTATCACCCTCCAGATCATCAAGGTAAGATCTTATTGCAAAAGATACTGCACACATGAGTCAAGGAACATGGGGAAGTTAAGCTGGTACTGATTTGGAAGCTTCATTCCTTCTATCTTTCCTTTTTCTATTGGATATTTTATTTATTTGCATTTCAGATGTTATCCCTTTCCCCATTTCCCCTCTCTAGAAATCCCCTATCCCATCCCCCTTATCCTTTTTGCTTTTATACCATTTTAATTACATGCATGTATTAAGATCATTTATAGGTTGAGGAACTAGCTATACAATAGATGCAAATAGTCAAGGAACAAGCAAGACAATAAACACAAATAGTCAAAGAACAAGCAAGGCATTAAACCCAATTACATGAATAATCTTGTGATCACTGTTTCTAAGGGCTTATCCGGATGACCAAAATATCTGAGCCTACTTCCCTGTCTGAGCCCAAAGTCATTTTCATGTCTGAAGCCTACTTCCTTGTTCTAGCCTAAAATTTAGATTCCTGTGTGAAATTACTTCTTTGTTCTAGCCTAATGTTTAGATTCCTGTCTGAAATTACATCTTTGTTCTAGCCTAAGATTTAGATTCCTGCCTGAAACAGCTACTTTCGTTAATCATTCAGCAAAAAATGTTACTAATGTGTTGAATATACAAGAGGATTTAGATAGGCATTTGGAAGAATTAATTGATGCTCTTTATCCTACTCAAATTTTGGAAGGAGGTTCAGAATTTAAGGGTAAGGAGCCATCTCAAGTATTATGCCAGATACCACTGGATTCAGGTTAGTTCGAAAATTTAAAAGGTTAGTCATTATAATTAGGAAAAAGTTAAAAGACACTTATAGGGTATTTGGCATAATTCTAACACCTCTCTGGATGTTTTAACGATACATAGTGAGCTTATGAATTTAAAGAATACTTGCTCTGCTGAGTATTAAAGTGGTAGATACTACAGATAAAATTAGCCATGACCTGAGGTCAGTATTTGTATTTTGGTCAAGCTACACAAATGGCATATATAGCTTGATCATGCTAGCCCTTTTTGTCCTGGGAATACTTTTATTCCTGCCCATCTTGTTAAAGCTTGTCTTTAGCAACATCAACATGTTGGCAGCCAAAGTACATGGCTTGAACCTAAAAATGGACCCCCAGACAGAGTTATTAAATTAATAGGCTGGCAAGCCAAGAACGAGTACGATTCTGCACAGAGCCTTACCACCTAAGACTGAAGTGCATTACTTTGGATAATGCATATTCCATGATGGGTAAGTAAATCATTCTTGTCAGAACAACCTAACACAGGCTCAATCTTGTTAATGAAATAAAAAAGGGGGAGAGGCAAGGAGCCCTTTGGGGCTGCTGGGCAAGAATCTGACATGGGCCAAGGACAAGGAAATGGGCTGCTTGGCAGGAATATGACATTGGCCAAGGACAAGGAAGTAGACTTCAGGCAGGAATCTGTCTAGCTTTAATAGTACTGGAATCTGCTATGCAGGCTACCAGAGCATACTCGAAAATCATTAGTCTCACCCAGCTGTGCCCAATATTTTAATATTTGCTGACTAGCCTGAATATGTGTAAAGACCAGTGTGTGTGTGTGTGTGTGTGTGTGTGTGTGTGTGCGCGCCCCTAGGCATGAACTGGTCTACTCATACATGTTAGATGAGGCTGAGGTAGATTTTGGCTGTTATTTGATTCCTTTCCACCTCATTTAGTGATGTGTTCTCTCACCAAAGCTGGGGCTTTTGGTTTTAGATAGGCTCACTGGTCTCTGAATTCCCTGGATCTTCCTGCCACCCCCAAACTCTGACCACTTCTGAGTTTACAAAAGTACACTGCCACACTTAGCATTTTTTTCCTGTGAGCTTAGAGACTAAATTAGCATACTTTCACAGCAAGCACTTCACTTACAGAGCCACCTCTCCAGCCATGGTATCTTGGTTTGATATTTCTTTTTGTCACTGCAATATTATTTTCCATAATGACTTTACCAAATCAATTTACATGCCCTCCAAAAGAGTAGAACAGTTCTATTTCCTCGATACATTGGCCAGCAGTTGTTATCATTTGCCTTTTTGATAGTAACTATTCTGACTAGAGTGAGGCAACACTGAATCATGGTTTAGATATACTTTTGCTTATTGATTAAACATTTTGAGATTACCTTCATAAAATAATTTTGGGTATACAATTATTTTCTTTGTAGAAATACTTACCGAAGTCTTTTGCCTATGAATGAGAATATTAGACTTGTGTTAACTAATTATCTTATGATAAGACACATAAGAGAAATAGAAAAAGGGAGATTTAAAAAAATAGCTCATGCTTTCAGAGATTTTGGTTAATAATGCTAGGTTCCCTTGATTCTGGAACTGTGGTAACACAGAACATCATGGTGTTGGCAATATATATAAGAAATGACAGACAGGAAGCAGGTAGAAATGAAGACACTAGTGACTAGGAATAGCAATTAAATGCATATCCTTAGTGACCTATGCCTTTTAATGATGTGCCAGCTCATAAAAGTTTCCAGGACCTTCTAAAATAATGTCATGAGCTAAGGAGCAATGATTACACACATAGGAACACTTTCTGTTCCAATTGTAATAACACATTTAAATTTCAATGTTTGAATTACTGTAATTTTTGTATGTTGTAAAGAGCAATAAATATGAGAGGTTTTATTATCTTTTTTAAGACTATCTGGCTACACAAAGTTCCAAATTGTATGTGAGTATTTATTGCTTTTATTTAATTTAGAGATTATAATATAATTAAATATTATATTATAATTTGGAGATTATAATATAATTAAATATTATATTATAATTTGGAGATTATAATATAATTCTTCTTTCCTTTCCTCCCTCCAAACACTCTCATATACTTTTGTTGCTCTTTTTCAAATTCATATCCTCTTTTTGCATTAATTGTTATTGCATGTATCCATGTATATACATAGATATTCTTTTTTCCCATTAGGATTTTTTATTGGTTATTTATTTATTTACATTTCAAATGTTATCCCCCTTTCCAGTTTCCCCTCCATAAACCCCCCCATCCCCTCCTCCAAACCCTGCCTCTATGAGGGTGCTCCCCCAACCCCCACTCCTGCCTCAATGCCCTAGCATTCCCCTACTCTGGGTCATCCAGTCTCTACATACCAAAGGGCTCCCCTCCCAGTGATGCCAGATATTCTTAAATATAACCTGCTTATACTTTATATGTTATTGTGTGTCCATTTTCATGGCTGATCATTTTGTATTGGGTAACTAATCAGTGTGCTTTTCCCTGAAGAAGACTATTTCTCCCACTTTCAACATTACTTAGTTATCTGTAATTCTTTTTGTATAGTTGAGACCTCCTGGCCATTTCTCTGTTCACTTTATCAGGTCTGGTGGTGTCCTCCTTGTTCAGTTCATATTCTAACTGCAGTGTAGGAATAGCTTCCAACATTCCTATGTAAACAATCTCACAATCTTCTTCTGACTCTTCTCACAATCTTTCCACTTTCTCTTCCACAATGCTCCTAAGACTTGGGTACAAAAGAGTTTTGTATATGTGTCCATCTTGAGTGTACCTCACAACTCTACATTATGATTAGTTGTGGTATTCTGTAGTGGTCTCTGTTGCAAAGAGAAGTCTCCCACGTACTGGGGTTAAAACTAAGTTTACATATGGATATAAGGACAAATGTTTAGATTGTTGTTGTGGAATATGCTGGTTTAGTTTAATAGTGATGTTAGATTTTCCTGCAATAACCATGAGTTCACTAGCACTGAGTAGGTTTCTAGTACTAAGGATGGATTCACTCTTTATAGGTGGGTCTTTTGCCCAATTAAGAGCTGATGGTTACCTCCAATGTATGCATGCCACTATTACAATCTTAGGATTATTGTGTCATTTTAATTCTTGATGTACTATGTAGGCATAGCTGGATAGGATTTTTGGCTGTCTTCTCTTTTGGAAGTTTACATGGCACTTTCTGGTACCACGATAGTGACACATTAGGGAGTAGGCTTTCAAGTGAGTTTTAGCTCTGAGTTCTCTGGGCCTCTTTCTGAAGTGTAGGTTTTCTTCAGCAATAAGGACTTATTTTTTTACCTCTGGTAGGGGGAAACTAAGGGTAATATCAATAGGCTGCATGCCTTCAGAGTCTCTTGAATAGCTCTACCCAGTAACTCAAAAAATAGCTTCTGATGTCTGATATTGTTTGCTGGTCTTTGGTTTTGGGAGCATGTCAGACCAGAAGAGAAAAGATTATTAAAACTGTACCTGTATATTTATACACATAATTATGCATATTATAGGTAAATAATAGTATTTAAATTTTAGGTTTTATCAAACACTTTTATTATTGTTTTACTGTTCTCCCTCCTTCTGTTTTTATCTTTCCTCTCTATAAAGCACCTGCCCCATTTTTCCATTGACTCTATCAAATCACTTATAATGTGCATTTGCTAATGACCACATTGTAAGGTCTAATCAGAGAAGTGCTGGAGAGCTTACCCTGGTAATAAAGACAAGGGAAATCTGGTGAACTAACTAGTTCAACTATCACCCAGGCCCACCAAAATCCAGGGCTCTGAATTGAATCACTTCAGAATCTATATCAACTACAAACAGCTGGGATGCCTGAAAGAGTCGGACCTACTATTCCAAACCTGCATGACCTCCATGACACAGTAACAAAAGGATAACCATGAGGAGGCCTCATAAGGATCCATTATAGATGGTGTCACAGAAGTTAGAGACCACAAACCAGACCAATGACTCATTGCAATGAACATTTGCAAGTGAAGATGTGTGGACAGAGGGATGTATTGTGGGACACACTGTTACATATTACAGGTTCCACAATGAGAAGTTTTCTATGCTTGAGATTTTGTTTGTTTTTTGTGTACTATTTTTTTTTAATTTGGGGGAAGTTGCAAATGCCAAAGTAGATTTGAGATGACAGGATGATGAATAGGAATAGGGTTCAAGATGTGAAACTCACAAAGAATCAATAACAAGATTTAAAAAGTTATGGTTTTGGAAAATATTGGAATATTGGTAAAAATTAGAGGGAATATTTATACTGTATTAGTTAGCATTGCCAGGCTGATATTATTGTCCCTCAGTCCGTGAATACTAGAATGGTTCTATTTAATTATGCCTTTCTTAAATTTCTTCCCAGAATAGATTTATAGTTTTAGGTATAGAAGACTTTTTCATCTTTGGTTAATGTTTTCTGTAAGTGATTTATTCTTTGGAATAGTACTGTAGATTGGTTTTCTTGATTTTTATATTTTAATTTGTAATTTGTAATTTTATTCAGCAACAGTGACACTGTTTAGAAGTACAATAGACAGTGAAAAAAACAAACAAGTTTCTCAGAATTTTCAAATTCCTGTCATGTTTCTTTTTCAGATTCAGAGACAATAAATTAGAATTTCCAGGAAAACTCAGAAATTTCAAAATTATGATTAATTTAAACATTTAACAATACACATTCTCTATTATTTGGGTGGCTAAACTTCCTGTGTAAAGAATAAAACACAATCACTTTTGTAGTATTTACAAAGAACAAAATCCTATAGGAATAGTCAAGCAATGAAAAACAATCTAAAATTCAGATCTCCAAATAAAATAATAAGCCTTTATGAAATTGCATGCGAACATTCACCATTTAAGAACATTTAACACTGAATATGTGCTATACTTTGAGAGAGTATTCAACGAATTTACATGAACTATAAATTTCAACTCATTAGTAGGCATACTATCATTTTTATTAGCCTTTCCTTTTCTCCTTTCTAATTGTTATACTACAACCAAATGTGCATTTATTTACTTATATGCATATATATATATATATATATATATATATATATATATATATAATAGGCTAGGATCTCTGTATGAGAACTTGCAGGTTTTTATCTTTCCGAGATTGGGTGACCTCATTATTTGTCTAAATGAATTTACTTTCCTGAAATTTTTGTGACTTCATTTTGTTCTACAGGCAAAATTATATTTTGTTTTGAAAATGTACAAGGCATGTTTTTTGTTTTAATTTTTTGAGACAAGGTCCTAAGATCTCATTTGCATGTATGCCTGCTTGAAAGAAGAGGGCCCATTAAGATGGTTGTAAACCCATGTGGTTGCTGGCAATTAAACTCAGGACCTCTACAAGAGCTGCCATTACTCCTAGCCAAGTCTTTTCTCCAGGCATGCTTTGGTTCATTATTTGTTTTATTTTTTATTGTCAACAGGAATTTATTTTCTCATAGTTTCACTGTGTAACTCTGGCTGACATGCAACTTACTATGTAGACTACAATGGCCTCAAACTCACAGAAATCTACTTGCCTCTTCTTTTACCTCCTGAGTACTGAGATTAAAGATATACATCATCATGCCTGCTCTTGTATCAGATTTTCATTATCCATTCACCTGCTGATGCAAAGATAGGTTGGCTGCATTTATTTACCATAATGAATACAGTAGAAATAAGCACAGGAGTTGCAAATATCTCTTGTAGGATATGGAGTTCTTTGTATATTCCCAGAAGTGAAATAACAAGGTCATATGGTGGTTCTACTTTGACAAAGGATATTGAAAACTTTTTCTAATAGTTTTTTGATGTTTTTGGTTTTTAAAACTATTTACTTCATTAGAACATTTGTTAACTGGCAGTTCTATTTCATTGGTACTTAATTTCTACAATTCTTTGCAAATTCTGAATATTAACCCCTTTTCTGAAGTATAACTGTTAAAGATTTTCTCCCTTTCTAGGGTCCTCCGAGGGTTCAGCTAATTTCTGTGCTGTTGATTTTTTTTTTTTTTTCAGAAAACACTAGCCTAGCCAACTGCTTAATGAGTATTACCTAAAAATCATCAGATCCTACTACAAAGGCCTATACTCACCAAAACTGGAAAATCTGGATGAAATGGACAATTTTCTAGACAGATACCAGTTACCAAAGTTAAATCAGGAGCAAATAAACCATCTACACAGTCCCATAACCCCTAAAGAAATAGCAGCAGTCATTAAAAGTCTCCCCACCAAAAAAGGCCCAGGACCAGATGGTTTTAGTGCAGAATTCTATTAGACCTTCAAGGAAGACCTAATACCAATTCTCTTCAAACTATTCCATGAAATAGAAACAGAAGGAACACTAGCCAATTCGTTCTATGAAGCTATACTCATACCTAAACCTCACAAAGACCCAATAAAGAAAGAGAGCTTCAGACCAATCTCCCTTATGAATATCGATGCAAAATTACTCAGTAAAATTCTAGCAAACTGAATCCAAGAACACATCAAAACAGTCATCCATCATGATCAAGTGGGCTTTATCCCAGGAATGCAGGGATGGTTCAATATTCGGGAATTCCATCAATATAATCCACTATATAAAATAATTCAAAGGAAAAAAAAAACATATGATCATCTCACTAGATGCTGAGAAAGCATTTGACAAAATTCAACATCCCTTCATGATAAAAGTCTTGGAAAGATCAGGAATTCAAGGCCCATACCTAAACAGAGTAAAAGCAATATACAGCAAACCAGTAGCCAACATCACACTAAATGGAGAGAAACTTGAAGCAATCCCACTAAGATCCGGGACTAGATAAGGATGCCCTCTCTCTCTCTACCTATTCAATATAGTACTGGAAGTCCTAACCAGAGCAATTAGACAACAAAAAGAAGTCAAAGGGATACAAATAGGAAAGGAAGAAGTCAAAATATCACTTTTTGCAGATGATATAATATTATACTTAAGTGATCCCAGAACTTCCACCAGAGAACTCCTAAACCTGATAAACAACTTCAGCAAAGTGGCTGGTTATACAATCAACTCAAACAAACCAGTAGCCCTCCTCTACTCAAAGGATAAACAGGCTGAAAAAGAAATTAGGGAAATGACACCCTTCACAATAGTCACAAATAATGTAAAATACCTTGGTGTGATTCTAACCAAGCAAGTGAAAGATCTGTATGACAAGAACTTCAAGTCTCTGAAGAAAGAAATTGAAGATCTCAGAAGATGGAAAGATCTCCCATGCTCATGGATTGGCAGGATTAATATAGTAAAAATAGCCACCTTGCCAAAAGCAATCTACAGATTCAATGCAATCCCCATTAAAATCCCAATCCAATTCTTCATAGAGTTACAAAGAGAAATTCTCAAATTCATTTGGAATAACAAAAAAACCCCAGGATAGTGAAAACTATTCTCAACAATAAAAGAACTTCTGGAGGAATCACCATCCCTGACCTCTGTGCTACAGAGCAATAGTGATAAAAACTGCCTGGTATTGGTACAGAGACAGGCAAGAAGATCAATGGAATAGAATTGAAGACCCAGAAATGAACCCACACATCTATGGCCACTTGATCTTTGACAAAGGAGCTAAAACTGTCCAGTGGAAAAAGGACAATATTTTCAATAAATGGTGCTGGTTCAACTGGAGATCCGTATGTAGAAGAATGCAAATTGATGCATTCTTATCTCCTTGTACGAAGCTCAAGTCCAAATGGATAAAGAATCTTCACATAAAACCAGATACACAGAAACTAATAGAAGAGAAAGTGGGGAAGACCCTCGAATACCTAGACACAGGGGAATAGTTCCTGAACAGAACACTATTGACTTATGCTCTAAGAGCAAGAATTGACAAATGGGACCTCATAAAATTGTAAATTTTCTGTAAGGCAAAGGACACTGTCAATAGGACAAAACGGCAACCAACAGATTGGGAAAAGACCTTTACCAATCCCACATCCAATAGAGGGCTAATATCCAGTATATACAAAGAACTCTAGAAATTAGACTCCAGAAAATCAAATAACCCTATTTAAAATGGGGTATAGAGCTAAGCAAAGAATTCTCAACTGAGGAAACTCGAATGGCCAAGAAGAATCTAAAGAAATGTTCAACATCCTTAGTCATCAGGGAAATGCAAATCAAAACAACCCTGAGATTCCACCTCACACTAGTCAGAATGGCTAAGATCATGAACTCAGGTGATAGCAGATGCTGGTGAGGATGTGGAGAAAGAGGAGCACTCCTCCATTGTTGGTGGGATTGCAAGATGGTGCAACCACTCTGGAAATCAGTCTGGCGGTTCCTCAGAAAATTGGACATATCATTACCTGAGGACGCTGGGCATATACCCAGAAGATGCTCTAACATATAACAAGGACATATGTTCCACTATGTTCATAGCAGCCTTATTTATAATAGCCAGAAGCTGGAAAGAACCCAGATGTCCTTCAACAGAGGAATAGATACAAAAAATGTGGTACATTTACACAATAGAGTATTACTCAGCTATTAAAAACAGTGAATTTGAGAAATTATTAAGTAAATGGATAGAATTAGAAAATATGATCCTGAGTGAGGTAACCCAATCTCAAAAGAACACACATGGTATTCACTCACTGATTATTGGATTTTAGCCCAGAAGCTTGAAATATCCAAGATTCAACTCACAGACCACATGAAGCTCATAAAGAAGAAAGACCAAGTGGGGGTGCTTAAGTCCTTCTTAGAAGGAGTAACAAAATACTCAAGGGAGCAAATATGGATGTGGGAAAATGGGGCGCAGCGGTGAAGGAGTCCCGGAGGCTTCCATGAGGCGGGTCCCACATGCAGGAGAAAGTCTAAGGTTCCAGAGGCTGGAAGCTTCTGCGATGACAAGCCCCAATGATACGAGGAAGTCCTTGGTTCCAAAAGGGTTTATTGTCATGGCGGATGGTGGATGGATCTGGATGTACACTCCCAAACTCAGGGCAGACCTGAGTTAAGTAGGGAGGGAGAAAGGGGGAGGTTCTAGGGGTGGTTTAATTGGCTCTGCCCTCTGGCCTTCATTAGTATGTAAATCTCTAGGGCCTGAGGCCTGTAGTCACACCCTATACCTATACACTTAGGGAGGGGTTGTAATGGCCTACAGGACTGAACAATGTAGGTCCATGGAGATTAGACTGCTTGTCAGGACCCTGGGTTCTGGGGATATGGCCGAATTCCTGCCATTTCTCCCTTGGAGTCTCGGGTTCTAGGCCCATGCCCAGCCAAGAACCAGGATACCCTTACATAGTCCCACATATGGAGATGAAGTGTAGGACAGAATCTGAAAGAGGAGACATCTGGAGGCATTCTAACTGGGTATCCATTCCATGTGCAGTCACTAAAGATAGACACTGATGTGGATGTCAGGAAGTGCATGCTGACAGGAGCCTGATATAGTTGTCTCCTTAGAGGTCTGCAAGACATATTCAGAGGCAGATGCTCACAGCTAACCATTGAACTGATCATGGGGTTCCCAATGGAGGAGTTAGAGTGAAAACTGAAGGAGTTGAAAGCGTTTGTGACTCCATTAGGAGAGCAACAATACTAACCAACAAGAGCCCCCAGGGTCTAAACCACTAGCCTGGGAGCACTTAGGGAGGGACCCATGGTTTCAGCTGTATATGTAGGGGAGGATGGCCTTGTTGGGCATAGGTGGGAGAGGAGATCCTTGGTCCATGAAGGCTGGATGCTGTCGGGGGGGAATTGGGGATGGGGAGGTATGAGTGGGGGGGTAGTTGGGGGCACATCCTCATAGAAGCAAGAAGAGGGTGGATCAGATAGGGGGTTCCTTGGCAGGAGAGGGGAATGGGGTAAGAGGATAACATCTGAAATGTAAATAAAATATCCAATAAAAAAATCAGTAAAAAAAAAATTTTAAAAAAGAAAATTTAAAGACATAGCTTTTCAATAAAGGTTTTAATCCATCTCAAACTGATTTTGTGAGAAATCATCTTCTATGGCTAGATACCATGTTTTGTCTGCAAGTTTTGTTGAAAAGGCTTTTTCCCCAATATATGTTTTTAATCTCCTTTGTCAAGAATTAGTTGGTTGTGAAGTTTTTCAGATTATTCCAGGTCTTCTTTTCAGTTCTGTTTATCTATCTGTCAATTTTTATGTCAGGGACAGTCTATCTTAGTCATTATAGCTCGATGAAGTTAGGTGTTTTGTTCTTACTCCTTAAAATTGCCCTGGCTCATTTGTTGTTTCTTTCATTGCATGTAAATTTGTGGATTGTTCTTCTAAATCTGTAAAATGTGACATCAGAATTTTGTTCAATCTCCATTTTAATTTTATTATAGTAGCATTTCCATAACAAGATTAATTAATTTTTATTTTCCATTACTCTTTTTACAGATACACAACTATTCTCTTTTTGATTTTGTATAACAAAAACTTCCCAAATTGATTTATAAATAGCAACATTTTCTGTATGTTTAATGTTTTCTCTATATAAATTTATATCAATTTGTAAAAGCAATCATTATATTTCTTCCTTTTAATGTCAATGTCCTTTATTTTACTTTATTTTTAATGTTTTTATATTTATTTATTTGGATCCTAAATGCTGCCTACCTCATGGTCCCCCTCCTTGCAGACACCCTCATCCCATCCCTTATCCCCTTCTCCTGTTAGAGGGTGGGCCCCCACCCTGGGTATTTCCCCCACCCTGGTGCATCAAGTGTCTGCCAGATTAGGCACATCTTCTCCCACTGAGGCCATACAAGGCAGCCCTGTTGGGAATGGATTCCACAGTCAGGCTACAGCTTTAGGGAAAGCCTCTAATCCAGTTGTTGGGGGCCCACATGGAGACTGAGCTGCACAATGGCTACATATTTGCCAAGGGCCTCCTTCCAGCCTGTATGTCTTCTTTGGTTGGTGTCTCAGTCTCTGAGAGCTCCCAGGGGTCCAGATTAGTCAACTTTGTTGGTCTTCCTGTAGAGTTCCCATCCCCTACAATCTTTTCCCCAACTTTTCCATAAGAGTCCCCAACCTCCTTCCAATATATATATATATATATATTGGCCTCGAACTCAGAAATCCACCTGCCTCTGCCTCCCAAGTGCTGGGATTAAAGGTGTGCGCCACCACCGCCAGGCGTCCTTCCAATATTTGTCTAGGGATCTCTGCATCTATTTCAGTCAGCTGCTACTTAGAGCCTCTCAGAGAACAGTTATGCTGGGCTCCTGTCTACAAGCATAACAGAGTAATAGTGTCAGGGATTGGTGCCTGCCCATGGATGGGTTTCAAGTTGGGCTGACTATTGGTTGACCAGTTCTTCAGTCTCTGCTCCATTTTTGTCCCTGCATTTCTTTTAGACAGGAAAAATTTTGGGTCTCATGTTCTGTGGGTGGGTTGGTGTCCTCTGCCTGGGTTTTCCAATAAGATATTGAACAGGTAAAAGGATGGGGTGGGGGGTGTGGAGATCTTTGCCTTGTTTCTGAGCTAAGAAAATTTCCAGTCTTTTGCTACTATGATATTAGATGTAGATTATCTGTAGGCAATCTTATTATGTTGAATGTTTTGTTCTATTAGTTTATTAGGGCTATTTAATATAAAAATCAATTTACCTTTGTCAAGTTAAATGATCATGTAATGTTTTTTCTACTTCATTATTTAAATGCATTATATTACATTGATTTTTGTTTGTTAAAACATCCCTGCATCAATGTTTGGAAAAATCTGAATTCATAGTATTGTATATTTTGTTTAAAATACTGGTGAATTTTTTTTGATAGTATGTCTCTGAAATTTGTATATGGCTATTCACTAGAAATATTTACTGGCTGCATTCTTTCCATGTAATATCATTGTATTATCTGAGTAATGCTGACCTCATAAAATTATTTTCATAGTTCATACTGTTTGAGAGGAATTTTACAAATTCCCTGATTTCCTTGCTGTTACCCTGACAGTTTATTTTTTTTATTCATTCATGATTTTTTTAGTGATTAAAAACCATGTTTCAACAAAATTCTTCCATTTCATCCAGGTAGCATCATTAGTTCAATCCATAGATATTTGATCGTGATGCTTGGCATAAACAATTTCATTTGAATTACAGTTTACAATGGTTTTAAATCAGAGATGGCAGGAAAATACTGGTGAAACAGTTCAGATTGCAGTAACAAAAGTTTGTGCAAAGCCTGTTCATATCAAAGCAAACAGGAATCACAGTAATCTACTTTAGATAGCAAGTTTATATCTCCAAAAGTTTCTGAAATCTGAGGAAAATATTAGTACTAAACATTCAAAACATGAACAAATTGGGTATATATTGAATTTAAACCATAATATATATCAGGTGAGTTGGTATACAAATGTCCGTTATTTTTATAGATTTGGTTTTGTAATTTAAAAACTTATTTACTCATACATTACATCCCAACAACATTTGCATTTTCTCCTCCTGTTCTCCTCCTATATTCCTGCCATTTCCCCCAGCCCCCACTGATCTACTCCTCTTCCATTGGCCTTCAGAAATAAACAGGTCTCCTAAAAATACCATCCAAACATGGCATATTGTGGTCCCATGTTCAGCTTTCTCCCTCAGGGTTTCCAGATGCTGCTGTACACCAGGCCAGAAGGATGAAGCAGGGACTGGTGGAGTCTTCAGGATTCCAAACCAGCTGAGAGTGCTGCACAGGGGAGGCTTTCTTCATGAATTTTAGTGTTAAAGCTCTTTTAGATAGCATTGGGTGAAATAGCTCTCTTAGTCAATTTTCGGTGAAACACCTTGTGTTCCTACACTTTATAAAGGATAGAAAAGGGCTATATATGTACTTTGGACCATGGGAAGGAATTTTTAGGGTGAGTGTAAGTCATTGGCTTGAGTTTAGTGTACTGGGAATTCTTCATTTTCATGGAGAGGCATTCCAGGAATTCCAGGTACTTGCTGGGAAGGATCTTATCTTGAAAGAGGAAGTTGAACTTGTAGGTTTACCAAGGACTACATGATCTTCTACAGGTAGAGGGTGTGGGAGTTGGATTCCGCAGATATGATCAGGCAAAGAAGGGGAAGCCCAGCTGGTAAAGAGAGTCCTTCATTTTGCACAGAGCTAAAAGGAACTATCTGGGCATTGTAGACTGCAACCTTAAACAGCAGGGTTTATCCACAGCACATCATGTAATGAATCTAGGCACCTCTTCTCATATTAAGGCTGGACAAAGCAAACTAATAGGAGAGAAATGGTCCAAAAAGCAAGCAAAAGAGTCAGAGGTAGCCACCACCACCACTGTTAAGAGTCCCACGAGAAGACAAAGTTACACAACAATAACATATATGCAGAGGGCCTAGGTAGACATATGCAGGATCCCTGATTGTCAGTTCAGTCTCTGTGAGCCCCTTTGAGCCCAGATTAGTTGATTCTGTAGGTTTTTAGTGGTGTCCTTGACCCCACTGGTTCCATCAATCCTTCTTCCCCCTATTCAGCAGGATTTCCTCAGTTCTGCCTAATGTTTCGATGTGGGTCTCTGCATCTATTTATAGCAGTTGCTACATGGACCCTCTCTGATGTTCACTATGCTAGGCTCCTGATTAGCAGCATAACTAAATAGCATTAGGAATCATTTCATTGACTTTTGGGGGAAAGCATCAGGCATATTTGGTTTTATCCTAGATCTCAGGGTTCTCTAGCTTCTGGTTCCTGGGCTTCCAGGCAGGATCAGAGATGGGTTCCCTCTCATGACATGGGTTTCAAACTGGAACATTCATTGATTGTCCACTTCTTACAGTTTCTGTGCCAAAGAACATCTTATAGGCAGGAAAAATTATAGGTTGAAGGTTTTGTGACTTGGTTGACATCCCAATTCCTCTACTGGAAGTCTTGTCTGGTTACAGGAGATGGCAAGTTCAGGATCTGTATACCTCATAATGGGAGTCTTATCTAAGGTCACCCTCATAGATTCCTGGAAGTTTCCATTGCACTAAATTTCTATCTTGCCCCTGAAATATCCCCCAATTCTAGTTGTCTCTCCCAGACTTCCTCCCTCCATTCTTACCCTTCCTCATCTCTATCTACCCTCAGTCTATCAGCAATATCTATTATATTTCTCCTTCCCAGGGAATTCATGTACCACTGCCTTTCTTCCCCCAGCCTTCCTTGTTACTTAGTCTCTTTATATCCGTAGATTGCAGTGTGACTATCCTTTACTTTACAGCTAATGTCTACTTATGAGTACATACAATGTTTCTCTTTCTGGGTCTCGGTTACCTCGCTTAAAGCTGTATTTCAACAGAAAACAACTGAAACCTTACAAACTTAAGGAAACTGAACAACTCTCTACTGAATGACTACTGGACCAAGGTAGAAATAGAAAGAAATTAAAGACTTCTTAAAATTCAATTAAAAATGAATACACAATACACCCAAATGTATGCGGCACAATGAATTCAATACTAAGAAAATTCATACCAATAGAGAGAGACTTCATGCCAGGAACTAACATCTGAAAACTCTTAAATAAAAAGAAGTAAACACATCCAGAGGAGTAGACAGCAAAAAATAATCAAACTGAGGGCTGAAATCAATAAAGTAGAAACAAAAAGAACAATACAAAAAATTAATGAAACAAAGATTGGTTCTTTAAGAAACTCAATAAAATAGACAAATCTTTATTCAAACTATCTAAAAGACAGAGAGAGCATATCCAAATTAATAAAATCAGAAATGAAAAGGGATACATAACAATAGACACTGAGAAGATCCAAGGAATCATCAGGTCATACTTCAAAAACCTATACACTATAAAAATGGGAAAATCTAAAAGAAATGGACAAATTTCTTGATATATACCACTTACCAAATCAAAACAATATCAGATAAAGAATTTAAATAGATCTATACCCCTAAGAAAATAGATGTAGTCATTAAAAGTCTACCAACCACAAAAAGCCCAGAGCCAGATGATTTTTAGTATAGATACGTTTGAATTCCTAGAACATGAACAACATATTATTTAATTAATAATTTCAGTAGTTTGTCTTCTCTGTTATTTTCTATTTTGTTTTATTTCCATTCCAAATGTGGCCACTCTTTCCAATCACCCCTCATAGAATTCTTCACCCTATCCTCCCACCCTTTACCTCTGAGAAGGTGCTCCCATACCCACCTACAGACCCCCCTCACCCATGCATTCACCCACCTATCCCTACCTCAACACCAACTCCCATATTCCCTTTCTCTGAGGTATTAAGTTTCTACAGGATTAGGTGCATCCTCTCCCACTGAAGCCAGACAAGGCAGTCCTCTGCTACCGATGTGCTGGGGGCACTGACCAACCCATGTATACTCTTTGGTTGGTGGCTTAGTCATTTGAAGCTCCAAGGAGTCCAGGCTAGTTGATATTGTTGCTCTTCCTTATGGGGTTGCCATCTCCTTCAGCTCCTTCAGTCCTTCCTGTAACCATTCAATAGAGGTCCCTGACTTCAGTTCAATGGTTGGCTGTAAGTATCTGCATCTGTCTCAGTTAGCTACTAGTAGAGTCTCTCAAAGGACAGCCAAGCTAGGCTTCTGTCTGCAAGCACAACATTGGTTGTATATTTTTATTATCTGTTCATCTGTTAATGAAGATGTGGGCTGAATACATCCCTTGATAGTGTGGCTAAAATGTAATAAACAGGCAAGAACATCTGTATCATGATACAGAGACTTTGGGTATATGTTCAGGAGTGACATAACTAGATTATATCGTAACTTTATTTTAGTTTATTAAGGAAATTTCCACACTGATTTCTATAACGGTTACAGCAATTGTACTTCCATAGTAAATGAAAGTTCTTCTTTCCTACATCCTTTCATGGGTGTTCTGAGATTTTGGCGTAATATCCACTTGTCAGTGAGTACATACAATGTGTGTTTTTATGTGACTGAGTTACCAAACTCAGAATGATATTTTCTAGTTCCATCCATTTGTCTGCAAAACTCTGATTGTCCTTGTTATTAATAGCTGAGTAATATTCTGTTGTGTAAATGAACCATATTTTTTGTATCCATTCTTCTGTTGTGGGACATCTGGATTGTTTCTAGTTTCTTGCTATCATAAACAAGGCTTACTATAACATAGTGGAACATGTGCCCCTGTGGCATGGTGGGCATCTTTTTGGGTATATGTCCAAAGTGGTATAGGCTGATCCTCAGGTAGAATCTAATTTCCAAAGCATTGAAAATCTCCAGAAATGATTTCCAGAGTGAATTGTACCATTTTGCAATCCCACCAGCATTAGAGGACTGTTACTCATTTCCACATCCTCACCACATGTGCTGCAACCTAAGGTTTTTTATCTTTTTTTTATTTTATTGGAACTTATTATTTTAAATACTTCAGGTGTTTTCCCCTTTTGTTAGTTTGATAGCACGCATTGGGAAATAAAAAAAAAAAATAAAAATGAAAATAAAAGAGATAAACAAAAATAAAAAAAAATAAAAGAGAAAAGAATAAAAAAAAACAAAAAATAAGGAAATAAGAAAAAAAAACAGCCGTTATAAAAACAAAAACACCGGCCCCCACCCCATCCCTTACAACCCCCCGCTCCCACACCCGGGCTCCCCCACTCCTCCCGCACCGCCCAGCAACCCCCCCCCTCCCTCCCCTTCCACTCACGCCCCCCGGCCCACCCCCACCCTCACCACCGCCCCCCTCCTCCCCGACCTCCTACCCCCCCCCCCCTCCCCCCGACCCCGCCGCCCCGCCCCCCTCTATGCCCCACAATCCTCACCCCCCACCACCCCGCACACGCCCACCGCTCCCCACCGTCCCCCTGTCTAGCGCCCCCCTCCCCCGCCCCCCCACCGCCCCACCCCCTCCTCTACCCTACTCGCCCCGCACCCCTCCCAACCGTCACTCTCCCTCCAGCCGGACTCCCCATCCCCGCGCACCTTGCCCCCTCCGCCCACCCTCCCCCTCCCCCCCACTCCCGCTACCCCCGCCCACCCCCCGCCCGCCTCCACCCCTCCTGACCCGCCCCGAACACGCCGCTGCAACAGCCCAACGTACCTCCCCGCTTCCCCACCACCCACCCCCCCCCCTCCTCCCCCCTCCTCCCCCCCTCCGCACACCGCCCCATCCGACCTCCCGCCCCCCCTACCCCCCACCCTAGCCGCCACGCTCGCCCGCCCCCCCTCCCCACACCCCGCCCCCCCCCCCCAAACCCCCCGACCCACCCCGGCCCTCCCCTAGCCCAACCCCCCTCCACCAGCCTCTCAGCCTAACCCCCCCCCCCCCCCTCCCCCCTGCCTACCCCCCCCACCCTCGTAATAAGCCAACCCCCCCAGGCTGATCCCTCCAACGAGCGCCACCGCAACCACATCACCTCCACTTATCATAAACTTCCCTAGCATATATACTGGAGCCATGGTGACCCTCCCTAACACGCTCCCAGGCTGTGGTATAGGGGGGGGGCCTGGGGGTGGGGGGGGGGGGGGGTTGGGGGGGGGGGGCTGAGGCCATGGGGCTCTGTTAGTATGGTAAATTTACACTCCCATTGGGTTCCCGTTACCTTTCATACTCCCTTCATCCCTTCACTCTAATCTTCATCAGTTGTGACCCCATTTATCAGTTTAATGGTTTATCTGTGAGCATCTGCCTCTGAGATATGGTCAGACTCTTGCAGACCACTAAGGAGCAGATATGGTTATGCTCCGTGCCTGTCAGCAGAAGTCACATCCTGACACCCGACCTCAGCATCTAGCTATTGATGACTGCGCGCGGCGGTTACAGGAGTTCTATGTGGACCCAGGAGGAATGGTCTGAAAGCCCGGCCCCTCTTCAGTTTCTGTCCTGCCCTTGCATCCATATTTGCCCCTTGAGTTTTTTTTTTTTACTTCTTCTAAGAGACTGTACCCCTCCCCAACTTGGCCCTTCTTTCTTCATAGCTTTATGTGGTCTGTTAGTTGAATTTGGGTTTTTCAAATTTCTGGGCTAAAGTCAATAATCAGTGAGGAAACATGTATGTTCTTTGTGTTTGGGGTTACCTCACTCAGATAAATATTTTCTAGTTCCATAAATTATATAAGAATTTATCGAATTCATTAAATTTTAATGCTGAATAGTATTCCATTGGTAAATGTCCACATTTTTGTATCCATTCCTCGGGTTAAGGGCATCTGGTTTTTTCCAGTTCTGCTATAATAAATAAAGCGGGTTATGAACATAGGGGAGCAAGGTCCTTTTTTATTGTTAAGCATCTTCGGGGGTAATCCAGGGTGGATAGCGGGCCCTTCAGGTAGGATATTCCAATTTTCCTGGGGAAACCCCGCCAACTGTTTTCCATATTGGTGCACCATTTTGAAACCCCCCCCCCCACCAACAATGGGGAGTGTTCCCCCTTTCTCACATCCTCGCCAGCATCTGCTATCACCTGATTTTTTTAATTTTAGCCATTCTGACTGGGGTAAGGGGAAAACTCAGGGTTTTTTTTGGATTGCATTTCCCTGATACCAAGATGCTGAACATTTCTTTGGGCCCTTTGGGGCCATTCGCATTCCTCATGAGAATTTTTTGTTTAGCTCCTACCCATTTTTATAGGGTTATTTGTTCCCCTAAGTCTAATTTCTTGATCTTTGATATATTGGATATAGTCCTCTATTGATTGGGATTGGTAAAGATTTTTTCCCCAATCTTGGGTTTGCCTTTTTTGCCAATTGACAGTGTCCTTTGGCCTTTACAGAAATTTTGAAAATTTTATTATCCCATGTCAATTCTTGATCTTAGAGCACAACCATTGCTGTTCTTTTCCCGGGAACTTTCCCCCCGTGCCTAGTTTTCGGGGGTCTCCCCACTTTCTCTTCTATTAGTTTTAGTGTGTCTGGTTTTATGTGAAGGTCTAAGGACAACCCATTCTTTTTAAGGGACCCGGGGTTTTTAGCACCTTTTAAGGGGGTTTTCCTTTTTGGAAACATTCAATTTTTTGAGGAAAGCTTTTGCCCAAACCCTTTTTGAGGGGTTTGTTTTGGTTTGTGGCAAGGAGTTTTTTAGTAAAACCCTCATGAATGGGAATTTGGGAAAAAGTTTCCCCCAGGGGGAGAACCCAGAAGGGAAATAACATTTGAAATGTAAATAAAGGAAATATACAATAAAAAATTATATATGTATTTGATTAATATAAACTTTTTGCTGATTTCCCCAACTATTTTAATGCCAATTATGATAGCTTTAATTGTATTTTCTAACTATAATGTGAACAAATCAAAATATATTGCTTACTATACAATGATACCCCTTTTCCAAACTATTCCCCTACTCTACTTATTTTTATTATGTTTTTACTTAATATCCACATATTCATATGTGTTTGTATCAAATCTATCCATCATTCCAACCACATGTAAATCCTAATATATCCACCATCACTTTTCCCTACCAACTCCATGTTATCTCTGTCTCTCTCTGTCTCTGTCTCTTTAATACCAAATTCATTTATTAATGCCTATATATGAAATATGTATAAGATCATCTATTAGAACATGATTACTCTCTTAGGGCAAGACTCACTGAAGAAAATCAAATCTCTCACTCCCAGAAAACTATCAGTTGTCTATAGCTCCTCAGATAGAGGTGAAGTTTCATGAGATCATTCCTTATTCATGATGGGTTTATGAATAGATTTTTTGCAAGTCTTGTGCATGTAGTCTCAGACACTATGAGTTCTGGGATGTATCTGCACTGTTGTGTCCAACAAATATTATTTTGTTATAGGTTTTTTTGTTGTTATGTCTATTCAATCTTTGACCTCCACTTCTGTGAAGGTCCCTAAATATTGGATTGAGGAATTGTGATAAAAAATTACATATTTTGAGGTTAACATGCAGCAGTTTCATGTTCTATGCATGTTGACTGGTTGTGGGCCTCTATTAATTTCCATTTTCTTATTTGATTAGAGTACAGATATATACTAATCTGTGGGTATGGGGATAAGATCTGATGGGATAGCTTATTGCTATATCAATTTATCAAATAATAGTACTAAGTTCTCATCTAGGTGCTATGACATACCAGCAGTAGGGTTTTGATGCAGTTAACAGAAGGTATGAGATATATCTTGTGGAACAGGCCTTAAATCCAATCAGAAAGTGGTTAGTTACTCCAGAAATATTGTAGTACTGTTGCACCACACCAATTGGAATATCTTGCCAAGCAAGTGACTATTGTAGCCCTCCATGTTCACAATTGTGTAAGATCATTCAATACTGTTCTAACTTGGTAGTGTGAATAGTCCCTTCCAGATACATAAAAGATAGCCAGTAGGGATGAAATTTTCAGATTAGTACAAGTTTACTTGCTCCATGTGCTATGGCTCATTTATGTGTATTTTTGTCAATACAATTTTATCATAAAGTTTCTGGAGAGCAATCAGGAGCAATAGCAATAGTGTATAATGTTTTAGGAGGCCTATGCAACACTGCTTACCGCAATAAAGGTAACCCATACCAGACACTGAACTTTTTACTTGATAGCCCATAGTCTCTAAGAGGATTGTTGTACTCCCTTTATAGGGTAACTCTAGCAGTTAAACTCATTTTATATGTATCTGTCTATATATTATAGGATTCTTCTAAGGTATAAGGATTCTATATGTAGTTTCAAGGGTCTTCACTTATATCCTTCTCCATACTTCCTCTTCTACCCTCTGATGCCTAAATTATCTATCCTCTCTTGTTCCTATATTACCCTTTAACCATTTGTACAACCGGTGTCCTTTCTACCTCTCATTGGAACCCTTACCTCATTGCCCCTTACTCATTTCCTGGCCTCTAGGTGTACTCCAATTTATTTTATTTTTTTATTTTTTTTATTTTTATTTTTTTTGGTTTTTCGAGACAGGGTTTCTCTGTATAGCCCTGGCTGTCCTGGAACTCACTTGGTAGACCAGGCTGGCCTCGAACTCAGAAATCCGCCTGCCTCTGCCTCCCAAGTGCTGGGATTAAAGGCGTGCGTCACCACCGCCCAGCGTGTACTCCAATTTAAACAGCACATCCAAAGATTCAAATGTAATATCCTTATTTAAGAAAAAACATGCATAGTTCCTAATTGGGGCACATGGTGATGTTTCAGCTACATTCATTTAACTTCCAAGTATAAAATTTTAGTTTTCTTTGCAGCTGAATAATATTCCACTGTGTATATGAACCACATTTTCAGTAGTCATTCATATATTGAACAATATCGCATTTGTTTCCTTTCTCCTCTATTGTGAATATGGCAGCAATTAATGAGTATAAGCAAGTATCTCTGTAGTAGAACACAGAGTCCTTTGAAAATATGCTCAGGAATGATGTAGATAGATCATATGTTAGATCTATTTCTAGCTTTAAGAATACTAAAAAAAAATTTTTGCTTCTTGAAATTATAATTACATAATTTCTCTTCTATTTTCTCCCTCTAAACCCTCCCACCATCCCATGTCTCCCTTAGTTCTCTTTCAAATTCATGATCATTTTTCTTTGTTATTCCATATATGCATATATAAAAATACATGTAAAGTATTATATATATATATATATATATATATATATATATATGTGTGTGTGTGTGTGTGTATGCAATCACATATTACTTGTATGAATAATGTTTTGGGGGATGATTATTTGGTATTGGATAACCAAGGGATGGAAAGATTGTAAGAGTCAGAGGAACAGAAAGCTAGCTGTGAGACTATCTCCTGAAAATGCCAGAAGCTATACCCATTAAATCTCAACAACATAACTACTTAAGCATGACCTGCACACAGACAACACTAACAGACATGCTAACATAGAAGGGGAAACTCATGAGTACACAACCTTAGACAAAAGCTTAAGTCAGCTGAGCAACACTGAGAGTGAGAGAAACAGTGCTCTATAGGGAATAACACACCAAAGGACCAAGTTTTTTGAGGATCCGCCACACTAATTTTCAAATTGGTTTCACCTGTTTGCATTCTCAGTAACAGGAAGTGTTCTTGTTTCCTCAACTCCACACTAGCATTTGTCTTATTAATCTTAGCCATTCTTATTAGGATAATGTAAAATTTCAAACTAGTTTTAGGTTGTATTTCTCTGATGGCTAAATATATTAAACGATATTTTTTCATTTTAAAATGATTGTTTATTTTTAAGTTTCATATATTTTTATAAAAATGTAAATCAAAACAAACAAACAAGCAAAGTCAGTTATATAAAGCATACCAAAATGAAAAGCACACAAAAATCATGGAGTCCATTGTGTGCTGGTCAAGTACCATGAGGCATGGGACCTGCCTAGAGAGTAATATACCCAGTGTCACTACATTTGGAGTAAATAGATTTTCTCTCCTCAGTCTGTGAACTCTTCAGCCTCTTGTTCCTGGCCTTCCAGGCAGTGTCATGTGTGGGATCCCTCTCATGAGTCTCAAACTGGACCAACCATTGCTTGGCTACTCTCACAATTTCTCCTCCATTTTTACACCAGCACATGTATGGGTAGGGCAAACTTTAGGTTGAAGGTTTTGTGGCTATCATGAATGTCCCAATCCCTTCACTAAAATGTTTGCCTGGTTACAGGTGTCCTAGCTAGAGTCTTAACTCAGAGTCTTGACTACAGTCACTCTCATAAGTTCCAACTGTCTTAATACTTATTTTGTACCCATAGTATAGCTCTCAATCCTCATCAAAGAAGCTTGATTTGTAGCAGACAGGTACTATTAGAGAAAGCAACAACTGGTGAAATTACAGAGAACAACTGATCATAGAGTGCCCCGCCCCAATTGATATACCTATAATACAACCCCTATACCCAAGACTCAGGGACCATAACAGATGAGCAGTTAGAAAGTTTCTAATCAGAAGACCAGAACATCTGCTGTGAGACCTTGTCATCTATATCTGACCAGTAAACTCTACTCATGAATTCTCCGCAATATGGTCGTCTAAACAAGACCTGAAGCACAATAACATCTGTTGATATGACAATGTGAATGGGAAATGGTTTGGAAGGTTCTACCCCTAGATGAAGTGATAGAGCCAACTTAGTGACTGCTTAGAGGACAAAAATCTTTTTTTTTTTTATCATAAATGAGTCCACTAATTGGCTTGCAAATACCAAGTGGTCAGACCTTTAAAATTATAAAGATGAGCAACACAAAATGCACTTAACAGGTTATATGTATATATTTTTTATATGTATGTGAGAATAACAATTTTTTAAAAAAGAGAGGCCAGAATTTTAGAAAGACTGAAGAGAACATAAGGTTGGAGGGATTAGAGGGAAGGCTAAATAATATAAATACATTATACATGTAAGAAAGTAATACATTTTTTAAAAGAATATAGAGTAAATTTACTCACATGAAGACATTATACAAAAATAATAAACATTATTGTAAAGTATTTGGGCAGATAAGTACATACATAAATATAACAAAATATGGAAACCAGAGATAGGCTTACAAAAGCATAACAAACTTATTTTTAAGAAAGGTCTAACTCAGTACAGTGACATATACCTGATATTCTTGTACTTTGAAAGCTAGGGTAGGAGGATCAGAAGTTGAAGGGCAGCCTGGGCTATATAGGGAGACACTGTCTTTGCAAAATTAGGAAGGAAGGAAGTGAAGGATCTAGGGAGGAAGGAAGGGAGGAAGGGAAGGGGGTATAGAAAGAAAAATTATTTAATAATTAAGCAAATGGTATTGGGAAAACTGAACATGTGCGTGTGAAAACAACGTGGACATAAGTCAAACATTTATAAAAATAGGTAAGTAGACAATGGACATACATGCAAAACATAAAGTAGAAGACTAGGACTTCCTACCAGGGACCACACAACTACCTCACATAGCAAAAATCCAGGTAGGTTGCATGTACCTGTTTTCCTTCCTCCACTGTGGTATACATAGGGTACCCCCTAGCCCTGACTCCACCAGAGTCATCTTCTCTTCCCAGCTAATTGCCACTTCTTTGAAATATACTGTAGACCTCGGATCCACTTCTTACAAAGGATCCCACAGCTACATGTGGTACAGAACCAGAGCCCCATATTGGCTCTGCCTATGCACCCTTCCTCTTTATTCTCATCTCCTTAAGATACCCTTAGGTCTATAGCTGCCACCCAACTCAGCCATTCATCTCAGTCCATCTTTGTTGCATTGGGACCACCAATGGCCCCAAACCCATTTCTACCAGGGACTCATAGCCACCAACACGTGCCAGCGAACTAGATAGTATACCCATACTCTGTCTCCTCCCCTACTCCAATGTAGCCACCAATGTCATATCTTATCTCCAAGCCTTGTTTAGGTCCCATATCACATGCCCAAATAAAGTCCAGTGAATTTCCTGAATCTTAGTCAACATGTACCTCTTTCCAATTTCCCACACTTAGCACAAGTATATTCCTTCTTTTTGGCTCAATCTGATCAGCTTCAACTGCTCTATTTCCTCCCCCATCCCACAGTCCTTGTCTCTGATCAGCCTGTTCAGTTTTCCTTCTCATTAGCATCACATCCAACCTCCAGGCCCAACTGTGGTGATACAGCCTGTGCCTGAGTCTCATCTGCTGTGCTCTGTAACCCTAAACATTTTTGTACCCACCTAGAAATACTCCTGTATTATAAATCCTGTGCTCTGATCTAGTTCCATTTCCTACATCCTAGGTCACATGCATTATACCAAACGTCCCTGCCTAGCCCAGATTGCATACCTGTCCAAGGATATACACTGGTGAGTCTTTGAAAATTCTTCTAGAAGCACCATCCTCAACTCTCAGGCATTGCTGCCTAGCCTCTACACTAGCCTAGCCTGAGGTAGCCTAAAAGCATATTCAGAGCCAAAGAA
This sequence comes from Mastomys natalensis, assembly GCA_021653895.1. Lineage (NCBI taxonomy): Eukaryota > Metazoa > Chordata > Mammalia > Rodentia > Muridae > Mastomys > Mastomys natalensis. The sequence continues at coordinate 181,013 of JAJTUV010002161.1, read as the reverse complement.
ATAATTTCACATGCCCAGGTCTCATCATAAAAACACAAAAATTATGAAAGACCAAGACTATGTATCTCCCTGCAAATCTACCAGCCCTGTAAAAAACTCTCCAGTGAGGATTTCCTGGAATAATCCCAGCACAAAGAACAACAACAACAATAAAAAAAAAAAAAAATCATAAACTTCATTAGGGAATTCAACAAGAGTTTAAAGAAGACATAGACACTTAAATTTACTGCAAGAATAGCAAGAAATGTGTGACTAATGCCCAAGAAAACACAAATTTTCAGCTGACCAAAGTGAAGATGATCTAAGATTTGAAACTTGGATTTTATTAAAGAGTTAAAAAAATATTGAAGGAAATGCATGCTGAAATGAAGCAGAAACGGAAAAGCTCTATAATCCAATTGAAAAACCCAGGAAAAGCCTTGCAAAAAGATCAGCTCAAATAGAAGATAGAATAACTGGACATGGAAATAAAGTAAAGGAACTGTAGACAAAGTCATAAAAGAAAACCTTCCCAAGCTAAGGAAAAACATATCAATACTAATATAAAAATTACACAAACACCAAGTAGACAGGACCAGAAAAGAAACTCATCACAGCATATTGTAGTTAAAATACTAACTAATCAAAACAAACAGAGGGTACTGAAACTGCTAAAGAAAAAAGTCACACATAATGGAAAAGCCATCATAATAACAGTATATTTCTCAAGCAAAACTTCAAAGCTACAAGGCTCTAGAACAACATATTCCATGTTCTAAAAGGCCATGAATACCAAGCTACCCCATCATGTAACAAACAAAACTGTCTGCCATCATTGAAGGAAACAGGCTAAAATATTTTCTGTTGACCAAAACAACTCTATAGGTATTAGAAGAAGCAATACTTTACACTGAAGAAAGAAGTAGCATATCAAAAAAAATAAATTCCTGTAGGAAAAATTAAACAATAATTACAGAAATAAAAAAATATGACTAAGAAAACACACCAAAAAATGACTGCAAAATGACTGCAATCAACACAGACAGTCTAGTAATAACTCTAAGTATTAATGGCCTTAACTATCTAATCCAAAGAAACAGGCCCGCTGAATGGATTGAAAAGAAAAATCCAGTTGACTGTTGTCTGCAAGAAATTCAGCTTTAAGGATAGGCACTACGTTAAAGTGATGTAAACAAAAGTAGTCCAAGGAAATGAGACCAGGAAACAAGTAGCCATTTCTATCCAAATGTATGTCAAAATAGACTTCAACTAAAACTAATCAGAAGAGATAAAGAAGGGCACTTCTTTTTCATCATGGTAACAGCTAACCACGAAGAATTAAAAATTTTAAACCTATATGAACCAAATTCTTTTGAACCCAATTCCATAGAAAGCATACAACTGAAATTAAAGATATAGATTAACACCAAAATAATAAGAGTACATGACTTCAACTCCTTTCTCATTCTAATAGATCCGACTTCTGAACCAAAACACATCTTAACAAATTCAGAAATTTTGAAATAACTCTATGAATCCTATCGGACCACAATGATATAAAATTTAAAAACTGACAACAAACAGATCTCTAGTGTGTACAGAAGTAATGGAGATAATTAAATAACTTATTAATGAACACTGAATGGATCAAAGAAGAAAGAAAGAAAAACTTAAAATAAATCAATTAAAAAATAACATATTACCATTTCTGAAGAATATTAAAAACAGTATTATGAGGGAATTTCTAAGATCCTCTATTACTAGAAGATAAAAAACACAAATGAATAAATTAAAGATGCAACTCAAGAACAAACCAATTTCAAACACACAAACACAGTAGATGGCAAGAAAGAATGAAAAATCAAAACAGAAATAAAGAAAGCAATGCAAATAATTCATGCATTTCAGGGCTGTTTTTTAAAAGATAAAAATAATCTACTGATAATTGTCCCAAATAACCAAAACTGAAAAACAAGAAATAAACCAGTTAATAACTTGATAGAATCAGAAATGAACAAAGAAACTTTGTAACAAGCACCAAAGAAACATAGAATATTTCAAGAGAATATTTGAAATCCTGCAATTTATTGAGTTGAAAATAATAATTGATGAATTTTTAGATTCATCCAAACCACCAAAGTTAAACCATGAACAGATCAACTACCATAGCAAACAATGATGTGGAAACAGTAATACAAATTCTTCCAACTAAAAAAACTCAAAACCCAGAAGAATTCACCAAAGAATTTTCCAAGGAAAATCTGCAACCAATATTTCTTAAATTAATTTTAAAAAATAGAAATGGAAAAATCTCTTCCAAATTCCTTCTGTCAAACGATTAGTATTCTAATACTCAGACCAGGTAAATATACAACAACATGAAATAAAACTACAGATTAATATTTCTGATAAATATAGATTAAAAAATCATTAATAAAATGATTCCAAGATGTATCCAAACACATGTTAAAAAATAATCCACCAAAATGAAGTCTGTTTTTTTTCCAGGTATGTAGAGGTACTTAAACATTTATAATTTATCAAATCTAATTGTAAAAAATGGACTTTATGATAAAAAATCCACATATTTGTCTCAAAAATGCACAAAAAGCTGTTGACAAAATTCAATATACTTTCATGATAAAAGTCCTAGAGAGAAATCTTCAGATGTTAGTATAGAACTTGGAGTAACAACTGAAACTAATAAACCATGGATGGGAAGGAGGAGAACTAGAGAGAGAAGTAGCAAGATATAAGCGATATGAAGGGAGAATGGGAAAGTGGATTGAGCATAGAGGAAGGGCATCACTACAAAAGAAAGGGAAGGAAAGCTAAGGATGTCTGAAAACCCCATAAAGAATCATTATGTTTTTATTTTCTAAATGTAATACATGCAATTATATGTGTAAACACATATAGTTTAAATGAAGTTATGACACTTGAGCTAACAGTGCTCTCCCAAAGAGTCAAAGACTACCTAACAAAAACTCCAGTACTGGGCATGAAAAACCCCTTTGAATTGTTGGTCCAGGATCCCAAAGAGGCTCCCAAAATCATATAGGCTATTGTTGTTGTCTTTGTCTACCTCCCAGAGGCTGAACATCAGTCTCTATTTCCTAAGACATAATGTCCTATGGACACAGAACTCAGGGGATGCAATCTAGATCAGAGCTGAAAGCCTCCTCCCTGAGCAATAGTTTTCATATACTAGAAAGTACTATGAAAGTGGCCAAGGGAGGGAAGTAACTAATCATACAACACAGCAGTGATGCTTATGAAACACAACAATGACCAGCATAAAAAGCTATCCCTACAGGTATAATAATGGCACTCATATATTGGTAGTAAGCAACAGCTGTTGAACTAGATTTAAGGCCTGCACAGCAAGAGAAAAATTAGGCCTGATACTGGTAATCTAGCTATATGCCCCAGGCTAGTGAGGTCATGGATCTTAGAGAACATAGTACCACCATTATACTAAAAGAGCTTAATTTCTAACTGAACTATAAATACTTATCTGTATACCCACAGATAAATGTGGCACTCACACCTCATCAAGGAAGCTTCTTTGACGGAGACTGTTACAGAAAACTGCAACTGATTCAAATGCAAGGATCAATTGATGGTGGTGAGTCAACACTGATTGGATACATCTACAATAAAACTTCTTCACCTAAGGCTCAGAGAACATTATAGAAAGAGGGACAGAACGATTTAAAAATCCAGAGAATAAGGAAATCTGCTGTGAGCTTGTATCTCCTAGGTATAAGAGGGAAGCTTCACCCATGATACATCAACAATATGACTACCTAAACAAGACATGCACAAGAACACCAACAGAAACTCTATTATAGAAGGGGAGTCTCATATGGCTCCATCCATAAGCAATGAATTACCTGAAACTAAGGACTCCTAAGAAGAGGGGTTTCTAGGGATGAGCCTCCTAATTGAATACTCAATATCAAGTGTCAACTCTGAAATCATATATACATATATGTATATATTTACATATGCACATGCATATGCATATACATCATATACATATATGTATACATATACATCATATACACATGCACACACATACACATATACTTATACATAATCACCACTAAACAGACTCAAAAGGCTATATATTTTTAAAATTTTATGAATAGTTAACAGTAACAATTAGGAAAAGAAGGCCATGGATTTAAAAGGAAGTTGAGGTAGAATATGGGAAAAGTTGAGTGAAAGAAAAGGGATAAATGATGTAAGTACATTTTAATTTAAAAATAAGCAATAAAAATTTTAAAAATATGTCGCGTCCGCCTTGGCCAGCAAGTAAGACACAAACACGGTCGGATCCTTCTTGGTCAGCTTTATTCCAGGAACGACTCTTGACTTAGGGACGGGGAACTGGACGGGGACGTATGGCCGGGGACCTGGACCAGGAAGGGGATGGGCTTCCAAGCAGCAGAAATGAGCTGCTTATATAACCGCCCAAGGCGGGCTGGGTGATGTGTTCTCTCAGGATAGGTTCAGCTGCCAATACCTCATTAGCATAAGCCCGCTCGGGAGGGGCACATGCACAAAGAACTTGTTTACCAGTTTAGCTGGCCATGCTGGAAGCAGCTGCTTACATTGTCAGGTGCTACTCATACGACTTGCAACTGTAAACACGGCTGCCTACAAAAATATAAGAAGACTAAAAGAATACAGGAGAAAATATTTGAGAATTTAAGACTGGACAAAGAATTTAGACTTTATCCCTATAGAAGGATTAATAAAGGGACAACCTGATAAAATATACCTCATCAAAATTGTAAATTTTACTTCTTGAAATAACCAAACTATACATTAAAAGAAAATATTTACAAATTAAGTATCCAAGAAAAAAACTAGTACATAGTCTACACAAAGAACTCTAGATATTCTATAGAAAAACCAAGTGACTCCATTAGACTCAAAGACAAATCATAAAGAATAACTTTACCAAACAATGTTATACATATAGAAAACAATCACATCAAATCAATTCAACATCATTATCCACCAAAGAAATAAGAATTAAATAATGTCATATTATGAAATACATATAACTAGAGTCAAAATAAAAAACAAATACAAGATCAACAATACTGTGGACAATAATGAGGAGAAAATGGATAAAGTATTAATTTCAGGCAAAATGTATAATGCCACCTCCATTCTGGAAAGACTGTGAAAGCCAAAGGACCACCACATGGCTAGGCACCGATTTATGAGAATAGCAGAGTATCATTAGGAAACATTTTACTGACTTCTTATTTTTGGCAATTTCATTTTTTAAATTGTTTATTGGATATTTTATTTATTTACATTTCAGATGTCATCCCCTTTCCCCATTTCCCCTCCCTAGAAAACCCCTATTCCATCCCCCCTCTTCCTTTTTGCTTTTATACCATTTTAATTACATGCATGTATTAAGGTCAGTTCTAGGTTGAGGAACTAGCAATACAATAGATGGAAATAGTCAAGGAACAAGCAAGACAATAAACACAAATAGTCAAAGAAAAAGCAAGACATTAAACCCAATTATGTGAACACTCCCATGATCACTGTTTCTAAGGGCTTATCAGGATGAACAAAATATCTGAGCCAACTTCCCTGTCCTAGCCCAAAGTCATTTTCATGTCTGAAGCCTACTTACTTGTTCTACCCTAAAATTTAGAATCCTGACTTCTTTTGTATTCAGAGCAGTTTTATTTGTAATAGTCAGAAACTAGAAACAACCTAGATGTCCCTCAACCAAAGTATAGACAGAGAAAACATAATTCATTTACACAATTGATAAGTCAGCTATTAAAAACAATGACAACATAAAATTTTCATACAAATTTCAAATACATACAATTTCATACAAATAGAGGAGATGACTTAGAGTGAGGTAACCAACCAGAAAGACAAACATGATACATACTCATTTATAAGTGGAAATCAACAATAAAGTACAGGATAACTATGCTATGATCTACAGAAACAAAGAAGATAAATACAAGAAGAGACCAAGAGATGATGAGTTAATCTCACAGAGAAGGGGAACTAGAATAAACATGTATCTGTGTCAGGGATAGATGAGAAAGGAGACTGGGTGGGAGAGGGCAACAGAAGGGATCAAGTTGGGGTAAGATGAAGAAAAACAGTACTCAGAGAGAGAACTGGAATTGGTGGGGGAAGGGACATCTCTGGGTTGAGGTACAAATCTAGAACAATGGAAATTCCCAGGAATCTATTGAAAGCAACTGTAGCTAAGACTCCTAGCAATGGAGATATGGAGCCTGAAATCAGCTATCTTCTATAACCAGGCAAGACTTCCATTGGAGGTCTTTGAGATTTCAACCCAGCCACAAAATCTTAGACCCACAAATTATCCGGCCAAAATGTGTGCAGTGGTAAAGACAGAACAGAAAATGAGGAAATGTCCAACCAATGATTGGCCCAGCTTCAGACTTGTATATTTCTGATATATTTGCTTACAGTAACTATCATTTGAAGGACTTCACCCAGCAACTGATGGAAACAGATGCAGAGACCACAGCCAAACATTAAGTGGATCTTGACAAATCCTGTGGAAGTGTGGAGGGGAGGACTGAAGGAGCCAGAGAGGTCAAGGAAACCACAAAAACCACAATGAAATCATCTAACCGGGACCCTTAGGGCCCAAAGACTGAACCACCAATCAGAGAGCATGTATGGGATGAATCTAGGCCTCAGTACCTATGTAACATCATTCAACTTGGTCTTTAAACAGGACTCCTAACAGCATAACAGAGGTTCTCTCTGATTCTTTTGACTGTCTTTAGATCCCTTTCTTCTAACTGGTCTGCCTTGTCCAGCCTCAATAGGAGAAGATGCACCTAGTCCTACTTCAACTTGATATGCCAATGCTGGTTGATATCCATGGGAGGCCTCCATTTTTCTGAGGTGAAAGGGAGGGACAGTCAAGGAGAAGGGAGGAGAAAGGAAGGGACTTGGAGAAGTTGTGATATAGATATGATATAAATATTAATAAAAAGTACTTCATACTTCCAAATTATCTTTATGCAATGATGCAAAAATGTAGGTGTCTGTTTCTGCTTTTATGCAATTCTTTGTGGAGAAGTCAGGCTACAAATGCAAAGCAAATGTAAATTTATGGGTATGCATGCCATATCAGGTACAAATTATAAAATATCCTCTTAAAGTTATAATTTCCTGCTAGCACAAACACGAATCTAGACATTTCTGTTAATAAGCCATGTCCATACATTTAGGAATAGCCAGTTCTTATTCATCTCAAATATAATGTGATGAAGCCAGCATCCATATCACTGAAATTTAAAAAAATATATTAAACAATATTCACCACTTGCCAAGAACATATGTAGTGTTGTACATGAATACCAAATTTTTGAGTAATAATATACATAGCTACAATAAAGAATATGTGTAGTATCAATTGCAGAATTGTACTGTGGAGTCATAAGAATTAGAAATTCAAAGAGACATATCATTGTTATGTAGGACTCTTTGGAGTAACTTATACCATATATTCATTCAATTATAATTATTTCTACATAATAAAAAGAGATGGAAAGCTAAAATATACTGAGAGTTTTTGTGGTAACTTTGTTACACTGAATACATTTGAAATCTCTGGATACTCTATTTCTAAAGCATTGGGCAAACCATTTAAAATTTCTGATAATCTGTCAGCTCATAAGAAACAACTTATTTTAAGATGGGTTAGCTAAACACAGTTTATTTTAACTCATTTCTATTAAAAATAATGATTTTGTCATAAAGCAAGTTATAAAATAGTAACTATTCTTCATAGGAGATATAGAAATAAAATATGTGACAATAACTAGAAGTTGGGTTGAAAACTGTAAGTATATTGCAATAATGTGTTACCTTTCCAGAATTATGCCTTTTTACTTGTAAGTAGTTTGCCATTTGTTCAAATTTATATTTAGGGCACAGAATAATCATTAAAAAAATTACTCCAAAATATAGCAAGGAAATAACATTGTAATTAAGGTGGAACATTACAAGGATTTTATTAAAAGGAGGGCTTCAGAGAAAAAAATTTAAAAGGCAAACTAATAAAATATGATTGCTACATAACAGTAGAATTGCCAACTTATCAAATCTTACAAATAACTACAAGTAATTATTTTAAATAGATTCCAAAACAAGATTATCAGATAGATGAAGAACAAGACATAACAGAGAAAATGTGTGAATTCAAGAAAGAACTGTCTTATGTAAAAATTAATAATAAAATGATTTATTATCAATAATATAATTTTCAAATACTAATTTAATATCAGCCCAGATAGTACTTTTGCATATGCAACATCCTCTAAAGTGTAGAGATATTCGGTATTTCCAATTTTACATAAGGTAAATATCACACTTTTCTAAAAAAAAGAAAATTTAACCCATGTTTCTGAGATATATAATTGGATCCTGACTTCTTTTGCCAGTCAAATTTAGTTCTGTTCTGGGCCTCCTGGCTGCCCATCATCTGGTTCCATGGACTCACTTTCACTGTATGGGGCCTCAAGTTGGACCAGTCATTGACAACACCCACAAGTTCTGGGCTATATCTTGAAGGCAGGCCAAATTGTAGGTCGAAGGTTTTGTGACTGGGCTAATGTCGCACTCTCACTGATAGGAACCTTGCAGAAGATGGCTAGTTCCAGCTGCATGTCTGCCATTATTAGGTACCTTCCCTAGGATCACTGACATAGATTCCAGGGAGTTTTACTGACTAGGTTTTATATCGCCTCTCATATGGCCCAATTCCAATCTTCTCTCCCTCCATCCCTTCCCAGCTTCCTGCCTCAACTATCCTGATCACATCACCACCATGCCCCCTCTATACCAACAAAATCTACTCTATTTCCCTTTCACAGTAAATCCATGTGCCCCGAATTGAGCCCCTCTTTGTTACTTAGCTTCACTGTATCTGTGGATTGTAGCATGACTGTACTTTACTTAACAGCTAATGTCCACTTAGAGTGAGTACATTTCATATTTGTCTTTCTGGGCCTGGATTGCCTCACTCAGGATGACCATTTGCCTTCAAATTTCACAATGTCTTGGTTTGTAACATCTGAGTAGTATTCCAATGTGTAGATGTGTGCTACATTTTCTTTTATTCTTCATTGAGAGACATGTAGGTTGCTTTCAGTTTCTGGCTATTATGAATACATTAACAAGAACATGGTTGAGAATGGTCCATGTGATAGTATGGAGCATGCTTTGGTATATGCCCAAGAGTGGTATAGCTGAATCTTGAGGTAGATTGAGTTCCAGTGTTGAGAAAATTCCATATTGATTTCCATGGTGGTTGTACACGTTTTTACTCGCAAGAGAATTTAGGAGGGTGCTCCCTTTGCTTCCACATCTTTACCAGCATGAGCTGCTAGTGTAAATTCTTTGAATATCTACTAGAATTCCACATTAAAACTGTTTATCTTGAGGCCTTTTGTTGTTGTTGTTTGGGAGGCTTTTGTGACTTGCATCTGTTTCCTTGGGGATTATAAGTCTATTTTAAACTGTTTAAACTTTTTTTTAACATTTATAAATGGTCCCTATCAAGAAAATTATCTATTTCTCTTAGAATTTTCCAATTTGGTGGAGTAAACACTTTTTAACAAGTGGTCTAATGGTTCTTTGTATTTGTATTTGTAATGTTTTTTTAAAGAACAAAATATTTTAAAAATCAAATTTGTTGTGTTATTTCCCCGTTTTCATTTTGATTTTGTTAATTTCGATATTCCTTCTGTGCCTTTTAGTCAGTTTGGATAAGGGTTTTGTCTATCTTCTTAATTTTCTCAGAAATAACTATTTATTTAATTGATTCTTTGCATTGTTCTTTTAGTTTCTTTTTATTGATTTCAGCACTCAGTTTAATTATTTCCTGCTGACTATTCCTCTTGGGTGTTTTGCTTCCTTTTGTTCTAGAGTTTTCAGGTGTATTGTTATGTTGCTAGTATCATATCTCTCCAATTTCTTTATGTAGTCAATTTAGTCTATGATTTTCCTCTTAGCACTGATTTTATTTGTCCCATAAGTTTGGGTATGCTGTGCATTCACTTCTATTAAATTCTAGAAAGTCTTTAATTTTTTCTTTATTTCTACCTTGACCCAGCAGTCATTCAGTATAGGATTGTTCAGTCCCCATATGTTTGTAGGTTTTCTTTTTTTTTTTTTTTGGTTTTTCGAGACAGGGTTTCTCTGTATAGCCCTGGCTGTCCTGGAACTCATCGGTAGACCAGGCTGGCCTCGAACTCAGAAATCTGCCTGCCTCTGCCTCCCAAGTGCTGGGATTAAAGGCGTGTGCCACCCCCGCGCCCGGCGTTTGTAGGTTTTCTGTAGTTTTCATTTTTGTTGAAATCCTGCTTTTAATCCCTGGGAGTCTGATAGGATGCAGGGGTTATACTTCAATTTTCTTTTATTCATTGAGACTGCTTTATAACTGAGTGTGTTACCAATTTTGGAGAACACATTCCATAAGCTTCTGAGAAGAGGGGTATTCTTTTTGTGTTTGAGTGAAATGTTCTGTAGGTATCTATTATGTCTATTGGGTTCATAGTGGTTGTTATCTCCATTATTTTGTGTTCTGTATATGTCTAGATGACCTATCCATTGATGAAAGTAGAGTATTGAAATATCCTATTATTAGCAGGTGAGGTTCAATGTGTGATTTGAGCTTTAGTAATGTTTCATTTACAGAGTTCTTGCATTTGGGGCAATCAGATATTGAGAATTAAAATACAATCTTTGTAGATATTTGCCTTCAAGAGTATAAAGCATCCTTTCCCATCTCTTTTGCTTCATTTTGGTTTGAAGTGTATTTTTTTAGATGTTAGAATAGCTACACATACTTGACGTGGGGGTCATTTGCTTGGAAAATCTTTTCAACCCTTTTGCTCTGAGGTAATGTCAATCTTTGATGTTTAGGTGTGTTTCCTGTATACAGCAGAAGGATGGGATCTTGTTTTTCTTTAGTCTGTGGGGAATTGAGTCCACTGATATTAAAAATTTGTCATGAAATATTATTATTAATTCCTGTTATTTTTTGGTGGTTGTGGAGTATGTGTGCATATGCTTGGTGTGGTTGTGTGTGTTTTTCCCTTTTTTTTGGGTTTTTACTAGTGAGAGATTATTGGCTTGTATTTTCATCGATACAGTTAAACCTGCTTGAGTTGTAGGTTTTCTTTCCAGAACCTCCTATAGGGTTTATTTTGTGAATAAATATTGTTTTAAATTTGACGTTTTCATGGAATGTATTGTGTTCACCATCTACGGTGGTTAAAAGCTGTCCTCAATACAGTAGTCTGGCCTGGTATCAGTGATCTCTTACTGTCTGCAGGGCATCCGTTCAGGCCCTTCGCCTTTTAGACGTCCACTGAAAAGACAAGTGTAATTCCACTATGTCTGTCTTTATATGTTACTTGTCCTTTTGTCATGAAGTTTTTCAAAACTCTTTCTTGTTCTGTGTGTTTAGTGTTTTGATTATCATGTAGCGAAGGGATTTCTTTTCTGTCCAATCTCTTTTGGTGTTCTATAAAGTGAAGGCTGAAGGAGATGAGAGGATTCCGACACCATGAGGAAAGCAACAATACCACCACCAGAGCCCCAGGGTCTAAACCACCAGCCTGGGAGCGCTTTAGGGAGGGACTCATCGCTCCAGCTATATATGCAAGGGAGCTATATCTAAGTGGGAGAAGAGATCCTTGTCCCATAAGGCTTGATGTCGTGGGGGGGGGGATATTCGAGGGTGGGGAGTGAGGTACGGGGAGGGTGGGTGGGAGTACACCAACGTGGAGGCAGGAGGAGGGGGGAAGGGATAGTGAGTTCCTGGAGGGAGGGGGGAAATGGGATAAGGAGAGAGAACATCTGAAATGTAAATAAAAATTTCCAATAAAAAAATAATGAAAGAAAAAAAAAAGAATTGTGCACTACATTTTCAAAAGTAAAAAAAAAAAAAAAAAAAAGGACCAGCCTTCTTTATGGTTTAGGAAGCTTCTGTAATTTTGTTAAAACTATTTTCTTGGAATGGGAATTGAGAATCTTTTTCTATTCTCATTATTCCTAGGTTTGATCTTTCACCCATAGGTCTCAGATTTCTGGATGTTTTGTTCAGGAATTTTTTAGATTTAACATTTTCTTTAACCAATATGTCTATTTCTTTCTATCCTATCTTCAATGCCTGACATCCTCCCATTCTCTGTATTCTCTATAGATGCACCCATCTATAGTTCCTTTTCCCTTACCTCGATTTTCCATTTTCTAATTCCCTTAGTTTGTATTTTATTTATTGCTTCTATTTCCATTTTCCAGGTCTTGAACAGTTTTTATGCATTTTTCTTCAAAAAGTCCCCCACCCCGTATTTCTTGACATTTTTCTAGGGATTAGTTTCTCCTGTTTATTTATTATTTTTTCCTTAATTTCTTTAACGAATTTATTCACTTCTTCTTTAAGGAACTCTGTCATCTCCACATAGTTGGTTTTACAGCCATTTTCTTATATTTCACATGTGGTGAAATATTCAGGGCTTCTTGTGGTGGGATGGCTGGGTTTCTGGGGGTAAAGTATTGCCCTGGCTGCTATTGATTTCTTTTTTATACTGACATTTAGACATCTTACTTTGGAGTGATTATAGGTCTAGGTGTTTGATTTCTGGATGATGTTTTCTTACTTTATGCTGTTTCTGCCTGGAATGGCCTATGGTTGAGTAGAGGGTCTGGCACTACTTGTACCTGGACTTCTGATAGCATGGGTGGTCTCTGTCCAGCAGGGGTTGCCCCCCAAAGCTGGGCTGGAGTTTGGCATGTGCATGGTCTCTGATCTGGTGGGGTTCCTCTGGAATTCAGATGCTGACTTAGCTCCTGGTGGGGTAGCAGTCTTCTGCGATTTTCAGAGAGCTTGCCTAGTCTCTGTGACTCAGGATGCTGTCCTGGCCTCTGGTGGAGTATCAGGTTCTAGCAGAGGAATGAGCCAGAATATGGCAATGAGGAGGGAGCGGACTTGGGGTTATATTGGGTGGGTTTGGTGTAGGGCAGGGAGTGAGATGGCTATTTTTTTTCAGGGAGCTAGCCTGGCCTTAGTAAGAGACTTTTAAACTAGGTATAGGAAGGAATATGGTGGCAAGTACAGAAGTAAGAAGAGAAGTGGTAGGGGTTATGCTGAGCAGTTTGGCAGCATTTTATCTTGGTTTCAGGGTGTTGGCTTAGCCTGAGGTTATGTTTCTTGTTTCTCAACCCAGAATTCTCCTATGCTTTCTTTCACCAAGAAAACTCATAACATCTTTCAGGGGACTGTTAGCTCAAATATCATTGAAAATGTATAGCCCACAAAACCTAAAATAAACACATTGAAACGCCTTATAGGAAACATTTATTCATCACTAGTCATGAATACTGTCTTGTACATCATAGGTCTTCAAAAAATTACTTGACATTTAGTTTATGAATAATTTTTGTGGGTGGGAAAACATACAAATGTTGAGTCTTTTATTATTTGTAATTAATCATGAATTTGTTTGAAGTGGAATTACTAACTACCACTAGAGAAAGTATTCTTCAAAGATGGCACTTCCTTTGCCTTTCTGTTAGGATTCCTTACAATCCTTTGCTGATTTCTTTTTATTTGAAAGAAAATCTAGAAATATATTTAAAATAATAATATTGATGAAACATTGAGTTGGTTTCAAGAATGACTTGTCAGTTAACATTTGGAAATAGATCACAAATTAACATATAAAAAGGTAAAAGTCATATATGATTCATAAAAGTCATTTTAAACTTTATCACAAGTAATAATATCCACAACAAAGTGAAAAATATCCAGTTTTTTAAAATAATGAAATAAACAAATCCTTATCATTACTTCTGCTTATCATCCACCACTCTACCTATTTAGTAATGTATCTTTAATAAAATGAAATAAAAGCCGGGCGGTGGTGGCACACGCCTTTAGTCCCAGCACTTGGGAGGCAGAGGCAGGCGGATTTCGAGTTCGAGGCCAGCCTGGTCTACAGAGTGAGTTCAGGACAGCTAGGACTACACAGAGAACCCTGTCTCGAAAAAATCAAAACAAAAAAAAATAAATAAAACACCTTTCTTAATAACTTCTCAACAGTTTAAAAGCCAAAGAAACTTACACTGTGAATAAATTTCCTGAGTAGGAGCATGTGCCTTCAAAGGAAATGTTGGATCCTTCACAATGTGTTGCTTGCTTACTTTTGTTTGTTTCATACATGGATATATCATGGTGGTATTCAGCATTTATTAATTGTAGTCAAGGTTTTACTTAGCAGAAGGGAAATTATGTCTAGTATTGTAAAACCTATACAATTGCCCATGACTAGACATGAACCTACTACCATAATTTTTTCCATCTGATTTATTTTATTTTATTGGATATTTTATTTACAGTTCAGATTTATCCCCTTACCCCATCATCCCCCGGCCAAGGAACTCCCATCCCATTGTCCCTCCTTCTGCTTCTCTGCAGATGTGCCCTACCTACATCTCCACTCCCACCTCCCCACCCTCGAATCCCCCACACACAGCACCCAGCCTTCATGGGACTAAGGATCTCCTGTCCCACCTATGCCTGACAGGGCATCCTCTCTTACACATACAGCTGGAGCCATGGATCCCTCTTGAAGTGCTCCCAGGCTGGTGGTTTAGACCCTGGGAGCTCTGGTTGATTGGTATCCTTGCTCTCCTCATGGGGCCACAAACCCTTTCAGCTCCTACAGTCTTCACTCTAACTCCTCCATTGGGAACCCCATGATCAGTTCAATGGTTAGCTGTGAGCATCCGCCTCTGAATATGTCAAACTCTGGCAGACCTCTAAGGACACAGCTACATCAGGCTCCTGTCAGCATGCACCTCCTGACATCACATCAGCATCTACCTTTGGTGACTGCACTGGGATGGATAATCAGGTGGAATGGTCTCCAGATGGCCCCTCCTTCAGTTTATGTCCCACACATTGTCCCCATGTTTGCTCCCTTGAGTATTTTGTTACTCCTTCTAAGAAGTACCCAAGCACTCCCACTTGGTCTTCCTTCATGAGCTTCATGTGGTCTGTGAGTTGAAATTTCTTGAGAATTTCAAGCTTCTGGGCTAATATCCCATAATCAGTGAGTGAATACCATGTGTTTTCTTTTGAGATTGGGTTACCTCACTCAGGATGATATTTTCTAGTTCCATCCATTTACCTAAGAATTTCTCGAATTCATGGTTTTTAATAGCTGAGTAATACTCAATTGTGTAAATGTACCACATTTTCTGTTTCCATTCCTCTGTTGAAGGACATCTGGGTTCTTTCCAGTTTCTGGTATTATAAATAAGGCTGCTATGAACATAGTGGAGCATGTGTCCTTGTTATATGTTAGAGCATCTGTTATGCTGGTATTTCTGTCTCACTTGAGCC
The DNA here is from genome assembly GCA_021653895.1 of Mastomys natalensis. NCBI lineage: Eukaryota > Metazoa > Chordata > Mammalia > Rodentia > Muridae > Mastomys > Mastomys natalensis. The sequence goes on along the minus strand of JAJTUV010002161.1, from coordinate 165,574 downwards.
AGTACAGGTTCGTACATGCTGCCATATCATACCCTGTACAATGCTATGCATTCATATATGCAACTGCTTTTTGCATTTGGAAAACACTAGTAGATAGTAATGAAGTAAATAGAATAAATATAGCAGTAAGAATTTTTTATATAAAATAACCATTTCTGAATCTTCATTTTTAACTTGAGTGGTTTGAGAATCACATAGAAAACATGCTCTCAATTTGTTTCAAAGAAAGGTTTAGCTGAGCAGGAAAGACCTACACTTAGTGTAGATGGTTGTCTTATAAGCTGGTGTACTGTAGTGAACAATAGTGATAAAAGCAAGCTGACTACAAAAATTCATCTTCCTCCTATCCTGTGTGTGAATTAAATTTGGACAGCTGTCTGACATGCCTGCTAACATGAATTTCCTACCAAAACTTTTCTTCTTTAAATTTAGTCAGTTATGTTGCTACAACCATCAGAAATGTGATCAATACACTATTAAACATACGAATAAATGTCAGTTTTTTATTTAATATCAAGTTAAGACAAAAATTAGGCTTTCACAAATTGATATGTAGCACAAGAACTGCCTGCATGGTACTCTAATGTTGGCAAGATAGTACAGAATCTCATAGACCAATGTTTAGATTGCAAGTTGGGCAATATATAATTTCCCAGCAGACTCCAATGCTAGCAAAGAATCTGAATATTTTCAGAGATACAAAAAATATGGATACATACAGTGAAGATATATATAGAGTAAATATCATGTAGTGAAAATATTTAGTATTGTTATTAAAAAAGAAATTTCTAGTTATCAAAGAAAATGAATTTTGTGCTATCTGTAAAGTAATGAGACAATTTATGTGCACAACAATCAAAGGAAATGACAAAATATTATAATAAATTCTGATTTTTAAAACTAATAGATATATTCTTATTAGTATGCATTAGAACTAAAACTAGCATGAAAAAAAAAAATATCTAAAGTCCCAAGTGAATTTATGTGAAACATGGATGTTCAAGTTTGGATTGCTTCTTTATTTGCATATTTGCAACAGAATTGATCTCTGAACTTCAGAAAACAAATTTTGTTAAAGACAAAGCAGCAGTAAAGAAATTAAGCACAGTTCTTTGAAGATGAGAAGAAAGATGTTTACATGATAAGAAAAAGCTAACCAAACAAGATCTCTCATGAAAGGAAGGTAGTATATCTTAGGAAAAATTGTAAAACAAATAGCATTAATATGACATAATTTTCACATCTTAGAGATAAGAAAATTAAGACTCCAAATAAACTTTTTGTCTCAATACCACAATACGATCAAGTGGCAACTCAAGTTCCTGCACAAACTGCCAAAACAATTCCAGAATTAGAATTCAAAATTGGAAGCTATCAGTTCTCAGAATTACTATTTTAAAAAATTAGATGATCAATTCCCATGCTTTCATTGCTATTCCCTTCTGTAGAAATTGATTTAGATGTGCAAGATGAAAGGAAGCCCATGGAGAGAGTTAGAAAAAAGATCAAGTGCTTGCTCTATAGTTTTCAAGTAATCTTGTCTACCCTCTATATCTTCACTCTTAGTTCAGAGATATGATATGCCAGACAGACTGGAATGAGAGTTAAAAATACTCAGATCTACTAACTCTCTTAATTGATGCAGGCAATCACTTTGTAAGACTAGTTCCTACACAATGTTTTTTCTGGTTCAGATAATTGGAGAATCTGGAATTCCATTCATTGTAATTATCAGTAAAAAAACTAAATCCAAGATTTGACAGTATGTATTTCTAATAAATATCTCTCCTAACAACAATAATAACTGATAGCTATAACAGGATAATTTTATCTCAGGCACTATAGGTAAATAATAATATTTCATTCACTACAAATCTAAGAAAGTTGGTGCAAATAATATTCTCATCAGGCTTGTGAGAAAACTGAAATAAAAAAGATCAATGGAGTTTTTTCAAGGATACATAATTAGGACATGACAGTAAATAACAGACTTCACACCCTCAAAATCAACAGAAAAGAGTAATTTCTTCCAGCCAATTATTTGCCAGCAAAATCACAGGGAGGTATTTTGAGTTAAAAAGGACATTCTAGTTCCTTGTAAATAATCTCCTCTTTAAGGATATTTTGTGGGATTTTTTTTTTTCTGGATTGTTGTTTAAAAAATAAAATTGTACACATTCATTTTGCTTGAAATTAACAGCTCTGTAAGTCTTATAACATGAGCCTTCATAGACAAGCACAAATATAATTCTAAGAAGCTAAAATGTAAACTGAATTCTGTGTGCAGATATAAACATCAGCAGCAGAGCTGTAGAAAATAATTTGATGGAGACTTTGCTTGGGCTCTGCTACTATTTATTACTACCCTTACAGAGGGCTCCCACTTCATATAGGATTTCAGGTTATCCACTGATGCAAGCATCTTTTAAAAAGCACAACTGGAATCTAGTTCCTCTTCCACTCAATGTATGTGCTCAGAATTTAATCTGCATCTCTCTAATTTAGATGTACATTTTTGCTCACTTATATAAAGGCATCAACTTTGTGCCCAACTACTCAAACACTGGCAGAGATAGTCCTGCTTAGGGTACACAGGCATAAAAATGTTGGAAGAATGAAGATGGCCTTGTTAATACAGAGAAAAGTGCTATATAAACTGCCAGAGTGATAAGCCATTCCACAAAAAATCCTCATAGCACTTACTATAATATCACCCTTACTAGGGAACTGCTCTTTTCTGGGAGGTGACTAGCTAATCAGAGACATTAATTCTTATGACCAGTGTTAAATACTCTGACAATGACAATTGTCACCCAGCCTGAAAACTGTGAAATGAACATTGATTAGATGTATTTGCAACTCATGTCATGAACAGACTGTAAAGAGGATATAATTGCCTTAAATGAGTTCAAGTCTTCTAAACCAGAAAAATCACTTAGCAAAAAATTATGAATAAAGGTCAAATCTCTAGCTATTAAGTAGTCCTGGGGTTGGCATGAAAGTTGGAAAGCTAAATACTGTTAAACATAGTAAGGTTTATCAAAAAGGTTTAAAAGTATATTTCATCAGTCACAAGTGAACCTTTTGATGTAGGGTGGGAAGAGATACAAATTATGGAGACTATGAAAAATGGATTATAAACTTGGAGACAAAAAATGCATTGAGCACACAATGGCAAATCATCTTAGCTTGGGCTTGTTTGCATGATTAAAAAGGGACACCCACATGGAATAATAGAATATGGGAACATTAAGGCTTTTGGCAAGGTCTCTTGTGCTATTAATTTTTTTTTTTTTTTTTAGATAGATGTTACAGGAGAAAACTTCAATGATCCATAATGAAGTAAGAGTCGGTACCTAAAATAGTGATGAATATTTTAACAACATATTGACATGACCTGTCTAAGGACCCCCTGACCTTGACCTACTTTATATTTCTAAAATCTAGGATGAGAAACAAAAAATATGTTCATCTACTTTTCAATTATGTGTATGAAAAGGAAAAGCAACTGGCCAGAAAGCTAGAGAACAGCCCTAATTTGAAATGTTTAGTCACAGTGTCCCCAGACACTATCAAAATGACCAAAATGTCCTAGAAATTCTAAAAATTTGGCACCCAAAATATATTCACGACTTCCTTTGACAACTGGAAATTTCATAAAGTCTCTTTGCCAGAATATGTGGCACATGAACATTTTGAAAGTAGCTATCATTGATAGGTAGAAAAGAAAAGAAATAGAGATGTCATCAGTCATGTTGAACCCTTAAGTTTCACATCCTTACCACATTACAAAATCATATTTAATAATATTGGAAGATAATGTATGTTTAATGTCTTATTTTCATCATTGAAGTAGATGTTGAGGAAAACAAAATTCAGGTGTTCAGTGCCAGAGAGTTAGTAGGCTAATCCAAGTTATTCTATAAAGCTATATAGAAATATGGTGTATATATGGGTTTATGAATCAGAAAAAACCCTAGGTTACATTCTCAGTACTATATTCACTTACCTATGTGATCTTGGACAAATTTTTAAAATGTGAAACTATGATGAACTTCTCATAGGGCTACTGACTATTGAATGAAGTAATTCATATAAAATATGTAGCATTATATCTTGCATATATTTAGAACTGAGAAAATTTAACACTCCATTTCCTTTCATGATAAGTTGCTTTCATCACAGTTTTTGTTCTTCCATAAACCGTCTCTCTATGTACTCCGTTAGCTTAATAGGCCAGAAATAATAACCTCAGTTCATCTTTTTTTCCCTTTTATCACTCAAAAACACAAACATACAATCTATTACTGAGTCCTTCAGTTCTTTCTGCTGGTTTGATTTCCTTGGATCCATCCACATTTGTTCATGTCTACTAATTGTTTTTGGTTTCGGTCACCAACATCTTTCACTTGGATCTTACTAGTTTCCTAATTGCTATCATCATTTCTAATTTTTATGCCCTTGTCCATTTTTATTTCACATGCAGCCATGTGAAATTTTTCTACTACCCAAAATTCATTATCTCACTCACAAGCTTTAAACTTACCAATAGTGTTACACTTTTCTTATTTTGTTAGAGTTTCTTTTTTCCCATTAATTAATTATTTTTTATTCACTTTTCCTTTTGTATTGGATATTTTATTTATTTACATTTCAAATGTTATCCCCTTTCCTAGTTTCCACTCTGCAACCCCTCTATCCCATACCCCTTCCCCCTGCTTCTATGAGGTTGCTCCAGCACCTACCCACCCACTCCCACCTTACTGCCAATCACTGTCTCCTCCTCCTGCTGTCCCCCTCCCACAAGTCTTCTCTTATACCCCCTCCACTTCTCGGAGAGGGTTGAGACCCCATGGGTATTCACCCTGGACCCTGGCCCATCAAGTCTCTGCAGGGTTAGGCACATCCTCTTCCACTGAGGTCAGACAAGACAGCCCAGCTACAAGAACACATTCCACAGTCATGCAACAGCTTTAGGGACAGGCCACACTCTAATTTTGGACGGACACATGTGAAGACCCAGCTGAATATCAGCTACATATATGCAGGGAGCCTAGGTCCTGACCATGCTTGCTATTTTGTTGGAAGTTCCATCTCAGGGAGCTCATAAGACTCTGTTGATCTTCCTTTGGAGTTCCTATCCTAACTCTTCCATAAGACTCCATCCAATGTTTGGCTGTGGGTCTCTATATCTCTTTTCATTGGCTCCTGAGTAGAGCCTCTTAGAGAGAAGTTTTGTTAGGCTCCTGTCTGCAAGGATAACAGAGTATTATTAACAGTGTCAGGGATTGGTGCTTGCCCATGGGATGGTCTCACATTAGAACTGTTATTGACTGGCCATTTCCCATCTCTGCTCCATCTTTGTTCTGACAGGAGAACTTTTGTGTCTAAAGTTTTGTGAGCAGCTTTGTGTCCTTATTCTTCCACTGGGGGTCCTGTTTTACTGCTGTGAACAGACACTGTGATCAAGGCAACTCTTATAAGGACAATATTTAATTGGGACTGGATTACAGATTCAGAGTTTCAGTCCAGTATCATTGAAGTGAGAATCTCTTGGCATCTCACAGTGCCAAACTTCAGCTGTTCTTCATGACACCTGCATGCCTTCAAAACCAGTACCACCTGGGTGACTCTTACACATTACCAAGTATAGCTGCAGTACAAGGTACAACCTTGGCTATCTCTGGAATACAGCTTTTTTTGTTCTCAGAAAACACTAACCAGAAGATTTCACCTCAGTGATGCTGGTCTTGTCTTAATCACTACTAATTTCTTAGCTCCAGCTAACCAGCATCAATATTCCCAGTACTCTCTTTTATTCTGGACTCTAAAGCCAGAGCCACATGGCCAAAGTGGCCAAGTTTTGCTCTTTGCTGGGGCTGGAACATGGGCCCTTGTTCTATTACATTGTCACTAGCTTTCTGTTTTCCAACTCCTTCACTGCCTAAGTTTAGCTGTCCTGGAACTTGCTCTGTAGCCTGACTTTAAACTCATGCATGCATGTTAGGAGTTATTGCATGCATGTCTCCTAAGCATAGGATTAAAGGTGTGGGCTACCAAACCTGAATTTAAGGTTTTTTGTTGTTGCTGTTTTGCTTTGTTTTGTTTCTGTTTGTTTGTTTGTTTTTTAACCTAGAACTTGCTCTGTTCTAGGCCTTGAACCTAGAGATCTGCTTGTTTAAGAAGTTCTTCATGAGACGTAACCAGAGAACAAAGTCCATGATGGGCTTTTCTGAGACTTCCTTTGTCAATGCAATTAATCTGAGTTTCTTCATCTTAGCTTCAGACAGACACTTCATATAAGGACAAGAATTAGTCACATTCTTCACCAAAATTCCACAAAAATAGTCTCTAGGCCTCATATTGAAATTCTCCACTAAAACCTCTTGGGCCAGGTCTACACAATTCAAATCACTCTCAGTAACAAAGTCTTCCATATTCCTCCCGGAAACCTCCTATCCCATACCTCCTCCCCTGCTTTTCTGAGGGTGTTCCCGCAACCACTCACCTACTACTTACTGCCTACCTGCCCTGGCATTCCCCCACACTGAGGCATTGAGCCTTCACAGGACAAAAGGTCTCTCCTCCCACTGATGCACAACAGGGTCACCCTCTGCTACATATGCTGCTGGAGCCATGGGTCCCTCCATGTGTACTCTTTGGCTGGTGGTTTAGTCCCTGGAAACCCTTGGAGTTCTGGATATTTGATGTTACTGTTCTTCCTATGAGTTGCAAACCCCTTTAGCTCCTTCAGTCCTTTCTCGAACTCCTCCATTGGGAACCCCATGCTCAGTCCAATGGTTGGCTGCGAGCATCAGCCTCTGTATTTGTCAGGTTCTAGCAGAGCCTCTCAGGAGACAGCTATATCAGGCTCCTGTCAGCAGCACTACTTGGCATCCACAATAGTTTTGTGGGTTTGGTAACTGTATATGGGATGGATCCCCAGATAGGGTAGGATGGCCTTTCCTTCAGTCTCTGCTCCACACTTTGTCTCTGTATTTCCTCCCTAGAGTATTTTGTTCCTCTTTCTAAGAAGGACCAAAGTATAAACACTTTGGTCTTCCTTCTTCTTGAGCTTCATGTGGTCTGTGAGTTGTATCTTGGGTATTCCAAGCTTTTGGGCTAATATCCACTTATCAGTGAGTGCATATCATGTGTGTTCTTTTGTGATTGGGTTACCTCACTCAGGGTGATATTTTCTAGTTCCATCCATTTGCATAAGAATTTAATGAAGTCATTCTTTTTAATAGCTGAGTATTTGTCCATTGTGTAAATGTACCACATTTTCTGTATTCATTCCTCTGTTGAAGAACATCTGGGTTCTTTCCAGCTTCTGGCTATTATAAATAAGGCTGCTATAAACATAGTGCAGCATATGTCCTTGTTATATGTTAGAGCATCTTTTGGGTATATATATATGCCCAGGAGTGGTATAGCTGGATCCTCAGGTAATGCTATGTCCAATTTTCTGAGGAGCTGTCAGACTCATTTCCAGAGGGGTTGTACCAGCTTGCAAATCTGCCAACAAATTGGAAAAGAAAAAGTCAAAATATCACTATTTGCATATGATATGATAGTATGTAGGCAGCCGTGTTTAAGATAGCACCTGGGACAGTTGCAAAGTCATATGACTAGCACCTGACGATGTAGGCAGCTGGCTTCCAGCGTGGCCAGCTCAGCTAAACTGGTAAACAAGTCCTTTGTGCATGCGTTGGCCTTGTGCCCCTCCCGAGCGGGTTTATGCAAATGAGGTATTGGCAGCTTAACCTATCCTGAGAGAACACATCACCCAGCCCGCCTTGGGCAGTTATATAAGCAGCTCATTTCTGCTGCTGGGGGTCCCAGTCCCCGTCCATGTCCATAAGTCAAGAGTCATTCCTACAATAAAGCTGACTGAGAAGGATCCAACCGTGCCGTGTCTTAATTGCTGGTCAAGGCGGATGCGACAATAGTAAACTTAAGTGACCCCAAAATTTCCACCAGAGAACTCCTAAACCTGATTTAAAAAAAAAAAAAAAAAACCTTCAGCAAAGTGGCTGGATATAAAATTAGCTCAAACAAATCAGTAGCTGTCCTCTACTCAAAGGATAAACAGGCTGAGGAAGAAATGAGGGAAACAACAGCCATCAAAATCCACATTCTTGCAAACAAAAGTATGGTCAGGCCAATCACAGCAATACCCGAGTCTCTCATAGCAACTTCTGTCTTAGTTTGGGTTTTACTGCTGTGAACAGACACCATGACCAAGGCTATTCTTATAAGGACAACATTTAATTGGGACTGGCTTACAGGTTCAGAGATTCAGTCCATTGTCATCAAGGTGAGAACATAGCAGCATCCAGACAGGCATGGTGCAGGAGGAGCTGAGAGTTCTACATCTTCATCTGAAGACTGCTAGTAGGATACTGACTTCCAGACAGGTAGGGTTAGGGTCCTATAGCCCACACCCATAGTGACACACCTACTCCAACAGGGCCACACCTACTCCAATAGGGCCATACCTTCTAATTGTGCTACTCACTGGACCAAGCATATGCAAATCTTCACAGTACACAACTACACAACACAAATCACAGATAGAGATTACAAAAATAAGTCATAGATAATAGATATTATAAAAATAACTTCATATGCAGTAAGAAAAATCTTAATTTATAATCATGTGCCATGTACCAGATAACTTTCTGTGGAAATGATATTTTACAGCAACTTTTATGTGAAGACTTAGTAGTTTTACTCAACAGTAATATGTGCCTTTCTTGTTCATTAAAATGTTGTCTAAACAGAAAATTCTGGTTGTGACACTTTTGGGTATATACCTAATGTATACATAACTGAGTCTTTTTTTTTTCTTTCCTAACTTTCTTTAGTATTTTGTAGGTTTCATTGCAAAGAAGTTTGATTTCCATAGCTGGACTTATTCTTAGGAATTTTTTAGATTATTGTGAATTAAATGTTTCCTTGTAACTTAAATTGTGTGTGTGTGAATTCACTGTTAATATATAGAAAAGCTACTGGGGCCAGTAATATAGCTAACTTTATGAAGGTACTTGCTACCAAGCCAGAGAGCCTGAGTTTGATTCCACCAACCCCATATACTGGAAAAAAGAGAATTGACTTCTACAATTTATCCTTTGATCTCCACATGTGCACATACGTCCTGTTCCCAAACACAAATAAATAAATAAATGTAAAATTTTAATCAAAAGTTAGTGATTATTATATTTACCTGTCTTTAACTTCAGGGAAAAAGAACAAAGTCCTGATGGGCTTTTCTGAGACTTCCTTTGTAAATGCAATTAATTGAGTTTCTTCATTTTAGCTTCAGCCCCAACACTTCATAAAAAGGACAAAAATTAGTCACTTTTTCCCCAAAATTCCAAAAAAATAGTCTCTGGGGCCTCATATTGAAATTTCCACAAAAAAATCTTGGGCCAGGTCTACACAATTCAAATCCTCTCAGTAAAAAAGTCTTCCATATTCCCCCCGGGAAAACCCTCCTATCCCAACCTCCCCCCCCTGCTTTTTGGGGTTTTCCCGCAACCATCCCCTATATTAATGCCTACCTGCCCTGGCATTCCCCACATGGGCATTGGGGCCTTACAGGACAAAAGGTTTCTCCACTGTGCAAAACGGGTCCCCCTTGCAAAAATTGCTGCGGGCCAGGGTCCCCCCCTGGTACTTTTTGGGGGGTTTATTTCCCCGGGAAAAACCCTTGGATTTTGGGTTTTGATGAAACTGTTCTTCTAGGGTTTGCAAACCCCTTTTAGTCCTTCAGTCCTTTCTCGAACTCCTCCTTTGGGGAACCCCCCTTCTCGTCAATGGGGTTGCGAGCATCAGCCTTGTTTTTGTCAGGTTCTAGCGACCCCCTTCGGGGGACAGTTATCGGCCCCTGTCAGCGCACTATTTGGGCTTTCAAAATTTGGTTTGTGGGTTTGGTAATTATAGGGGATGGATCCCCAGAAGGGTAGGAGGGCCCTTTTCCTTTCAGTCTCTGTCACCTTTGTTCTGTATTTCCTCCCTGAGTATTTTTTTCCCTTTTTTTGGGAAAAAAGTATAAAATTTTGGTTTTCCTTTTCTTGGTTTCTTGTGGTCGTGATTTTGTATCTTGGGTTTTTTCCAAGTTTTGGGCTAATACCCCTTATCGTGAGTGCCTTCTGGTGTTTTTTGTGTTTGGGGTTCCCTCACTCGGGTGTATTTTTAGTTCCCCATTTGATAAGAATTTAATGAATCATTTTTTTTAATAGTGGTATTTGTCCATTGTGAAAATGCCCCAATTTTTTTCTGTTTCTTTTCCTCTGTTGAAAAAACATCTGGGTTCTTTCAGCTTTGGCTATTTAAAAAAGGGGCTTAAAATGGGGCCCCAGCATATGTCCTTTTTATATGTTAGAGCATTTTTTTTTTTTATATGCCCAGGAGTGGTATAGTGGACCTCAGGTAATGCTATGTCCAAATTTTCTGAGGAGCTTTTCAGCTCTTTTCCCGAGGGGTTGTACAGCTTCCCCAAAATCGCCAAAAAATTGGAAAAAAAAAAAAGTCAAAATTCCTATTTGCTTGATTGTAGTTTGTAGGCAGCCGTGTTTAAGATACCCCCTGGGACAGTTGCAAAGTCATATGACTAGCCTGACGTGTAGGAGCTGGCTTCCAGCGTCCCAGCTCAGCTAAATGGTAAACAAGTCTTTGTGCATGGTTGGCCTTGTGCCCCTCCCGAGCGGGTTTATGCAAATGAGGTATTGGAGTTTAAACCTATCTGAGAGAAACACACCAGCCGCCTTGGGCAGTTTATAACAGCTCATTTCTGTGCTGGGGGGCCCCAGTCCCCTTTCCTGTCCATAAAGTCAAGGTCATTCCACAATAAATGATGAGAAGGATCCAACCGTGCCTTTTGTCTTAATTGTGGAAAGGGGAAGCGAAAATTGTAAACTTAAGGCCCCAAAAATTTTCCACAGAAAACTTTTTCCTGTTTAAAAAAAAAAAAAAAAACCTTCGCAAAGTGGTTTGGATAAAAAATTTAGCTAAAAAAATCGTAGCTGTTTCTCTCTAAAAGGATAACGGGGCTGAGGAAGAAAGAGGGAAAACAACAGCCATAAAAAATCCACATTCTTGAAAAAAAAAGTTGGTGGGCCAATAACAGAAATACCCGAGTCTCTCTAGCAAATTCTTTTGTTTGGGTTTTACTGCTGTGAACGACCCCATGAAAAGGGAAAATTTTATAAGGACAAACATTTTAATTGGGACTGGCTTAAGGTTAGAGATTCAGTCCATTGTCATCAAGGTGAGAACATAGCACATCAGACGGGCATGGTGCGGGAGGAGCTGAGAGTTTACATTTTCATCTGAAGAGCTAGTAGGTACTGACTTCCAAAACCAGGGGGGTTAGGGCTATAGCCCAACACCCATAGTGACACACTTCCAACAGGGCCACACCTATCCAATAGGGCCAACCCTTCTAATTGTGTATCACTGGACCAAGCAATGAAAATCTTCACGTACCAAATTAACAAACACAAATCCAGAAGAGATTAAAAAAAAAGTCTAGTATTGATTTATAAAAATTTAACTTCTATGCAGTAAAAAAAAATTTTAATTTTATTCATGGCCTTTGTACCAGATAATTTCTGGGGAAATGATATTTTCAAACTTTTAGGGAAAGACTTAGTAGTTTACTAACAGAAAATATGTGCCTTTCTTTTCATTAAAATGTTGCTAAACGAAAATTTTTTTGTGAACTTTTGGGTATATACCTAATGTATCAAAACTGAGCTTTTTTTTTTTTTCCTAATTTCTTTGTATTTTGTGGTTTCATTGCAAAAAAATTTTGATTTCAAGTGGATTTTTCTTGGGAATTTTTTAGATTATTTTGAATTAAATTTTTCCTTTTAACTAAATTGGTGTGTGTAAAAATTCACTTTTAAATATAGAAAAGCTAGGGGGCCAGAAATTTAGCTAACTTTATAAAGGTACTTGTCCCAAAGCCAAAGGAGCCTGATTTTTGATTCAAAACCCCCATATACTGGAAAAAAGGAATTGACTTCTACATTTATCTTTTATCTCCAATGTGCAATACGCTGTTCCCAAACACCAAAAAAAATAAATAAATGAAAATTTTTAAACAAAAATTAGTGATTTTATTAATAAATTTTCCGAGCTTTTTTAAATTTGCTAAATTGTTTATCTGATATAACAGAAATTCGGGATAAATTTTTAAGGTCTTTTTAAAAGGAAAATTTTTTAGCAACTCAAGTAGGAAAATTTAAATTTCTTTTTCTGTGTCTCTTTTATTTATTTTTTTGGGGCCCTTTTTTCCCCCTTTTTAAGATTTCAAACACTATCTGAATGGGAATGATTGCCCCGGAAAGCAGTTCTTGTTCCTGTATTTGGGGGGAAAAGGGCTTTCATGTAGAATGTTGGTCAGTTTTTTACAGAAAAACCTTTTTTAATTACTACGTAAAATTTAAAATTTCCATTTTCCCCCTTTAAAAATTTTGGAAAAAATTACCACAAAGGATTCTATTTATAGGAATTTATTTTCAACTATTTCTAGGTCTGGTCACCTGAAGATATAATCTTAGTATACAGTTTCATTGGAATGCAACAATGTTCATTTCTTCATTTCTAGCTATTTTCATATTATATTGCCAAAGTTGATTGTTTGAAATTGAATTCTCATTGATTTTATTTCTTGAGTATATGTATATGCAATATACTTTGATCATCTTCAATCCTGTATTATCATATCCTGCTTTCTACCCCACTCTACCTTATCCTGTACCTTGAAGCCTTCCTTTAATTTTCATGTGTTCTTGCTATTGTTTTCTTTTTCTTTAATCATTATTGAGATATATATATATATATATATATTATATATATATATATATATATATATATATTTGGTGAATCATGTTAGTGTTCCATAGATTACTAGGTGGCCTATCCAAGGGAAGACAGATTCTGTCTCTCAGGAGCCATTGATCATTTATTTCTCTTCTTCACTTAGGATGGGGATTTGTGAATATTTTTTTCCTCTCCATACTGGCATGTAAACTGGTGTTATCATTATTCTGGTCTTCCATGGTTATTGTGTTTTTAAATCAGTCTCTCTTTTAAATTTCTATTTTTTTTTCTGTTTAGGTCTATGTGCTGCTTTTAAGTCTGGTCCTTGCTGAGGCCAGGAAAGGGTATTAAATCACTGGAAATTCAGTTACAGATGATAGTGAATTGTCTTGTGGGTACTTGGATTCAAACTCTGGTCCTCTGAAGGTATAGCCAGTGCTCTTAACAACTAGCCTTCCAGCACATAAGTTACCATATTGTTGAAATATCACAGATACAACTTTCCTGTCTTACATAGAAGACAATCATGTAGACATCATTCTGGACCTCTCATTCTTACAATCTTTCATCATTATCTTCTATGAGTGTTTCCTGTAGCAGCATTTTTGAAATTTTTGGAATTGTGGTTTCTTTATAAAACACAGGAATATTATACGACTGGGCTTTCATGTTATTGTAAGGTATGGGGATATGGGACTGCTTTGGACTGTCCATATCATCTGACTATAATTTGCCTCATGCTCTAGCAGAAGCTTGGTTTTTCCAGCTGCAGATAATCTCTGTGCCTGTGTGATGTTTTCGAAACACTCTCTGCTTTAAATTTTTATTTTTTCCATGTATATCTGTCTATGTGCTACTTGTATATCTTGTTCTTGATGAGGCCAGAAGAGGGTGTTCTGGGAACTTTTCAGAGGTTACATAAATACTAGGACCTTGAGAAGTATGGTGGGTAGTTGTGAGTTGTTTAGGGGGTGGTTGGGGACTTTTAAGTAGCTGTGGTCAAAAGGAAGACACAAAAGGAAATAAGTTAAATTCAGTGATCTCTTTCCCGTCTATTATTGTTTGTCTCCTATCTAGTTGGGGTGAAACAGGGGGAGGGGAGGATGAAGGGTGGGAAACAGAAGAACCCACAAAGTAGCAAAAACAAGCTACAGTTTCCTGAACCTTGAGTTTAGGGGTTGTGCTGTAGATGTATCAGTTGGGGCTGAGACACCCATAGTCCGTTATTCTCTACATTTTGACCAGTAGTGGATTTCTATAATAGTCTTCATTTGTGGCAAAGAGAGGCTTCTTTGATGGGGGATGAGAGTTACACTTATTTGTGAATATAACAATGTGTATTTAGAATGTAATTTGGAATTATTGCTGGTTGAGAAAATTGGCAGTAGTAGGTTCTCCTCTTGGTTCCATGGGCACACTCAACATATTAGCTAGATATCAAGCATGAACTCTTCAGATGAGCATGCCAAAAGGCCAATAAGATGGTTGTCAGTTGCCCCCAATATATATAAGTGCCATGAATGCACCTTTGAGGCTTTCTTGACATGTGGTCATTGCTGTAGCTCACAGATGTTACAGTTGCATAGGGCTATTGAATGCTTTTCTCCTTTGGCAGCTTTTATCCATAGCATCTTCAGATACAAGGAAAGCTAGTCCTCTGGTAACAAGCTTTTGGGTAAACTCCAACTCAATTCCTCCAAGTCCTGTGTTGGTAGTGTTTGATATCTTCAGTTGTACGGTTTTCCCTTCAACTTCTCAGGAGAGAGTAAATCAAAGACAATGCAAATAGCTTAAACTATCTTTAAAAAAATGGAGGTCTATGACTACTCAGGCTGGTAAGTTTCCACAGAAGCTGCCTGTTTTACAATAGCTTATAGCCTGCTGTTTCAGTGTTTTTCCACAGAAACCCAAGACTTTGTGTTAGCATGTGTGTATGTTACGCCTATTGCTGATTTTAGGCCTATGGCTGATTTTAGGCCTTCAGTGTATACGCAGGGCTGCTCCTGACATCTCCTCCCTTCTCTAAGTATAGAAGGGCTTGGCGATTCTAATCTTGCGAAGGTAGAGATAGAGGCCTGACCTCCAATAATTGAAGGGGACCTTGTAATGGCTCCGGTCAGCCTCGGTGGACAGTACCAACTTAGATAAGGACAAGTGAATCATAGGCAGAGTCATAGTGACCTGTCCCCTGAACCTTCAGCCAGCTGATACCCTGTTCTGAAAGGTATCTGTACTCCCCCTTAACACCTATGCTCCCGTGTCATTCCCTTCCCCACATCTGCCTTTTTGTTTATAACCCCTGTGTGAATAAGTAAATTACAGTGTGATTTAAATAATTAAATAAATAAATTAATTTTAAAAAATGGAGCAATAGTCTCCCTTGCCTAGCACTGGGGGTCTTGTTAAATACTCTATGGATCTTAGGTTCCTAAGTGTCATAACTTCATATAAATTACATAAGCAATGTATATAATATGTAATTTTAGGAAAATATAACATAATAATTCCATGTGCTTTTTAGGAATTCCTTGTTATATCTCCCTCTCCCTTTGTATTGAACGTCCCCTCCCTCTCCAGTTGCAACCCTCTCCTTTCCCTATTTCAACTCTCAAAGCACTGGTTTCCTGCTATCCCCTCTAACCTTCTCCATTTCTCTCTTTACTCTAGGATGCATACTCACATCTCAATATTTGAAACAAGTATTCTTAGATGAGGAGAATATGTAGCCTTTGTTGTTCTGGGTCTGGATCACCTCCATATAATATTTTCTAGTTATATTCATTTACCTGTAATTTTCATAATTGATTTCTCTAAATAGATAGTAATATTCCATTATGTAAAAATGCACTATACTTTTGCTAATAATTCATCAGTTGACAGATATAAAGCATGTTTTCATATCCTGACTATTTTTAATTAAAAATGTTTTTATACTATACATTCTGATCATGCTTTTCCCTCCCTCAACTCCTCCTAGATCCCCAGCTCCCCACCGACCCAACTCCATATGTTTCTTCTCTTTTTAGAAAACAAAACAAGCATTTCCTGGCTATTTTGAATGGAACATCAGTGAACAAAGATAATTTAATACCTCTCTGGAATGACATAGAAACATTTGGCATATCCAATAGTGGTATAGATGTATTGTAGGGTAGATTTATTTTTAGCTTTTTAAAAAACCTTCACAGTGATTTCCATAGTGGCTACATGAGTTTTCAGTACCACCGAAATGAATAAGTGTTTCCTTTTCACCATATCTTCTCAAGCACGGGTTGTCAACTGTTTTCTTGATCTTATACATTCTGACTAGAGCAAGGTGAAATTTTGAAAAATTTTTAAATTTGCACTTCCATAATTGCATTTTTGAGATATTTCTTTTTTTTTTTTTTTTGGTTTTTCGAGACAGGGTTTCTCTGTGTAGCCCTGGCTATCCTGGAACTCACTCTGTAGACCAGGCTGGCCTCGAACTCAGAAATCCACCTGCCTCTGCCTCCCAAGTGCTAGGATTAAAGGCGTGCGCCACCACCGCCCGGCAAGATATTTCTTACATATCTTTATTTCTTATTTTGAGTAGTCTTTGTTCAGATCCATAGCCAAATTTCTTTTGTTTGTTTGGGGTTTTTTTTTTTTTTTTGAGTCTTATTTTTTGAGTTCTTTATATTTTTGGATATTAATCTTCTATCAAATGTATAATTGATAAAGATTTTCTTAAACTCCATGGGTGTCACTATTACTTTATTGTTTCCTTTACTGTACAGAAGATTTTTTGTTCAATAAGGATCGATTTGTAAATTGTTGAACACAGTTTCTAGGCAAACATGGTCTTATACAGAAAATTATTTCCTACATCTATATTTGGAAGAATACTACCTATGATTACTTCTAGCAGTTTCAGGTGTAATCACATTGAGATATTTTATCCATTTGGAATCTATTTAGTCTAAACATCTATATGTATGGATATATATAGGCCCACATGTGTATACAACCTACTAAGTCCATTTAGCATTGTTCAAATTTACATATATCAGTAGTGTTTCCAGGATAACCTATCAATGAAATTTCATGGGTATATTTTCCATGTAAAGTTTAGGGAACAGTGTGTAGCAGTGGGAATCTTGGACTTCTACCTCTTACAATCCTTCTGTCCCACACTCTGCATTTTCCCTGAATGTTATGCATAAACACTATGTTGTTTCTGTTAGGATTGGCTATCCCAGACACTTATTCTGTGTATTTTGACAAGCTATGGATATGTAACAGCCTCTATCTTCTGTGTTTGATGGCGCTGAAGACAGTGATCACTATAGTTATCTAAATATATGTTTAAAAGACACAGTTAAAAATTATGAAATTATATTGGTTTAGGTAAATGGCAAAAGTAGGTTCTACTTTCATTTTTTCCAAAAAAATTATTATTTTAAAATGTTAATGTATATTAATAAGAAAATATCCTCAATCTAATAAAATATCCTTAATAATATTATCTAAATCTGTCTAGATCCTCCTCTAATTCTAAGAAATTATCATATATATGCTTTTATTCACATGTATTAATATTATAACTTGATTTCTTCATTCACATTATCCTAATTTTTCCACAGTTCTCAATTACTTTGGCCTGAGTACATTCAGACATTATTGATGGAACTATGGATCATTAGGTTGGGAAAAGAAACTAAGGAAGTGTTAAAACACTGTTCAACAGTGGAGTCCTGTAAAGTTGTATGAGAAGAATTCTGAGTACTTGTAAGAAAAGAAGACTCTTGTGCCCTCTGTTTCTTCAGAACACAGAATTGCTCTTGTAATGTGTCTTCTTTGCTCCTCCCAGGTATAGTGGATAGGAGTGAGTTTCCTTCAGATTATTCATTATAACTGGCTATTGTTTATTGTATATATGCCTCTATGGAAAAACATGTTTTTCCCCTATGTTGCTTCTACACTTTGTGCAACTTGCCTGCCATGTGTGGCTTCCACCCATTTGCAGTTTATCTTTGTGACACTTTACTCATGTGACTCTTCTTAATCCTAAGAGTATAAATTTTCTGATGCTCTGGGTAAAGTTGGCTACTACATGAGGCTTTAGTCTACCTCATTTATCAGCTCCATTTTCCCAGGTCTACTCCCTCTAGGTAAACAAAATTATCGAATTTTTTTCTCTTAAGTGGAATTGGGATGCCTAGTATCAATTAGTACATTTATTACTCAAAGCCTACACCTAAGACTGAGGAAAGAGTGGAAAGATTGTAAGAACCAAAGGACTAGAAATTTGTACCTGTGAAATCTTAACAATAGTGTTGCCTAAACAAAACCTGCACAATGACCACAGCAGTTGACACGTCAATGGGGATAGGGGAAATTTCACAATATTTTACCCCAAGATGAGCTACATACAGTCAATGCCTGCTGGGGAAGGGCAAATCTATTTTCTCCAAAGATAAACCCATGATGAGTTATCTGATCCCAAGTGGTCAACTGTAAATTTATTCACATATGAGCAAAATTAAACTGGTTCTGTAGAGTTAGTGAGTGTGTGTGTGTGTGTGTGTGTGTGTGTGTGTTTGCGCGCGCACGTGTGCGCACTCATGCACACACATTTGTTTCTATGTGAAACAATAATGATTATAGAAGAAGGGTTTGGGAATCTGAGAGATAGGGGAGACTGGAGTTGAATGGAGATAAAGGAGTAGAAATTATATAATACTATGAACTCACTCATGTATGTAATTCTTAAAAGAAAATTAATGCTTAGAGTGGGAAAATTAGTTTTCCCTTAAGAGCACACCAATTGGTTATCCAATACCAAATTGTCAGACCTGAAAACATACATATAAGTAACATTATACAGGCTGAGCAGGTTGTACTTATGTATTTAGGAATATATACGTATAAACATATATACATATGTGTGTAATAACAATTTTTTTTTTTTTTTGGTTTTTCGAGACAGGGTTTTTCTGTGTAGCCCTGGCTGTCCTGGAACTCACTCTGTAGACCAGGCTGGCCTCTAACTCAGAAATCCGCCTGCCTCTGCCTCCCAAGTGCTGGGATTAAAGGCGTGCGCCACCACCGCCCGGCGGTGCAATAACAAATAATGAAAAAAGAGGCGTATATTTGAAATAGAGCAATGAGTGGTATATTTGAGATTTTAAGGGAAGAAAGGGAAGGGAGAAATTATGTAATTCTTTTATAATCTCAAAAGTCAAAGAAAAAATATGTCTGATATATGTCATACTTATAATGAGAAAAAAATAGAAATTCATTTTTACTAAAATTTATATTATATCATCAACAATAAGGCTGAGATTCAGTTAGCATGCTTAATAATGATCTGGGGGAATGGAAGAAAATTAGATGATGTGGAAGTGAGAAATCAACAAAGATAGATGCTGTAAATACTATGACAGTTCATTATGGGAATGTATGAAAACGTCATAATGAAATCTGCAACTGTTTAATGAGTATATGATAATAATTTTGACTACTCTTCTTTGTTATACTGCTATGCTCCATAAAGTTTCTAGGATTCCCTCCACTGAAGGAAAGTGCTTATTTCTGTGACTCTTAAACTATTTCTGCTTATGGCCTATGAGCCTTATGGCTGCTTATTTCTAAGTTAGTATCATGTTGCAAAAAAGTATAAATTTTTATCAGAGAAATTAAGGGCCATGTGTGATTTCATCAATAGCTGTTAAAGCAAAAACAGAAAGAGAAACAAACAATCCCTCATGAGGTATAATTCCCCTTGGCAGAAAAAAATTGAGGATCTAGGAAGAATCACATGATTATTAAAGAGCATAGGCCAGACACATCTCTGATCTTCCATTTCTCCTTTTTCTTTCATAAAGCTTCTCCCTTCATCATATCCTATATCAACACTATCTCAGAATCCAAAACATAGACAAGATTTCCTATTATGATGGATATGTTACTTGGAGGCCAAATAGTAAAAAGCATTGATGTAGATTCAAGCACCTCCCTAACCAGGTTATGCTGTCTCATGTTAATTATTTTCTAAAGCTAGTACCAGAGCTACATGGGCAGAAATGCCACTAGATTATCTGCAGTAACTATACAAATACAAA
This sequence comes from Mastomys natalensis, assembly GCA_021653895.1. Taxonomy (NCBI): domain Eukaryota; kingdom Metazoa; phylum Chordata; class Mammalia; order Rodentia; family Muridae; genus Mastomys; species Mastomys natalensis. The sequence continues at coordinate 145,655 of JAJTUV010002161.1, read as the reverse complement.
ACCTGCAAATTAAAGCTATTAAAAACAGAAAGCTGTGAAAACACTGTCTGAAGCTCCTCCCCTTCACAAATAAAAACTCTTTAAAGCCTGGATAGCCCACTCCAAGGAAATAATGCCTTCAAACCCCAACCGTGGGTAATTATGCATTGCCTGCTGCTGTTTTGTTACTTTGTAGAAAAGGCCAAGCAACATGAGTCTAATTGTCAAGTTTAGAATGAATGTTGTCTGATGAAGAACTATGAGCCATCAAGGAGGCCTGTGGTCAGGAACTAAATACTGTGCAATTGGCTTCACAGGGCTGTTTCTCCTAAAGCCTGTCTGAAATCAGAACTGCATACTTCACAAAAACAAATTTTTGCAGCTGTCAGGAGCCAAGACAGCTGTGAAAAAAAGTGAGTTGGATTGGGTTCTGCTCTTGTATCACCCCAAAGCTTTGGCAGGACCAGTGTCTAGAAATGTTCCCACCAATAACATTGCAAAGGAGATGGTCATGTGTCTTTTTCACTGGCTTAGAGGTGCCCAGGAACTTGACTTTTAGCTATCTCATCTTGTTTCAACATGTACCTGAATAGTTCAAAATGCGAATGGCATGAGGGTAAATATGAGCATTGTGATAGTTTGTTTTGTTATTACAAATCTTCGTATCCTTGCCATGGCTTCCCAAAGTTGTGCCTAAATTGAAATTACCACCACCTGTTCTCTCTGAGTTGCACTATCTGGGAGAATTGTTTCTGATTTGTAAAGCCCTCATATGTGGTTTTCCATTCTAGATGGTCTCAAAATTGACATCTTAAGTTTTTTGTAAATACAAAATTGAGAATTATTGAGGACAATATAAATCTGCCAGTAATAGCTATGTTTGCTGCATAGAGGCTACTTCAAATGACAATGTGGGAGTTCTGATTTAAAATGATTACATTTTTTGGTAAGTATAATGGACCACACAGTGGAGATTAAGTCCTACTCGTGGTGCTCAGTTTAACTGTATAAGTCACATGCTTCTTATTTAAGCAGAGACCATCCACCCCCACTGCTGATTTTTAAACTCAAACTGACCCTTGGTTGGAAAACAAACAAAGCTTAATTCCTGCTCTGATGACAACAACTTTAGAGTGATGCAGAAAAGGAAAAGTTAACCAGTAATACTAAAAAACTACTAGAGGACTTTAGTGCATTATGACTGCCAAGGGGCAGGAATTATCTTTGACCTTTATCAATCTTTTACAAGAATTCTATTTCTGTGATCTTCCTTGACTTTCCACGACAAAGTCCTGACTCTCTTTTAGTCAAATTTAACAACCTACCCAGGCTCTATGCCTGGATACTTACTCCACAGATCAATGCATGACTGCTGCTTTCAAACCACATTATTAGCTCAAAGGCTTCACTGGTTAATATTTATAAAAATACTTTGAAGACAAAATCATTGTTGTGTAGAAAAAACACTAGACCTAGATACATCATGGAATTTTGAGGTCTAGGCTTTCTTGTCTACTGCCCATATTAAACAATATGGTCTTTGACTTATTGTGGTGGTTTGAGTGACCATAGTTTTCTTAGAGTGAAATAACAAAGGTCAAATAAAAAGGCTGCAATATCTGATGGGATTTATCCAAGTTCCAGTATGGATTACTGCAGAAGACCAGTTATTATTGCTTCATCTCTCTAGCTTTCAGTATCCCCTGCCTTCCAGGTTCCATGTCCACAAAATGCTCTGGAATAATTCTTAGCAAGGAAGCACTTCATACTATTAGAGAAAGCAGAGTCAACAATGTTCTGTCTGGGATTAGCTTTAAATGTCATTATGCACAGAAACCTATCAAACTGAATTTTTAAAAGAACAAATAAATACTAATGTTAGCTTCACAAGGAACGATAACTTATTTTGATACAATTTTCTATCCATTATTCTGGTGCTATAAATGCCCAAGCAGAGTGTGGAGAAACAAAAACACCAATTCTTTTCTGTTGAACTTCTGAAAAGATTCCACCTTCTCCCTTTAAATGGAATTAAAGCATCTGTGTTTTTAATTCCACACCAGGTATAACTACACACTGCCAAGAATGCAGCAGCACTGTGAGAGCAGGGAGCTGAACCAAAGGAAGACAACTTGAGCTTGGCTTGGAATTCCAACCTCAGCCCAAGTCTGTGACTGGGAACATATCCATCCAACACCATGGCCTGCCTTCTGGACAGGCTGTCACCCAAGCAAATGAGTAAGAGGGCAAAGGACAAGGGTGAGAAGGTGCTTCTTCAACTCCTGTCTTTTAGCTGTGTCAATCTGCCAACTTGACTTTCACTGGAACCAGTTTACACTAATAAAGTGATTTGCTTTTTCAGAAGTTCCTTGAGCATGTCTTACAGCCTTATATTGACCATTAGCTCTTGGCCCTGGGGCATTAGAAACCTGAATGAATTTTAAGGAATCCCAGAAACCTTTATAGGCTACCAAAAGTTTTGAACTGGCTAGTTCAATTCAACATGCATTTACTGAGCAAAGCACTCTGTGCCAGGCAAGTACTAGGAACTGGGGTACAAAGTGTGATGAGGCCTAAGCTCTGCCCTTCAGGACCTCAAAGCCTATTTACAAAGTGAGAGGAATGAACAGATTATTTCAGTACAAAGCTATTAATGACAGACTTGAGATAAGAACTTCAAGACTTATTAGCAATAGAAGAAGCACACCTGTCCAAGTATAGGGGCATGAGAGATTTCCTGAAGGTGGGCTCACTATATAGAGTTCAAATTCAAAGGACTTAGTTGAAGGAAAGTAAACATAATATATACTGTAAATGCTAAAGAAAGAGCAGTAAAGGCAGGGGCAAAGAATATATAAAGCACCCAGTGCTTACACAATGATGAGTCACGACGTCTAAAACTTACATCTCCAGATTTGCAGGAATGAGAGAAGCTAGACAGTAAGAGTGAAGAAGACTTACTCATAGGAATATTAGATGTTTCATTAAATGTAGCTTATATGCTAAAATAACTGGGAAATTAGTTAGTAATTGTATCACATAATCAACCACCCAAAGCTTCTATAAACAACAAACAAAAAATAGTCAGTAGAGTTGAGGAGTAAGATGGAGAAAAGAATTGCAAACAATATTTATGTTCATAATACAGGAGGAGCTCAATCAAACCAGTGGCATAAACATCTAATTGAAAATTTGTGAAATTTTTCAATATTTTCTTCAAAAGAAGGCAAATGCACAACAGGTACAAGAGGATATATATTGAACATTACTTGGCATCATGGAAATGCAACTCTAAACCACAATGAGATATTACATTGTATCAGTTGATTAATTATTATGAAAAAGTCAAAAGATAACTGTTGAGGTGGATATAAAGAAAAGAAACATTTGCATACTGGTTTTGGGCATATAAATTGTATGACTTGTGGATCATATTATAGAGGTCTCCAAAACTTCAAAGTAAGGGGTTTGGAAAGATGGACCAGTGGTTAAGAGTACTGAATGCTCTTCTAGAAGACCTAGGTTCAATTCTCAACATCCACATGGCAGCTTTACAACTGCCTGTAACTCCAGTTCCAGGGAACCACAAAAAACAATAAATAATTGATATAAATATACTTATTTCCTTCATTTGATAATTACACAGAATTTATATGTATCACATAAGCATTGTACCCCATAAGTATATACTATTAGTGCATGCCAAAAATATTTATAATTAAAAAAAGAAATACATTGCAGGCTGTGAACAAACCCATAGCATAACTGTAGCATACTTTTTCTCAGTAGTATAGCAAATAGTTAGCTTTTCAAACTTCAGTAAATAATTACAGACCTTTGTTCATGCAAACAACCTTAATTAATCTTAGTAAGTTACCATGAAAATAGAAAGGAAACTGGGAGGAGAGAAGAAGGGGATCACCCAAATAGAGAAAGGGAGAAAAATATGGGGGGTAAGTAATTAACATGCTTTTTATGTGCTATGAAATCAGAGTCTGAATTTTATGTACTATTTATAACCTGAAAACTTCAACATTTCTCACCGATCCTCCCTTTCAAAACTGGACAAAATTGTGTTGCCTGGATTACAAAGGAATTTGTTGCAGGTATCTAAAAGACAAACTGAAATAAAAAATAATCATACTGATCTCAAATACTAACATTTGTAAAATGTTTTATTATGTGAATCCTCATTTTAGGAATTGTTTTAATTTCTTCTTAAAATAAGCTTGTTTTAGTGAGCTTCAGGGCATTTACAAATGCTATTTTCTTTGTACAATTCTTTCTACCTATCTTTGTCTAGGGCACTGAGACCTCAGTTCAATTGGGTATTTACTAAAGAAATCTTGTATCTGTTGAGACCTGTGTTGTGGCCAATTATATGGTCTATTTTAGAGAAGGTAGAGAAGGTATCATGAGGTGCTGAGAAGAAAGTATATTCTTTTGTTATTGGATGAAATGTTCTATAGATATCTGCTAAATCCATTTGGTTCATAACTTCTCTTAGTTTCACTGTGTCTTAGTTTAGTTTCTGTTTCCATGATCTGTCCTTTGATGAGAGTAGGGTGTTGAAGTCTCCCACTGTTATTGTGCGAGGTACAATGTGTGCTTTGAGCTTCAGTAAAGTTTATTTTATGAATGTGGGTGCCCTTTCATTTGGAGCATAGATAATCAGAATTGAGATTCCATCTTGGTTGATTTTTCCTTTGATGAGAATGAAGTGTCCATCCTTACCTTTCTTGATAACTTTAAGTTTTGAAAGTCAATTTTATTTGATATTATAATGGCTACTCCAGCTTGTTTCTTGGGACCATTTGCTTGAAAAATTGTTTTCCAGCCCTTTACTCTGAGGTAGTGTCTGTCTTTGTCATTGAGGTGCGTTTCGTGTATGCAGCAAAATGCTGGGTCCTGTTTACATATCCAGTCTGTTAGTCTATGTCCTTTTATTGAGGAATTGAATCCATTGATGTTAAGAGATATTAAGGAAAAGTGATTGTTGCTTCCTGTTATTTTTGTCATTAGAGTTGGAGTTATGTATGGCTCTGTGGCTATCTTCCTTTTGGTTTGTTGGAAGAAGATTACTTTCTTGCTTTTTCTAGGATGTGATTTCCTTCCTTGTATTGGAGGTTTCCCTCTATTATCCTTTGTAGGACTGGATTTGTTGAAAGATATTGTGTAAATTTTGTTTTGTCATGAACTATCTTGGTTTCTCCATCTATGGTAACTGAGAGTTTTACTAGATATAGTAGCCTGGGCTGCCATTTGTGTTCTCTTAGGGTCTGTATAACATATGTCCAGGATCTTCTGGCTTTTTTGTCTCTGGTGAGAAGTCTGGTGTAATTCTGATAGGTCTGCCTTTATAAGTTACTTGACATTTTTCGCTTACTGCTTTTAACATTCTTTTGTTGCTTTATGCATTCGGTATTTTGATTATTATGTGACAGGAGGAATTTCTTTTTTATCTAGTCTATTTGGAGTTCTGTAGGCTTCTTGTATGTTCATAGGCATCTCTTTCTTTAGGTTAGGGAAGTTTTCTTCTATAATTTTATTTAGATATTTACTGGTCCTTTAAGTTGGAATCTTTGCTCTCTTTTTTTTTTTTTTCAATTTTTTTTCTTTGGTTTTTCGAGACAGGGTTTCTCTGTGTAGCCCTGGCTGTCCTGGAACTCACTCTGTAGACCAAGCTGGCCTCGAACTCAGAAATCTGTCTGCCTCCAAGTGCTGGGATTAAAGGTGTGCCACCACGCCCAGCTGCTCTCTTCTATACCTATTATCCTTAGGTTTGGTCTTCTTATTGTGTCCTTGATTTCCTGGATGTTTTGTGTTAAGAGCTTTTTGCATTTTGCATTTTCTTTGACAGTTGTGTCAATGTTTTCTATGGTATCTTCTGCACCTGAGATTCTCTTTTTTATCTCTTGTATTCTGTTGGTGATGCTTGCATCTATGACTCTTGATCTCTTTCCTAGGTTTTCTCTCTCCAAGGTTGTGTCTCTGTCTGTGTTTTCTTTCTTGTTTCTATTTCCATTTTTATGTCCTGGATAATTTTATTCAATTCCTTCACCTGTTTGGTCGTATTTTCCTGTAATTCTGAAGAGATTTTTGTGTTTCCTCTTTAAGGGCTTCTACCTGTTTACCTGTGTTCTCCTGTATTTCTTTGAGGGAGTTGTTTATGTCCTTCTTAAATCCCTCCATCATCAACATGAAAAGTGGTTTTAAATCCAACTCTTGATTTTCCAGTGTCATGGGGTATTCAGTAGTTGCTATGGCTGGAGAACTAGGTTCTGATGGTGCCAAGTAACCTTGGTTGCTGTTGCTTTTGTTCTTGTGCTTGCCTTTCACCATCTGGTTATCTCTAGTGCTACCTTCACTCACTGTCTCTGACTGGAGCCTATCTGTCCTGTTATCTTGCTTGTGTCAGAACTCTTGAGAGTCCAGTAGTCTCTGTGATCCTGTGATCCTGTGATCCTGAGACCCTGGGTGTAAGAGCTCCTAGGACTCAGGCTGCTTCTGGGATCCTGAAATCCTGGTGTGACCAAGCTCCTGAGATCCTGTGATCCTATTATTCTTAGGTCCTAGGAGTCCAACCTCCTCTGGGTATTCTGGAAATGGGTGCAAAGCTGGTGCCCTGGGACTGCTCATATATTTTCATATAATTTTACAATCTCTACAAATCTATATAGCCTAATAGGTCTCCTAACTACTCCATCACAGTATTTTATTTTCTTTACAAAATTGATCTAATTCTTGGCCCTTACCCTTACTCAACCTATTTCCCTTTATATTGTTAATCTTTACTAACATCTGAATATTCTTCACACTATGTATAGCTATTTATCTGTATGTTAGTGTAGTAATCTGAAGCATCATTATATTCTCCTCCAGTTAGTATTCTATTCAGGATGCAAAATAGACTTTATAACAGGCAAGTTTAGCTCTTGGACCAAGTAATTCTTTTTCTGAATTACACACTTCGCTTGATCACATCTAAATTCTGCATAAACATTGCATGTTGAAAGAATATAGCTCATAATAAGAAATAAACCAAGCAAAGAAATAATAGATGCATGCATAAGTCCCACACAGAAAGCACCTAAGAAACACAAAAACAAGAGTAACAAAAATCCTCCAAAACTTATTATTCCTATAGTAATGGCAACAAACGAGAATGGAATGAAATCCCAGACAAAGAACTCAAAAGAAAGATTATATGTAAGTTCCAAAAACCTAAACAAGAAAATAATCTGTGGATCTAGCAGACAAACAGACCAATGAAATAAGAAAGAGAAAATAGATATGAAAGTCGAATTTAACAAAGAGAAATACTAAAGAAAAACTAGTTTGTATACCCCATGGGGTTTTGTCAAGATACATGAGTCCTTAGATATAAAATTACTTGTATATGTATATAGAAATGAAATTCTTGAAGTGGAAAACACAGTTCATCAAATGCAAAGCTCTATGGAAAGTCTCGTTAGTAGACTGGATCAAGAGGACAGAAATAGCTACGCTTTAGGACAATGTAGACAAACTGTAACAATCAAACAAGTACAAAGATAAAAACAATGCAAATAAACCAGCGGTGAAGCCATGGTATATGTGGCACCCTGAAAAAAAAAAAAAAAGAAAGCCCCAGGTAATGGTTATGGAAGAAGGAAGAGAATCTAGTACTAAAGGCATAGAAACATTTTTCTAAAGAATCATAACATAAAATTTCCCAGAGTTAGGACAAGGAATACCTATCCAGATACAGTAGGAATTTAGAACACCAAATACACAAGATCAGAAAGGAAAATATAACAAAATCAACAAAATGACAAGAATCAATACACACCTTTAAATAATAACTCTGAATATTATTGGTCTCAACTTACCAATTACAAGACTACTAACATAGTAGTATTCTTTTAGTAGACTACTAAATTGGATCAAAAGGAAGGAACCATCCCTTTTCTGTCCCTAAGCAATGCAAATAACCATGAAGGACAGACACTGCCTTAGGGGGAAAGGATGAAAATAGGAATTTCCAGCAAATTGACTTGGGGAAAAAAGCATTGCTTTCCTAATAGCTAACAAAAATAGACTTCAAACTATAAGTACTGAGAAAAAATAAAGATGGTCAGTCCCTTCATAGTGATTAAGAGAACAATCCATCAGATTCTGAACACAGATGCCTAAACACAGGTGCACCTAATTTCATAAAACAAAACTCTAATATAGTTAACAGTTGGTGACATCAAAATCCACTCTCACTATTAGACTGATCAATCAGACAAAAGAATAAACAAAGAATATATGAGTTAAATGCTATCATAGATTAAATGTACTTACCAAACATCTAGAGAACATCCCATCCAAGCAGTGCAGAATACATATTCTTCTCAGCAGCCATGGAACTTCCTTCAATATAAAACCTATATTAGAACACAAAGCAAATATCAATAAATACAGAAAAATGAAATAGTTCTTGCATCTCATCTTATACAATGGACTAACAATTGGGAAGAGAAATCTTAAAGTGCACAAAAACCCATGGAGATCAAATAACATCAGTGAATGATGGATGGATACTTGAAATTTTAAAAAATAGAAAAAAAATCATAGAATCAAATAAAAATAAAACTTACCAAAACTTATGGGATATAATCAAAGGAGTCCTAAGAGGAAACTTTATACACACACACACACACACACACACACACACACAGGTGAAATATGTCAGCGGGCCTCTTAGAACAGACCACACCAGACCAAACTGTTCCAAGTGGGGTTTATTCAGGAGATAGGGCAAAGATGGGGTGAAAGGAAGAAGATGGAAGAAGAGAGGAAGAAGAGAGAGAGGTCAGGGGGTTTTATCTGTTTTATATGGGCAGTGAAGTAGCCTCTCCCAGGTAAAGGTGGAAGGTAGCCAGGTGAATTCTGGGAATGTATGACGGTTGCCTTGGCAATGATGTGGGGGTCACCTAGATGTGATGTTACTAGGTTCTGAGCCTGATACCAACAATAGGAACTCCTAGAATCCATCTCCAGTAGAAAGACAGAGCATCAAGTGGAGGGATGGGGTTGACATCATACAGTCAAAAACTCTGACCCAGAATTGTTCCTGTCTAAAAGAACTACAGGGACAAAAATGGAGAAGAGACTGAGGGAAAGAAGGTCCAGTGACCAGCTCAACTTGGGATACATCTCAAGGAGAGGCTCCAAGGCCTGACACTACTACTGATGATATGGTGTGCTTACAGACAGGAGCCTAGCATGACTGACATTCAAGAGGCCCAAAAAGCAGCAGCTGACTGAGACAGAAGCAGATACTTACACCCAACCATTGGACTGAAGTTGGGGTTAAATTAGGGAAAGGTTGGAAGAAGCTGAGGAGGAGGGCAAACCCATAGGAAGACCAGATGTCTCAATGAACCCAAACCCCTGAGATCTCTCAGACACTGAACCACCAACCAGGAAACATACATGAGCTGGTCTGAGGTCGCTGACACATATATAGCAGAGGACTGCCTGTTCCGGTACTCTAGAGACTTGAGGTTCCAGGGAGAGGCCTGCAGGGGGGTGGGAGTAATATCTTCTTGGACATAGTGGGGAGGGGGAATGGGATGAGAAACTGTGGAAGGGGGGACCTGGGTGGAGCAGCAATGGCTGGATTGTAAAAAAATATAAAAGTAATAATAATTAAAAAAAAAAACAGAATTCTCAAATAAACAACTTTAAAATATATGAAAGGATCCTGGAAATGGGGGTAGAAAAAGCTAAACACCTATTCAATAAATGGAAAGAAACCACTAAGATCAGATTAGAAATTAGTGAAATATAAAACATTATAAAGAATTAATGAAAGAAAATTTGGTACAGGGAGAGATAACTAACATTACAAAAACTTTAGAAAGAGTCATATGGAAACCCACTACTGTAGGAGCTTCCTAAAATATAAACAGATAGATTTAAAAGGGAGTTTGAATGTAATTAGCCTTTAAGGGGAAAACAAGGCCACTACTGAACAAAACTGGAAGGTTATCAAAGAGTCAATCAATAAAAAGAAATTATGACGGACTGAGCAGAAGAAACAATGAAAAGTACAAGGAATCAGTAAAATGAATACTTAGTACTCTGAAACAGTAAAAAAAAAAAAGTTGTAAGTCCTTGGTTAAACTAAACAAGAGAGAGAGAGAGAGAAAGAGAGAGAGAGAGAGAGAGAGAGAGAGAGAGAGAGAGAGAGAGAACTTAATTTAGAAATCAGAAAAGAGAAGGAGTATGATACCAATGAAATTCAACAAAACTGTTTTTAGTCTTACTTTTAAAAAGATGTATCTTACAAGATTGGAGAATGTAAAGTAAATTAGTACATTTCTAAATGAATTTGACTTTCCAATTTACACACAGGATATAAAGTGATTTAAACAGATTTATGTTAAGTAAAAATGTTGAAGCAATAATTTTAAAACTTCCAACTTTAAAATGTCCAAACCCAGAAGGATATACTGGTGAATTTATCAGACATTCAAAGAACTAGTACAAATGACATAAAATACAAAAGAAAGGAACAAGCTAAACTCTTTGTGAAAATCTACTATTATACTGATTCCTAGAGCCGATAAAATGACAAAAATATGAACATAGAATCCAAGTTCCATAAAAATAGATACAAAAAATTTAACCAACTCTTACTAAATAAACTCAAAAATAAATAGAGTATCATTCACAATGGTAGAGTTCACTTTATTCTAGAGTTGCATGTATGTTTCAGTAAGCATTAGCCAGTAAGTGTTACAAACTACATAGATTGACTCAAAAACAGAAGTTAAATAGTGACTGAAGTGAAAGGCTTTCTTACAAAATCTAACATCCATTAATGTTAAAAGTCTTGAAAAAAAACTCAGAATACAGAAGAAACACACATCAATGTAGCAAATTATAGATATGAAAAATTTATGTCCAACATTATATTAAGTGGGAGAAAATACATTTTTGCACTAAAATAAGGAACAACACATTCGTCTTAATACAGCACTAGAAGTCTCAATTAGATCAACAAGCCAAATAGTTAGGATAAAAACCAGACAGGAAGAAGTCAAAGTATTTCTATATGTGGACATGACTCTATACTTAAAATATCCTAAAGATTTCATCATAAAGTTTTAGAACTGATAGTCTCTTATCAAAGTGGCAATATACATACTTAACACACAAAAACCGTTACCCTTTCTATATACCAGCAACAAACATATTGGAAAAAAATAACAAGTAATCATGGAAAGTATCCATTCACAATGTCCTTTTAAAAATAACTTAGTATAATCTGAACCAAGAAGGTAAATGACCTCTACAATTAAAACTTTAAGACAAGAAAAAGGGCAAAGAAAGAGAAAGAAAGAAAGAAAGAAAGAAAGGAAGGAAGGAAGGAAGGAAGGAAGGAAGGAAGGAAGGAAGGAAGGAAGGAAGGAAGGAAGGAAGGAAGGAAGGGGCTGGATCGATGGCTCAGTGGATAAGAACAGTGGCTGCTCTTCCAGAGGTCCTGAGTTCAATTCCCAGCAACCACATGGTGGCTCACAACCATCTGTAATGGGATCTGATGCCCTATTCTGGTGTGTCTGCATGTTAAATGTCACAAATACAGTGGAATTTGGTGGCACGCCCTGTAATCACAGCCCTTGAGACACTAATGAATCAAGATAATGAAGTCAAGGCCAGCCTGGGATACATAGAGGATTCAAAGTAACCCTGAGCTGAGTCACATACTGAGACCCTCTCTAAAAATAAAAAATCACAACCACTTGTGTGAGGGTGCTAACTCCTTACTCTTGATAATCACTCAGTGAATTGTCCTAAAAGACAACTAAAACTACACTCCCACCTAGCAAAAACTTTCTTTTGGCATAGATTGTCTATAAAGTATAACATCTAAAAAGAATTTTTAATTAAGGAATCACTGGTATACAAGATGAGCTTAATAAATCAAAGTGCTGTTAATTCTGGCAAGCTCCAACGCTATTTCCTCCTTTGCTTCCTGGCTTCCACCAAGAAATGAGCTCTCTCTCTCTCCAATGTCACATCTAGTCACCACCCACTTCTAAAGCTCTGAACTTTAATACCTTATGAAGCAGTAATTTCTCCTGTCCACATTTCCCCTACTAGTCTTGGAACTTCTTAAGGTCAATATCCATCCATGACTCACTCTGTGTACACAATTGCCATTCGAACAAAGATCAGAACATAGTATATGCACAGTATTCACTGAATGAATGGCATGTGGTCCATGAGCTATATATAGCCTACATTAAATGTCTCAGGTTTCTGGGGGCTATAAGCAATGAGCTATATTATTTAAACTGAACAATGCCTAGAGCAAATATTCAGTAACATCAAAAAGTCTAAAACTGTCAACATGAAAAACATAAAAATGAAAAAAGGAAGAGTCATGAGGATATATATTAGTAGGAAAGCTTGCCTAGAATGCATAAGGAACCTGTATTCTACACTCAGCACATATGCATGCACACATTCCAGCACACACATAACACACACACAGAGAGAGAGAGAGAGAGAGAGAGAGGAGAGAGAGAGAGAGAGAGAGAGAGAGAGAGAGAGAGAGAACACAAAGAGAGAGAGATACAAAGAGAAAGAGAGAATACCAGTAAAGGCCCACAGAAAAGCAGGCAAAACTGTTGTAATCTGTCACAGTTATGGTGCTTTTTTTCTATTAGTTTAAGTTATCATTGTCATATGCTCAAAAACTTATAAATACATCACATTTGGTGGGTATCAAGCACCTGTCAAAGGAGAAAGGAAGGAAAGAAAGAATCCGGGAAGGAAAGAAGGAAGGAAACAAGGAAGGAAGGATGGATGGAAGGAAGGAAAGAAACAGTGAAAAAAGAAAACAATGGAGTAGACACCAGAAGATGAAAAATTCTCCCATGTTGATAGTTTGGAAGTAATACTATTGTGAAAATTACTATCTTACCAAAAGAGGATAAATCTCTGAGAGGAGTTGAAAAAGAAGGTGAATATGATCAAAATACATTCATGAAATAAAGAACTGATAAAACTGATGGGAAAACTCTGATCCAATTGAAAAGGATCAGTGGAACCAAACAGAGAGTTTTCAAAAGTCAAAATACAAATGCATAATAGATATTTTAAAATGTGGTCAGCAGTGTCTAAACCACCAGCCTGGAGCACATAGGGAGGGATCCATGGCTCCAGCTGTATATGTAGGGAGGATGGCCTTTTTGGGCATCAATGAAAGGAGGCCTTTGGGCCTATGAAGGCTGGATGCCCCAGTGTGGGGGAATTCGAGGGTGGGGAGGTGGGAGTGGGTGGGTGTGTGGGAGCACATCCTCAAAGAAGTAACAGGAGGGGGGACCAAGATAAGGGGTTTATGGGTAGGGGGGAAATGGGAATGGGGGATAATACCTGAAATGTAAATGAAATATCCAATAAAAAAAATAAAGAAAATGTGGTCAGCATCCATAACAATAAAGGAAATGAAGATCCCATCTTGCCCTCAGTCAGCATGTATAATAAAGAAAGCAAATGACAACAAATGCCAGTGAGGAATGGAGGAAGGGAAGTGCTTATCCAGTCTTGATGAGAGTGTACACTGGTGCAGTCAAATGGAAATCAGTGTGGAGGTTTTCCAAAACCTAAAAGTAACACTACCATATGATCCAATGATATCTCTATTAAGCATATGCCCAAATAGCTCCTGACAGAGATTCTTGTGCATCCATCTTCATTATATCTCTGTTTACAGTCTAGATGCCTATCAACAGATGGCTGTATCATGAAAATGTGATAAATATCCACAGTAAAATTTTATTTAGCCATCAATAAAAATGAGATTACGAAATTTGAAAGGAAATAGATAAAACTAGAAAACATCATAATAGTTGTGGTAAACCTGTTCTTTCATACATATAAATACCAGCATAATTTTTCTCACATAGTATACCCAGATTAATGTTTCCTCTCCATGTACTCCTCCCAGATTCTACCCAAATCCCTTCTTGTCTGCATCCACTCGCTTTGTGTGTCTCATTAAAAAGCAAACAGGCTTCTAAGCGGTAAATAATAAAATATAACAAAAGAAATTATAAGATTAAAACAAACATCATCACATTAGAATTAGACAAGACAAATAAAAAAAAAAATTCCAAGAGTGGGCACAAGAAGCATAGACCCCTAACTTCACAGATTCAGGAATCCCATAATACACTAAACAGCAATGCATAATGTACAAACAGAATACCTGGTGCAAACCCATGCAGGCCCTGTGCATGCTTTCTCTGTCTTTGTGAGTTCATATGAGCTTTTATTATGTTGATTTACAAGGCCTTGTTTTCTGATTCTTCCATTTGTTCTAGCTCTTACACTCTTTCTGTTTCCTCTTCTGTGAGATTCCTCAAATGCTTAGGGAAGGGATTTGATAGAAACATCACATTTAGGGCTGAGTGTTCCAAGGTCTTTCACTCTCTGTATATTGTTTGGCTGTAGTAGGGAGTGACAAGATGCACCTACAGGTGAAATACAGCATCTTTGTTACTGTCTTTGTTGATGTGCTAAAATACCACGATCAGAGGGAACTAAAAGGAGAGTTTATTTTGGTTTAAGCTTGCAGAGGCCTAAATGTCCATCGTGGCGGGAAAGGCACCACAATAGAAGTAGGGAGCTGAGAGATCACACCTCAGCCCCCACACCACACACACACACACAAATTAAAAAGAGTGAATTGGAAGAGATGGAAGGTAATAAATTCTCATACCTCCCTCCCTCTACTCCATATGATGTACCTTCTCCAGTAATATTCCATGTCCTAAATGTTCCATAAATTCCCAAACAGCACCACCAATAGGACATCAAATGTTCAAATATACAAGCCTATAAGGAACACTTCTCTTTCAAACCACCATGAACAAAAAGGCTTACAGTAAAACTAACCATTTGTTTTCTTACTGGATTTGTAGTCTGCTACTTAGTATTAAATTCATTCCTGTGGCTGTAAACATCAAAATCCCATGGCAACGATGAAACTATGAAAATTGTTTTGCTAAGTGAAAATGTTATCAAACTACTTTTTAAATATTTATGCTGATACCTATAGACTGGCACTACTCTCAGTCTTAGCTAGAAAATCCTCTTTCTATATTAGGTAACAACAAGGAGAGTCATAACGAGGAGAGTCAGCCCTACAACACCTATATCAGAGCCACCAAAGTTAAGGAAGCACTGTAAAAAAGAGGGTAAGGAAAGAATGTAACAGATGGAGGATGGGGAAGAGTCTGATGAAATGCAGCAGTCTTCTTGACATGGCAGAGCTTTTGCATTCATAAATTCACAGAAATTGTATTTACTTTCATAAGACCCTAGATCAAACCAAGAGGATCAGTCAGCATTTCAGTAAATAGCAATAATTAGACTTAGTGGATCATAAGAGAAGGTAGGCGGAGAAAAAGAGAGGGAGGAAGGGTAACATGTTGAGCATATCATAGGAGAAACATGAGGAAAGAATAGGGTAAGAGAATGGAAATAGTTATGAACAAGGTCCATTGTGTACATAAATTGTCAAAACCAAATAGAAATAAATATTGTATACCTAGAAAGCAGCAACCTGAATTTGAGCCAAAGTTCTTTTCACAGTTTTTTATATATTAGTATATGTTATCAGAGTAGTATTCAATATCAGCAAAATTCCATAACTACTAAAAATGTGTACATTGTAGTCTCAATGTAGATAGTAATGTGAAACTTCGGTCATTTAAAGTGTACTTCAAATTGCTCCACAGTAACTGAATTTTTCTAAATATCCTTATATAACCAGCCAACCAGCTCAAATGTTTGAGACATAAAAACACAAACTCAGATCTTTCAAAGGGCATTTCTAGTAACTCAAATATCAGTCTCTGAACCACTTAGCTTCATGCCATACATTATATGATGCCCTTCAGCCATCACTGGAGACTCAAAACCATACCACACCTATTGGACTTTGTGTTCTGTATCTAAATGTCTGCAAACAGGAAATGGGCACCTATGTTGAATTTATCCTCTGGTATTTCCGTATAAAATCAAATGGGAATTTCTCAAAAAATTCTGGTAGGCCACACTGGCTATACCCAGGAGCATGGCCTCCAGCTCATCCAAAAGAATCCTCAAACCTTCTCCAAAGTTGATTGACTCCATCTCAATGGACCAGTAGACATTAGCACCCAAATGCCTCCTATGGTCAGGCCCATATGCTGAATGCCAGTGTCTAAACCAGAGCCCATGCTTTTCAAGCTGTTCTCATTCATGTATTCTAGACCATATAATTTATATGCTCATTCAGGGCCAATATGTTCTAGTCATCATACCTGCAGGCACCATGCTATATGTACTCAGGCCCATGAGCCTCCATGAGAAGGCCCATATACCTGACACCATAACTCATGTTTGGCCTATGTGCTCAGTATTGGAGACCATGTGGGTTAAATGGGCTCATGTCCTCATACTTAATAGCACATGTGATCCAAAATCTCATCTACGACCTCAGTTCAGAGCCCACTTGATCCATCTTCCCACGGCATAGGTCTGTACTTATGTATTCTATGCCAGAACCCCCAGTAAGGTCTACTCCTGGGCCAATCTTTTCAATCCAAGGAACATTGCTTCTGGCTCAACCACCTTGGTGGATTATAGTGATCTTCCCTCTCTTTGGTGCATTGATCAGTATTTCATTTACCCAACACATGTTCATCCCAGATCTATCTTATTCATGCTTTCTACACTACCACCAACAGGTCCTTCCACTCCCCCTATTT
Organism: Mastomys natalensis; assembly: GCA_021653895.1. NCBI lineage: Eukaryota > Metazoa > Chordata > Mammalia > Rodentia > Muridae > Mastomys > Mastomys natalensis. Next base: position 128,877 of record JAJTUV010002161.1, on the reverse strand, counting down.
TTATTGATTCAAAATCCTATGTGTTCCTTTCCCATACTTGCAGGCCCAAGTTTCCCATTACAATGCCTTTGTCCAGGTGATTGGCATCCATAGGCTTCCTGCCAGGTTGTTTCCCACAACAATACCACCAGTCCGTGGGGAGGTTACTGTGACTGTTCAAGAGAGAATGATTCTCCCTTGGGTGAAGTTTCTTCATCTAATTTGGCATGCATGGGTATATCAAATAGCAGCTGGTCATTAGGCATAGGTATAATTTGCACAGCTTCAGTGGGTTGTTGAAAAATCACAGTACTTATTCCACCACTTTCTCATCTTTGTACTCCAGAATATTTGGGCTATAACAATTCTCCTAAATACTTCCTTCCATTTTTTTCCAGACAACTGTATCAACCAGTTTTTACTACAAAACTTCAAACACCTGCTTCCACATCTTTCAATCTGTAATGCATGGATAAGCTCCATTTGAGACATTTGGATTATTTAGAAGATTGGACAGAATATTAACCTTCCCTGGGCCACCGGGGCCAATACCCAAGTCACAACTTTAGACATCACTTAATGAACTTCTCTCCTTATATCTCATCATAAAGATCCTCTTTAACTTTCCAAGAGTGCTTGTTTAGAAATTGAGCAGCTTTTTTCATGCACTCATCTATTCTGAATTGAACAGTAGCACAGTCCTTTGCTATTCCTTCAGCATCCATTAACAGCTTCACTGAAACTATCTCATCAACTTTTCCTTTAACCATGTCATTACGTGACTTTCCTTTCACAGCAAAAGTTATGTTTGTAATGAAGGCTCTGTATTTTTTACTTAGATTGGTATGTGTCTCAAAGTGATGATCTCTCTTTTATGTTTCTTTTTTCTCCTTTTGCTTCTCATTAGGAGAAGGCCATTCTCCTTCATCTTTCTATCCCATTGCCTTATTGCCACTGGGCATACAGGGAAAGCCATTTACTTCTTCCATTTCAGATTCTGTTACCTCATTTTCATTTCAGCTACCATTTCAACCACTGTCACCATTCTTTTTTTCCTTGTCTGACATTTGTGTCCATAGTAGTGTTTTTCTGTCACTTTTCAGCCTTGACAGCCATAGTGAGCACAACGTGTTTGTTACTTTATATCTCATTGATGATAAACTCAGTTGTCAAGGAAATCCTCATGATGTATAGTAGTCCAGTTATGCCTTTCCAGGGATATTGAGTTGTGTCTTAGTTAGAGTTTTACTGCTGTGAACAATGCTATGATCAAGGCAATTCTTATATGAACAACATTTAATTGGGGCTGGCTTACAGGTTCAGATGTTCAGTTCATTATCACCAAGGTGGGAGCATGGCAGGTCCAGGCAGGCATGATGTAGAAGGAGCTGAGAGTTCTCCATCTCATCTGAAGGCTGTTAGTAGAAGACTGGCTTCCAGGTAGCTAGGGTGAGGTCTTAAAGACTATGCACACAGTGACACAGATACTCCAACAAGACCACACCTCCAAATAGTGCCACTCCCCGGGCCAAGCATATTCAAACCAATGACAAGCTGCTTCTAGAACTCCAATGACTTAGGTCACCAGAATATGTTTGATATACAGGTCTTTTCTTTTCCCCCTTCTAACCCTTCAACCTCTTGTTTGAGATGAGGGAATAATGGCTTGAGATTTGTCTTTGGGAGTCGGCAACAACTACTTTTCTTTCACAGTCATCTTTACTGAAGACTGTAACACCTGTTCATGATGCATTTTTATCTAAACCTGACCAATGCAGGTTTTTTTTTTTTTTTTGAGTTGTTTGTTTGGCATGGTGTTTTTTTCATCCCTAAGGAAGCTTTTCAGCTAATGAGGTTAAGCCTTTTTGTTTGTTTGTTTGTTTGTTTTTAATATGGGTACTTTGCAAAGCCTCTTTGTACATAAGAGTCCATCTGATAGTCACACAATCTTAGCCTAATTGTGCTGCTGTAACAAAAAAAAAAACCTCACAAATTCAGTAAATTAAAAAAGAATACACAATTATTATCTATTACCTCTGTGCTAAGATGGTCACTATCTTTATGCCTTCATCATTATGGTGGGAGTATTTAGTCTCTGTTTTCATAATGGTGCTTTGTATGTTCAATCCTATGGAGAGAAGAGATACTATGTAACTGTGCTGTTTATGGCAAAAGGCCAAAAGAGGGAGTGAACTTCCTCCATCCAGCTTTCTATTAGGGAAACCACTTAATCCCATTCATGAGAATGGAATCTTTATAATTCAATCTAATCCCAAAGGCAATACTACCCAGTTCTATTACACTAGACATGAATATGGACGTGGCAAGAATATTCAAGCTGGGATACTCAACCTATGAAATCAAAGTATTTGTTGAGAGTAATGTTACCTGACAAGCATGATGAAAAGAAGTTAGTTCTAGCAGCCTTCGACATATGGGGAATCAGAAAATAATCAGGAGGTAAACAGGACTTATTCAGGCTCACCAATTAAAATATAACTGGTATACAGATTCAATCATACCTGCCATGATTGGCAGAGTTCTCCCTATGGCATTTGAACCTGCTGGAAGTAAACATCAGATATTTCTTTATTGAGTATGATAAGTTTTATTTTCACATACTTGCAAAAAAAAACCTTCACAACATTTTTTGTGTTTATTATTTATAGGAAGAATGATAATATAAAATTATAATATTAGGCATGATTTTCTAAGGGTGAATGAAGTGTACATCCGAGTACATGAACCTTCTTCAAAATATAATCATTTGACTGAGAATGCCTCCCAAACCATATACTCAAATAGTATGCTACTTGTTTTCTAGTTTATGGTTCAAGGTGTGAGGTCTCAGCTTCCTAATTCTGCTTCAATTCTTTCTTCTATGCCTCCCCTCCATGATGAATTCCTATACCTTCAAAATATAAGCTAAACTAAGTTTTCTGTTCCTTAACTTCCCTTGGCATTGGTATTTTATCACAAAAAAAAATTGTAGCTAATGCAAGAAGGATGAGTTTGTGTTTGGAGTCGAATTGGGGGGTTTCATAGGGAAAATGAACTTTGAGGTAATCCTTGGTAGACAGATAAGATTTAGATAAAAGAACAGGCAATGAAGGAAGTGCATTTTGTAGAGAAGAAATAACATGAACAAAGTATCTGAGGTTGTTGCAAAGTATGGTTAGGCATCACTGGTTTAGATCAGCAGTAAAATATAACTTTTGAATAAAATAGAGTAAGTGAAATCACAGCTGGTCTTAGATTAAAAGGAGATGATAAAGAAGTATGCAAGTGGGAGACTAAGGTTTTGAAATGATTTACTAGGAATGACACCAGTTCATAAACTATAACATCACAATGAATATAGAAATAAATATAGGCATAAATTGTTACACATATACATGTTTTTCATAATGAAGCCCAACATTGTTGATATAAAATTAATAGAAATTTAAAAACAGTATAATTATTGTTGATGTTATTGTAATTTTACAAGAGAATAATTGATTTAAGCTAATCATCAGTGACTTTCATCATAGTGATTACTTCAATAAACTAGTCAAAGGTAAAGTTTGGGTGCACAAATGCTTTAGGAAAGAATATTAACCAATTGAAAGCTTTCTTTCATTTCATACGTTATGAACTGTTTTGAAGTTAAGAGTGGTCCAAATCAGCAGGTGGGAAATTTCAGGGACTGTTACCACTTTGCACTCAAGAAAGATTCTCAGAGGAAATGATTTTGGTAGCAGTGATCTTTTATTAAGGAAAAACAAATAACAAATTTGACAAAATGAGCTACTCAGATTAATGATCATTTCTCATTTGCACAGTATTTTGAATCATTTTGTAATTTGCATGAGTGAATGCATCTTACTCTCTGACTCTGGAACTTAAGAACAAGAACAGATATTTCAATGTACTATGCTGGTAGCCTTCAGAGCTATGCAGCAAGATGCTTAAATTAAAGTACCAGCTCTGTGAGGCTTCCACAGGCGGCAAATGGAAGCAGATACAGAGACACACAGCTGGATAGCAACAAGAGAGAGAAAGTATCCATCAAATACCTCCCCTCAGAGCTCAGCTACCCACAGAACAGAAGGCAGAAGGATTGTAAGAGCCAAAGGGGATTGAGAACACCAGGAGAACAAGGCCCTCTGGAATCAAATAAACAAAGCACATCTGAGTTCACAGAGACTAAAGCAACAAACATGGGCCCACAAGGGTCTGCACCACGTCCTCTGTTATTAGCTTAATATTTTTATGGGATTCCCTGACCATGAGAATGAGTGATCTTGTGCTTGCTCTTGGGACCCTTCTCCTCTTATTAGGTTGCCATGTCTAACTTCAATATGGTAGACTTTTCTCCATCTTATTATACTTTATTTTGTTATGTTTGGATGTTATCTCTTAGAAGTTGCACATTTCTAATGAGAAGCAGAAAGAGATTGAATCCAGAGGGGGAGGGGAGGTGGAGAGAAACTGGAAGCATACTGGAAGCATACAGAGGAACTATAATCAGGACATATTGTATGGGAAAATTAAATAATTAGTTTTTTAAAACTGAAAAAGCATACCAGGTCTGCATCTGATATTTTGGAGAATGTAACATCTTTCTTTTTCCTCACAAATGAAGAATAATATCATTATGATAAAAAATTGTGATGCAAAAACTTCATGCCTGAGGACTTACACAGAGAGGGAGTTCAACTCAGCATGAGTAGGATAATTCTGCGAGATATTAGCAATGCTTATATTCTCTACAATTAATACAGATAGATGAAGGACAATGGCATTGTAGGAAATTTAATAATAATAATAATAATAATAATAATAATAATAATAATAAAATGTCATCACTAAAAGACTTTTTTCTCATTGTTTTCTGCCAAACAACAACCATCCATCTAAATCTTTATGGGAGTGAGTAGAGAAGTTAATGATAATTTTTCTGGAATTTATTTTTTGTAACATTAAACAGAATGTTTATGGATCATTGTCATAGTTGAGGGAAGGTAAAGATCTTTTTAAGAAAAATGTACTTCCTTGTCTCATTAGTGAAGTTCTCAGGCAACACTAGTTAGTGGACAATATATAATTTTTGCATGCCTCAAAAACTGTATTTATTGATTTTTTTTTTAATCTCCTTCAAATAATACTGTATCTACTTTCTTTACATGAGGTCTCTCACATTCACAAGACTACCTATTAATAGACTTTTCTAACAATGAACACTTAAATCTTGGTGATAATTAAGGATTGAAGGATAGCTATCTGACCCAGACTTGAATAAAATTCTGGCCTTGAATCTTTTTTTTTAATCACGAGAGTTTCAGTTCACTTTAGCTTTTTAAACTGAACTGTAAAGCTGTGACCGGTGACTTCTTTCTCTAATATGGGTCTAAGATAAAGGAAGTGCTTTATAGACAGAAAGTGAGCCACACATGCATCTTGGCATTTTTTGAGTTCTTTGTTCTAATTGTCTCAGAGACTGAACAGAAATTTGGTTCTATTGCACACTCTCTTCACTGAAGTATAAATACCTTTATAGGCTAAGTTATCAATTTTTTGTAAATGAACTTATTAGGCTTCTATTACTGCAACCAAGACACGTAACTAACAAAAACTTATACTTAACAGCATTAAAGGCAAGTCATTGGTGAGTTTTAATTCACATAATTCTACTATTATAAAAGTATTTTCAACTATTTTTAACATTGTTAGCCTTAAATTATTATTTATTTTACAATAAATGGACTTGTAAGAGAGGTTTACCTCTAGCCTCCTTGACCTTGAAATACTATGAATGCTATAGTATAAACACATAAAATTATAGAACGTTTTACTTTCTCTTTTAGAGTCCACCAAAATAAGCCCCCCACCAACATATTGATTTGTGACTTTTTTTCATTTTGTGTCTATCTTTATGTAACATCTTTGATTATAGAACATGCCATTCAAGAGAATGGAATCCATGTTCTTGAATCATGGCCATTCATATTTGGGGTATACTAAGATATATTATTATTACTTTTAATGTTAATGTTGTTATCTTATATTGCCACTAAGGAATCTAATAGCCAAGAGACAGGACTGATGGAGAGTGATCGAGAAGATAGGAGCATTTAAGAGCTGGAGCTGGAAACAATCACATCTGAAATCAAGAAGACAGAAAAAGGTGCAAATATGTTAAAGGGACTACAGAGTGAAACATAATGAATATAGGTTCAACTTCCAGCAATGTTGGCCCAGTAATTACATCCACTGTAGAAAAGGTAAAGAAAGTTTAGTATGAAATAGAGCTATATTATTAGTGTGGACTATACTGTAAAAATAAAAAAAAAAAAGAAGACCTGGAAACATACTTTATTTTTTATTGAAAATATTTTAATATAATATATTTTTATTATAATTTCCCCTCCCCAATTCCTCCTAGATCCTCCTCGCTTATTTCACACTAATCCATACTCTGTCTGTCTGTCTCTCTCCCTCTCCCTCTTCCTCTCAACCTCTCTCAATCTCTCTCTCATTAGAAAACAAACAGATACCATAGAAATAATAAAATAAGATAAAGATGAACCAGAATAAGACCCAACAAATGAGAAAAAGGGTAAAAAAAAAAATCACAAGAAGCAGAGTCTCCCCTTTAAAAACATAGAAATCTCATAAAACACAAAATCAAAAAACCATAATATATATATATATACACACACAATATCTGAAGGGTTAAAAATAAAAGAACTTTTGAAAAATGCTATAGAATTGGTTTTGTGTCAGCCATCTACTATTATGCATGTTTAGAGTGGTTTATATAAACAGCTTTTGTTGGAGAAAACTTTTTTCCCTTGTGAGTAGTTATGAATAGATATACCTTCTGAATTAGAGATGGGGCTGTGATTCCATTTTCCTTCTAAGTATTGGAACCCCATTTGGCTTAGACCCATAAAGGGCCCTGGCATGCTGCCTCAGTCTCTGTGAGTTTATATGGACTTTGCTTATATTGATTTAGAAGGCCTTGTTTCCTTGGAGCCTTCCCTCCTTTCTGGCTCTTATAGTATTTCTGCCTCCTCTTTCCACTGAGTTTCCTGAACCCTGAGGGGAGGGGTTTGATGGAGACAACCCTTTTAGGATCTAGTGTGCCAAGATTCCACACTCTGGGGGTCTCTGTATTTGTTATTATCTGCTGCAGGAGGAAGCATCTCTGATGATGATTGAGTAAGACACTGATTTATGAGTATAGATGACCATTTTAAGAGCCATTTTATTGCTACATTTCTCTAACAGAACAGTAGTAAAATGGTATTTCCCCTCAGTCTCTGACCTATCTAATTTCAAGTTCTTGGCCACATAAGCAGTGTTGGAGATAGGTTCCATTTTTTGGAGTGAGACTTAAATCCAATCAGATATTGGTTAGTTACTAACAAAGCTTTCTAACACTATTGTACAAGCATATCTTATAGGCAGCTCACCATTATTGATCAAAGGTTTTTGTAGCTGGTCAGGGTTTGATCTTTCTACTCTGGTAGTATGCAGAGTATCTTACAAGTACCATGAGCATTACCTATATAGGTGAAGGCTCTAGCTGAGTTACATCTTGACTTTTCCATGTTCAATGAGTTGTGTGGGTGTTGTCTTTAGCAATAAGGTGCTTAGCATCAGTTTGTGGAGAGCAACCAATAGCCTTGGAAATAGTCTGGGTTGTGTGGGGGTTTCCATGGAAACTAATTTTGCCAACATCTCAAGATGTAACCCATTTCTGGAACTGGCGGTTTTATTTGCTGACAAGAGATGTCTAGTTGGGGTTTATTTCCCCGGTTATTTGATGATTATTTTAGATTTTTTTATATGTTTTTAAGAAGCTTATACTGTATTAAGTTTCTCTAGTACCCATCTAAAGGCCATTAGTTTAAGTTGTCCCTGCCCATATTCCCTCCCCTCCCCATTGTTCTTCCATTACCTACCACACAGTCCCTCTCTAGCTCTCTAAGTTATCTCACCTTCCCAGGAAGATCCATCCTTTCCTACTTACTCTAACACCCAACCTCTGTAGTTGTATTAATTGTAACCTGCTTATTGAAGACTTAACAGCTAACATCCACGTATAAGGGAATATATATAATATTTGTTTGGGCAATTGGTTTACCTCACTTAAGATGATTTTTTTCTAAGTCTATTCATTTACCAATGAATGCCATAATTTCATTTTTAACAACCCAGTAACATCCCATTCTGTAGATGTTCCATATTTGCTTTGTGTGTCCTTTAGTAGATGGCAATATAGGTGTGAAAACATGCTTTTGGTGGCCCAGTCAAATGCATTACCACAATCTATGACAAATTTAGTGACCATATCAAAGTATTTGAATATAATAAAATTTCCAATGAGGACTTCTCTGACATTAGATGAGTCCTTATTTAGAGGAAGAAAGGTGAAAGTTATCTGGGAGCCCATTAGCATGCCAAAACCACCAATGGGAGACAACACAATGTAAATATTCATCTTCTTAAATATATATTGGTTTGATCAAAATATTATTAGAATCACAAACATAGACGCTGAGCTAGAGCTCCATCAATATAATTTCACCATTTTAAACAGTATTCATTCTATTAGTAGGTCTTAGGAGAAGATGACAGAAAGAAAATGCAAATAAAAGAACAGAGTAATGAAAAAATAATAACCTCCCCAGAAAAATTTGTATTATAAGGTTTAATTTTAAGTCCCTGAAAATGCTAAAATGTGGAATGTGTGTACCAACAATTGTGGATATTTTTCCCAGAATGTTTTTTCAGAAAAATAAAAACTCACTGAATATTTAAAATGATGAGCTTTGTTACTTTTGTATTATATACCTCTTGAGAAAATTTTCTGGGACAATAGTAGGTTGTGTAAAAGTGGCAGTTAGTCCCTTTGCCTGGGACAGACCCTTAGCTGGTCTGCTCCTGTGGAAACACTGATCCTGGAGACAATCCTAGAGGGACCAACTGCAATCCAGAGCAGAGGGTAAAATACCTTGCCCACCACCCCATGCCCCAGAGTTACAACTGGGACTCAAGGGGAGGTTAAGAAACGAGCAGGCACCCAAACCCCGCCCCTCCGGAACACTACCACCCCTTCCACCCAGAATCTGTTCCCCTTTGCCTGGGGCAGACCCTTAGCGGGTCTGCTCCTGTGGAAACACCTGATCCTGAGACAACCTAGAGGACATACATGCATCTAGAGCAGAGGATACCACCTCCCTTCTGCTCAGAGCTGGTCTTTTTGCCTGGGCAGACTCTTAGCTAATCTGTTCCCATGGAAACACCTGATCCTGAGACAACCTAGAGGACCTACTGCTTCCAGAGCAGAGGAAGCTTAGGATCAGAGGAACACAGAGACATCTGGAATCTGAGGAGATCTGACACAAGCAATAACTGGAAAGACAGACTCCAGTCAGACACAGCGAGCACAGGTAACACTAGAGTCAACCAGATGGCAAAAGGCAAGCGCAAGAACACAAGCAACAGAAACCAAAGTTACCTGACATCATCAGAACCCAGTTCTCCTACCACAGCAAGCCCTGGATACCACATCACACAGGAAAAACAGAATTCAGAATTAAAATCACTTCTCATGATTATGATAGAGGATTTTAAGAAGGACAAGAGTAACTCCATCAAAGAAATACAGGAGAACACAGGTAAACAGGTAGAAGCCCTTAAAGAGGAAACACAAAAAATCCTTTGAAGAATTGAAAGAGAACACAGGTAAACAGGTGAAGGAATTGAACAAAACCATCCAGGATCTAAAAATGGAAATAGAAACAATAAAGAAATCTCAAAGGGAGACTACTCTGGAGATTGAAAATGTAGGAAAGAGATCAGGAGTCATAGACGCAAGCATCACCAACAGAATACAAGAGATAGAAGAGAGAATCTCATGCACAGAAGATACCATGGAAAACATTGACACAACAGAAAAAGAAAATGCAAAATGCAAAAAGCTCCTAACCCACAAATCCAGGAAATCCAAGACACAATGAGAAGACCAAACCTAAGGATAATAGGTATAGATGAGAGTGAAACTCCCAATTAAAGGGCCAGTAAATATCTTCAACAAAATTATAGAGGAAAATTTCCCAACCTAAAGAATGGATGCCCATAAACATACAAGAAGCCTACAGAAACACCAAACAGACTAGACCAGGAAGAAATACCCGCCGGACACAATAATAATCAAAACACCAATGCACAAAACAAAGAAAAAATACTAAAAGCAGTAAGGGGAAAAAGGTCAAGTAACATATAAAGGCAGACCGATAGAATTACACCAGACTTTTCACCAGAGACTATAAAAGCCAGAAGATCCTGGTCTGATATCATACAGACCCTAAGGAACACAAATGCCAGCCCAGACTGCTGTACCCAGCAAAACTCTCAATCACTATAGATGGAGAAACCAAGATATTCCATGACAAACCAATTTGCACAATATCTTCCCACAAAACCCAGCACTTCAAAGGATAATTGATGGAAAAACGCCAACACAAGGAAGGAAACTACAACCTAGAAAAATCAAGGAAGTAATCTTCCAACAACCCCCCAAAAAGCTAGCTACACAAACATAATTCCACCTCTAATAACAAAAATAATAGGAACAACAATCATTTTTCCTTAATAATCGCTTAACATCAATGGACTCAACTCTCCAATGAAAAGACGAGACTATCAGATGGATAATAAACAAGACCCAGAATTTTGCTGCATACAAGAAACGCACCTCAGTGACAAAGACAGACACTACCTCAGAGAAAACAGCTGGAAAACAATTTTCCAAGCAAATGGTCCCAAGAAACAAGCTGGAGTAGCCATTCTAATATCAAATAAAATCGACTTTCAACCAAAAGTAATCAAAAAAGATAAGGAAGGACACTTCATACTCATCAAAGGAAAAACTCTACCAAGATGAGCCCCCTCAATTCGAACATCTACGCTCCAAATTTGCAAGGGCACCCACATACATAAAAGAAACTTTACTAAAGCTCAAAGCACACATTGCACCTCACACAATAATAGTGGGGGACTTTAACACCCACTCTCTCCAATGGACAGATCATGGAAACAGAAACTAAACAAAGACAAACTGAAAATAACAGAGGTTATAAACCAAATGGATTTTAACAGATATCTATAGAACATTTCATCCTAAGTAAAAGAATATACATTTTCTCTCAGCACCTCTGGTACCTTCCTCCAAAATAACCATATATAAGGCCCAAAACAGTCCTCAACAATACAAAAAGATTGAAATAATCCTTTGCATCCTACAGATCACCACGGATAAGGTGGTCTTATGATAAAGACAGAACCAAGGGAAAACCCACATCCCATGGAAACTGAACAATGCTCTACTCAATATGCCTTTTCAAGGAAGAAATATCAGAAAAATAAAGACTTTTTAGAATTTACTAAAATGAGGAAACATCATACCAGAACTTGTGGGACTCCATGAAAGCAGTGCTAAGAGGAAAACTCATAGCTCTAAGTGCCCACAAAAAGAAATTTGGAGAGAGCACACATTAATAACTTGACAGCACACCTGAAAGCTCTTAGAACAAAAAGAAGTAAATACACCCAAGAGGAGTAGGCGTCAGGAAATAATCAAACTCAGGGCTGAAATCAACCGAGTAGAAACAAAGAATATACAAAATATCAACAAAACCAGGAGATTGGTTCTTTGAGAAAATCAACAAGATAGATAAACCCTTAGCCAGATTACCAGAGGGCACAGAGACAGTATCCAAATTAATAAAATCAGATCTGAAAAGGGAGACTAAACAACAGAAACAGAGGAAATTCAAAATATCATCAGATCCTACTACAAAGGTCTATACTCAACAAAACTGGAAAATCTGGATGAAATGGACAATTTTTCTAGACAGAAACCAGGTACCAAAGTTTAATGAGGACCAAAATAAACCATCTAAACAGTCCCATAACCCCTAAAGAAATTAGCAGCAGTCATTAAAACTCTCCCCCCAAAAAAAGCCCAGGCCCAGATGGTTTTAATCAAAAATTCTATCAGACCTTCAAGGAAGACCTAATACCAATTCCTTCAAACCATTCCACAAAATAGAAACAGAAGGAACTCTACTCAATTCGTTCTATGAAGCTACAATCACACTCATTCCTAAACCTCACAAAGACCCAACAAAGAAAGAGAAACTTCAGACCAATCTCTCTTATGAATATCAATGCAAAAATACTCAATAAAATTCTAGCAAACTGAATCCAAGAACACATCAAAACAATCATCCATCATGATCAAGTGGGCTTTATCCCAGGAATGCAGGGATGGTTCAATATTCGGAAATCCATCAATGTAATCCACTATATAAACAAACTCAAAGAAAAAAACCACATGATCATCTCACTAGATGCTGAGAAAGCATTTGACAAAATTCAACATCCCTTCATGGTAAAAGTCTTGGAAAGAACAGGAATTCAAGGGCCCATACCTAAACATAGTAAAAGCAATATACAGCAAACCAGAAGCCAACATCAAACTAAATGGAGAGAAACTTGAAGCATTCCCACTAAGATCAGGGACTAGAAAAGGGGCTGCCCACTCTCTCCCTACCTATTCAATATAGTACTGGAAGTCCTAGCCAGAGCTATTAGACAACAAAAGGAAGTCAAGGAATACAAATAGGAAAGGAAGAAGTCAAAATATCACTATTTGCAGATGATATGATAGTATACTTAAGTGACCCCAGAACCTCCACCAGAGAACTTCTAAACCTGATAGACAACTTCAGCAAGGTGGCAGGTTATAAAATCAATCAAACAAATCAGTAGCCTTCCTCTACGTGAAAGAAAACAGGCTGAAAAAAAATTGGGGAAATGACACCCTTCACAATAGTTACAAATAATATAAAATACCTCGGGGGTGAACCTAACCAAGCAGGTGAAAGATCTGTTGACAAGAACTTCAAGTCTTGAAGAAAGAAATTGAAGAAGATCTCAGGAAATGGAAAGATCTCCCATGCTCATGGATTGGCAGGATTAATATAGTAAAAATGGCCATCTTTGCCAAAAGCAATCTACAGATTCAATGCAATCCCCATTAAAATACCAACATCAATTCTTTACTGAGCTAGAAAGAGAAATTCTCAAATTTATATGGAATAACAAAAAATCCAGGATAGCGAAAACCATTCTCAACAATAAAAGAACTTCTGGAGGAATCACCATCCCTGATCTCAAGCTGTACTACAGAGCAATAGTGATAAAAACTGCCTGGTATTGGTACGAGACAGGCAGGAAGATCAGTGGAATAGAGTTGAAGACCCAGAAATGAACCCACACACCAATGGTCTTTTTTCTTTGACAGAGGAGCTAAAACCATCCAGTGGAACAAGGACAGCATTTTCAACAATGGTGCTGGTTCAACTGGAGGACAACATGCAGAAGAATGCAAATCGATCCATTCTTATCTCTGTGTACGAAGCTCAAGTCCAAGTGGATAAAGGACCTTCACATAAAACCAGACACACTGAAACTAATAGAAGAGAAAGTGGGGAAGACCCTCGAATACCTAGGCACAGGGAAAAGTTCCTGAACAGACACCAATGGCCTATGCTCTAAGATCAAGAATTGACAAATGGGACTTCATAAAATTGCAAAGGTTTGTAAGGCAAAGGAACACTGTCAATAGGACAAAACGGCAACCAACAGATTGGGAAAAGATCTTTACCAATCCCACATCTGATAGAGGACTAATATCCAATATATACAAAGAACTCAAGAAATTAGGCTCTAGACAACCAAATAACCCTATTAAAAAATGGGGTATGGAACTAAACAAAGAATTCTCAACTGAGGAAATACGAATGGCTGAGAAGCACCTAAAGAAAAGTTCAGCATCCCTAGTCATCAGGGAAATGCAAACAAAACAAGCCTGAGATTCCACCTCACACCAGTCAGAATGGCTAAGATCAAAAACTCAGGTGATAATAGATGCTGGCGAGGATATGGAGAAAGAGAAACACTCCTCCATTGTTGGTGGGATTGCAAGATGGTGCAACCACTATGGAAATCAGTCTGGCGGTTCCTCAGAAAATTGGACATATCACTACCTGAGCACCCAGCTATAACCACTCCTGGGCATATACCCAGAAGATGCTCTAACACATAACAAGGACATATGTTCCACTATGTTCATAGCAGCTTTATTTATAATAGCCAGAAACTGGAAAGAACCCAGATGCCCTTCAACAGAGGAATGGATACAAAAAAATGTGGTACATTTACACAATGGAATATTACTCAGCTATTAAAAACAATGAATTCCATAAATTCTTATATAAATGGATGGAACTTGAAAACATCATCCTGAGTGAGGTAACCCAATCACAAAAGAAACATACATGGTTATTCACTCACTGATTATTGGACTTTAGCCCAGAAGGTTGAAACACCCAAGGTTCAACTCACAGACCACATAAAGCTCATAAAGAATGAAGACTAACTGCGGGGGGTGGGGGGGCCGGGGCTACAGTCCCTCTTAGAAGAAGTAACAAAAATACTCAAGGGAGCAAATATGGATGCAAAGTGCAGGACAGAAACTGAAGGAGGGGCCGTCTGCAGACCATTCCACCTGGGTATCCATCCCATGTGCAGTCACCAAAGGTAGATGATGACGTGGGTGTCAGGAGGTGCATGCTGACAGGAGCCTAACATAACTGTCTCCTTAGAGGTGTGCAAGAGTCTGAAATTTCAGAGGCGGATGCTCACAGCTAACCATTAAACTGATCATGGGGTTCCCAACAGAGAAGATAGAGTGAAGACTGAAGGAGTTGAGAGGATTTGTGACACCATGAGGAAAGCAAACAATATCAACCAACCAGAGCCCCCAGGGTCTAAACCACCAGCCTGGGAGCGCTTAGGGAGGGACCCATGGCTCCAGCTATATATGCAAGGGAGCTATATATAAGTGGGAGAAAGATTCTTGGTCCCATGAAGGCTGGACGTCGTGGGGGGTGGTACTCGATGGTGGGGAGGTGAGGTTCTGGGGAGGGTGGGTGTGGGTACACCATCATAGAAGCAGGAGGGGGGGGGAAGGGATAGGGAGTTCCTGGGAGGGAGGGGGGAAAGGGGGTAAGGGGGAAAACATCTGTAATGTAAATAAAGTTCCAATTAAAAAAAAAGTAGCAGTTAATTTGTAAAAGATTTTTGTGCATTCTCACAATCAGAAAAGTATCATACAAATGATATACAAATATCATTCAATGGGCAGAATAATACAATCTCCAAAGTCACATTTCAGAGTTTTTCAATCATAACTTTATCATTGACCCTCAAACAAGTTACTATAATCTCCATGCTTCTCTATCTTTGTCTGTGAAACAGGAGTATAATAGTACTTTTCTCACAGAGTTGGTGTGAGGATTTAATAAACTAAGCCCATAAAACAGAAGATTGAGCACATAGTAAGTTCTCTTTCTGTTGAATAACTTTTATCTGACGCTCTCAGAAGGATGGGTACCACAAAGTAAAATTTTTAACCAATGTCAGTTCTTGTGCAGTTCATATTATAAACAACCAGTGTACATAACTCCTGATGAAATGCTTTAATTTGGATCTAACCACACAATTCAATTTCCCTTCCTGTATTAACAAAACTTTCGTGTCCACATTGCTGGGCTGATTTGCTTCCTGTTACAAGGGCTACTTTAACCAAACTTGCAGGCAGATTTATTTTCTGGGCATGGCCACTGCCTTTTGACAAGCATTGGAAAACAGATGACTAATGAGTATGATGTTAGGTAAGAGACAATAGGCCTATTACTGATATGCTAGTTTTTCATTGTGGTATTTGAATCTTCCCTATTCCAATATTGAAGTTCATTAGAAAAAAATGCTTGTACCATGCAAATAAGCAAGAATTTTTCACTTTTGGTCTATTGGAAAAACCATTGCTTTATTTTACAGCTTTGATTGTATATTTAAAAATACACAAGTTTGAAGAATCTGTTTGAAATAAGCAATCTATTTTTTTGAATGAAAAGTACAACTTTTCATTTTGTGATTCATTGAGTAGAATGTAAGAATTCTCAACAATAACCCACAATTTTCAAATGTATGAAGGAGGATGTTCTTTTTATGACTTGCATAGCTCCTATTTAAAAAACTCAAGACAGCTTTGTTCTTCACACATTGATCCATGTTATTATGAAACCTATAGGGTGTTAGGTAAAACTAAGGCAGTTGGAACATTTTCTCAGTGACTTACAGAAAATTAATGCTTCCCAAGGAAGAGACATATCTATGAAGCAAATATAAACAGGTTTGAGACTCTATCAACAATATCTAATCAGTGCTTCCACTCTATGGCTTCACGTTAGCATTCACAGGAGCAGGCTGGATGTGAACATTTGGCCAGTTTCAATATGTTCTTTCCAACTACCAACTGGATCTGGTTCTTTATTTTATTCTCTCTCTCTCTTCTCTCTCTCTCTCTCTCTCTCTCTTCTCTCCTCTCTCTTCTCTCTCTTTTTCTCTGTGTGTCTCTCCCCCCACACCCACCACCTGAGTTGCATATTTCCATTCATTAGTGCTTGCCCCCAGGCTTACCTCCCTATGCCCCATACCTGAGCATATCCTTCTTTTCCCTTCCTCTCCCTTCTCCCATCCAAATCCTCTGGTGCTTATTTTCTTCCCCCTCCAAGTGGAATTGAAACATCCATACTTACGCCATTTGGCTTCTTAATGTTCTTGAGTTCTGTTGACTGCATTCTAGGCATTCTGTATTTTTGGCTAATATCCACTTAATAGTGAGTATATACCATACATGTCCTTTTGGGTCTGAGTTACCTCACTCAGGATGATTTCATTCATTTGCTTGCAAAACTCATGACATCCTCATTCTTAATAGCTGAATAGTATTCCATTGTGTAAATGAACCACATTTTCTGTACCCATTCTTCTGCTGTTGGAACATCTGGGTTGTTTCCAGCTTCTGGCTATCACATATAAGGCCATTATAAAAAGAGTGGAGCACATGCCCTTGTGGAATGGTGGGGCATCTGCTTGGTATATGCCCAAAATTGGTACAGCTGGGTCTTCAGGTAGATCTATTTCCAATTTTCTGAGGAACCTCCAGATTGATTTCCAGAGTTGTACCAGTTTGCAATCCTATCAGCAATGGAGGAGTGTTCCTCTTTCTCCACATCCTCACCAGCATCTGCTGTCACTTGAGTTTTTGATCTTGGCCATTCTGACTGGTGTGAGGTAGAATCTGAGGGTCATTTTGAATTGCATTTCCCTGATCACTAAGGACTTTGAACAGTTCTTTAAGTGCTTCTTAGCCATTCAAGATTCCTCTGTTGTGACTTCTCTGTTTAATGCTATACCCCATTTTTTGACTGAGTTGGTTGTTGTTGTTGTTGTTGTTTTTGTTTTGTTTTTTTGAAATTAGCTTCTTGAGATATTTATATATTTTAGATGTTAGCCCTCTATTAGATGTAGGGTTAGTGCAAATTTTCTCTCAATCTGTAGTTTGCCGATTTGTCCTATTGACTATGTTCTTTGCCTTACAGATTCCTTTCAGTTTCACAAGGTCCCATTTATCAATTCTTGACCTTAGAGCCGAGCCACTGGAGTTAAGTTTAGGAAATTTTCCCCCATGCCAATGAGTTCGAGGCTCCTTCCCACTTTCTTTTCTACTAGATTCAGTGTATCTGGTTTTATGTTGAGGTCCTTGATCCACTTGGATTTGAGGTTTGTGCAAGGTGACAAGTAAGGATCTATTTTTATTTTTCTACATAGAAAAGGAGTCTGTCCCATTTAGACAAGCACTATTTATTGAAGATGCTTCCTTTTTTATTTTTTCATTGCATACTTTGGCTTCTTTGTTAAAGATCAAGTGTCCATAAATGTGTGGTTTTATTTCTGGGTCTTCAATTCTATTCCATTGATCTTACTTCCTTTCTCTGTACCAATACCAGGCAGTTTTTATCACTATTGCTCTATAGTACAGCTTGAAATCAGGGATGGTGATTCCTCCAGAAGTTCTTTTATTGTTAAGAATTGTTTTTGTCTGGTTTTCAGTTAGGTGAAAAAAAAAAAAAAAACAATGTGTCTTGTGGACTAAATAATGAAACACTTGTTGAGCAGGGCTAGGCACTGAAATCCTGGTGTAAAAGAGAGAACTCTCACCAAAGAGAATTTGACATTATATTTTTTCTGCATTTGAATAGCTAAAAGACAATCGGAAGCTTACTTCATATTTCCCATGCTTAGGTTCCTATTCTGTACAAAAGTGATAAACTTGTATGTTCTGCTTCACTCCAGAGGTTGATATGAAAATAAACTGAGCACTTCAATTGGTTGTCTAGTACCAAATGGTGAGCCCCAAAAGCATACATACATGTAACATTATGTGAACTAAGCGGATTATTTAGGAATGTGTATGTATATACATATATTCATTAAATAATGAAAGAAGAATTTTGGAATTTGAAGAACAGGAGAGGCATATGGGAATATTTGCAGGGAGGAAAGGGAAAAGGAAATATTCCATTATAATCTCAGTAAAAATTATCATAATGGAGTTCTCTACCTTATAAACGATAGACTCTGTTGAACAATTTAAATTAGTCAAGATCCAGACCAAAAACTAATATTAAACTGAGCTAATTAGGAAAAATAAAAACAGACTGAGGTATTATATGTTACTATTTTGTGAACTGCATTGGTATATACAAAGTTTAGGTGGTATTTCATGTTGATAAGAAGCAAAGAGATCAAGTGAGGGTATCCTCTTTTCTTAAATCAGAGGGAAAATATAAATGTGATAGCAGTTTGAAATCTACTGGGAATTATGGCTGCTGTTTTTGGCCTTGGTCTGATGTCCTTTGAATAATTCATTATTTTCAAAGAATATTATAAAGAATTTTGAACTGAAAATTTTGAACTAAAATATTATTATGGCACATCTCCCTCTTTTTTTCTCCCTCCAGTCCTTCATATGTCATCTTTCTCTACACTCTGTCTCCCTGTCAAATGGTGGCCCTTTTCTTTAATATTATTACTACACATATATGCATAAATATATAAATATGTCCTGATGAGCCCATTTAGTGTTTCTTGAGGATATTATGACTTCACAGTTGACCACATTGTGTTGGATAACCAATTAGGAAACCTCCTCTAAGAGAAGCTAGTATTCCCTTTCTCAGTTATTAATTGCCTAGGAATTAGATCCCATGAGAGTTCCCTATTCATTATCAAGTCTATTGGTATTGTGATGCTTCAGCTCTTGTTTAGGCAGCTATGTTGTGGAGGTATCATAGGCATGCCTTTCCCATAATTTCTACAAGGCACAATCTCATAACAAACTTCCTGGTCTTCTGGCTCTTTTTTTTATTGGTTATTTTATTTTACTACATTTCAAGTGTTATCCCCCTTCCCAGTTTCCCCTCCACAAACTCCCTCCCCCCCTCCTATGTCTCTATGAGGGTGCTCTCATCTGCCCACCCATTCCTGTCTCAGCACCCACCCTAGCATCACCCTTCACTGGGGCTTTGAGCCTCCAGAGGACCAAGAAGTTCTCTTCCTGTTGATGCCTGATAAGGCAATCCTCTGCTACATATCCATCTGGAGCCATGGGTTCCCCCATGTGTACTCCTGGAAGCTTTGGGTGGTGAGGTTCTGGTAGGTTGATAACGTTGTTCTTCCTATGAGGTTGCAAACCCCTTCAGCTCCTTCAGCCTTTGCCCTAACTTCTCCATTGGGGTCCTCATGCTCAGTCCGATGTTTGGATGAGAATAATCGCATTAAAATATTTCCATCTTCATTTCTGTGATAGTTCTGAGTCTTAGGAGCAACAATAGTGTTCTGGGTATGTCTGTTGGAGCTGAGTTGTCCAACTGTTGTTCTGCATAATTATCAGCTGTGATTTTCTATAAGGACCTCTGTTTTCTGTCAAGTAACAAATATCCCAGCAGCAGGGATAAGAATCTTCCTTCAACTAGTTAGGTTAGTCTTATTGACTCCCAAAACAATTTCAAGCTATTGCTGTTTCTCTTGGTTGCCTCTCAGAGTTGGAAGGTAAGCCTCTATTGCTGAAGACGCCATGCATATCAGACACAGGACTCAGATTATCCAAACTGGATGTAACTTGAAAGCCTCCTTCCAGAGGACTAGATTTCATAATTGCAGAATATGCTAAACAAATTGCCAAGAAAGAAACTCAGCCAATAACCCTATCCATCTGTGACACTTATGTACTATACCAATGACCAACAACAGAAGGATATCTCTAGAGGTATAATAGTGACACTCATCTCGGCAGTGGCCAACAGCTATTTAGTTCTTGGACTTAAGGCCCACTCAGTAGAAGGGAAATCATACCTGGTATTAAAAAAATTAGCTAACTACTCAGCACTAGTGAGGTCATGGATTGTTGGGAGCATAGCACTAATATCCTTCTGCCCACAGATCTCCAAAGAAACCAGGAATGTTAAGCACACAGGATTATTTTTCAAATGGGAAAGATGAAAAATCTGTTCTTCCATCCAGAAAGCTGAGAATTGGAAATGATTAGTACCCTGTTGATCTGTGTTATCTGTTGGACCGGGCCATATTAAGTCCTACCAACAGGATAGGAGGTGACTAGTAACCTAAATAACTCTTATGGCCAGAGGCTACCCAATCTCCCACACCAGGACCAGAGATAACTAATTGCACAAATGACCTCTATGCTATCTGTATGACCAAGACCAGGCCAGAACCTTAGGCTCTTAAGCTAGTACAGGGAGCATATCTCTAGATCCCATCTCCTTGGAAGAAATGCTTTTATACTGAGTTGAGTTTCAATGTAATTATACTTCCTTGTGCACTAGGGATTGTATCACACTAGAAAATAGTTATACTGGGCTTAAATACATTGGGAATAAATTGCCTGTTATTAGACTCCCTGAAATCAAATCAAGGTTGATGAAGTCAATCTGCAGTGAGTTTTCATTCTTATCTCTCCACCTGGTTCACTTCCCTGCCTGGATATCTACAAGGATGCCCTCAATGGATCTTAGAAGAGACCCTACTACTACACTTTACTAGAATAGCATAATTTCTAATTGTACTCTTAAACGTATCCTTATACCCACAGATGAATGTAGCTCTCATTCATCAAAGAAATTTTTCTTTAAAATTTATTTTTACCTTCTCTTCTATCCAACCTCTTCCTTGCTCCCACTTATGCTCCCTCTCATATTCATGGGCTTTAATTATTATTCCTACATAACTGGATAAATATATAAATACAACCTGATAAGTTCATTTAATATTCCTCATATGTATGTGGTTAACTACTTGATATTGGATAGCAAATTAGGGGTCTCATCTTTGGAAAAGACTGATTCTCTTCTTTCAGCAACCATTGCTCACTTGTAGCTCTTCATCTATGTGTAGGGCCTTGTTATATTTCTCCCATTCATATTGGTATACCAACTAGTGTTATCATTGTTGAGGTCTGCTTGTGCAACTATATTTTTAAGATTTCAAGATTACAGTTTCCTATCATATATTAAAAGACAGAATTCCTTGATGATAGTGAAGACCATGCTTATATGTGAGTATAAGAACAAAGGTTTAATTGTTGTTTGGGATTCTGCTGGTTAAGAAAAGTAATAGCTGTGACTTCTCCTCAAATATCCATGACTTCACTAGCCCTGAGTAGTTAACTAGGTATCCAGTAGTAATCATTGTTTCCCTATTGTTATGTGTCCTAAGTCCAATTATAGAGCTTTTGTTTACCACCAAGGTACACATGCCCTAGTGTGCCTTTAAGGTACCATGCCATGTTGGTTATTGATGTGGTTCACAGGCATCAAAACTGGACTCTTGGTTGCCTCCATCCTCTGGTACCACAAAGACAAATGTTTGAGAAGAAAGTATTCAGGTCAATTCAATTCAGGGACCTCAGAAAATTTGTTGTGAGATTTTTGTCTCATAGTAATAGCAGAAGCTTCATCCGTAAAGTCTCACCAACATGACCCAGATATACCACTTTTTGTCATAGATCCAAAAGATGCAACGTTCTACTACACAGATACTTGTTCAGTCTGGGTCATGTGGTAGATTCAATTTGTACCTTTTGAGGATTCTCCATTCTGATTTATAGTGACTGCACCACATTCACAGTCCTACCAAAAGTGAATAGGGGCTCTCCTTTCCTCACACCTTCACCCCCATTTGTTGTCAATTGTATTCTTGATCTCAGTCATTCTGACTAGGGTACGATGATAATTCATAGTAATTTTAAATTACAGTTTCCTAATTTCCAAAGACAATGGACAGTTTTGGAAATACTGTTTAGTTTTATATCTGCTTTTGATAAATCTCTTAGATCCACATAATTTTTTTAAAAAAAATTTAGTCATTTGTTTTCTGAATTCTAGAATTTTAGTTATCCATATATTTGTGGTATTGGTCCATTATGAGGTGAATAGCTGGCAAAGATTCTCTCCAATTTTAGGGCTTCCTCTTAATTTGATGGATGGTTTCTATCAATGTACAAACATTACCTTTTAATCTTGTGAGGTCCCACTTATCAATTGTTATTCTTAATCCCTGGATAAATGGTGTTCTACTCAGAAAGTTCTTTCCTCCACCTGTATGTTGAAGGGTATTATCATTGTTTCAATTGTTTCAAGTTATACACAGAGGGGTTTTGTCCATTGGAATTAACTTTTGGCAGGGTAATCGATATAAGACTCTCTTCATTTTTATACTTGTGAATATTCAGTTTTCCAAACATAAGCAAGATTTGTTGAAGATGCTGTCATTTCTCCAGTTTATGCTTTAGTATCTCAGTCAAATATCAGATGGCTATAGTGTTAAGCACTTATGTTTGAGTCTTTTCTTTTGTTCCATTGTTCTACTTTTCTATTTTGTGCCAATATAATTATGGTTTTATTATTATAGTTCTATGATATATTGATATATGAAATGGCAATCACTCCCACATGGTTTGCTTTTTTCAGAATTGTTTAGGATATACAGGGTATTCCTTTCTTTCTTTCTCTACTCCTGTAAAGCATTGCTTTGGAGATTTTGATAGGGATTGCATTGAATCTGTTAATTACTTTGGATAGAATGGTTAATTTACAATATTAATTCTACCAATACATTACCATGGGAGGCCATTCCATTTTCTAGTGCCTTTCTTCAGTATCTACATTCTGAGATTTAAATTTTTAATTTTAGAGGTGTTTCACCTGCTTTGTTAGGTTTATCCACAATTTTATTTTCTTTGATACCATTGCCAGTTAAAGTGTTTCCATAACCTGATGTGCTTGGACATAATGAATAGAAAGGCTACAAATTTTTGAGAGTATATTTTGTATAAGTGAGACCACTGATAAAGTTGTTGATCCAGTTTATTGTTTTATTCAATTTTTATTATTTATTTAAGTTTTCATGTGGAAGTTTTGACATTTTTATCATCTTGTAAATATTGGCAATTTGACTTTTTATCTATCTGTATATATTTGAGATTCTTCTCTTCTCTTATTGCTCTAGCTAATAGTTCAAGCACTATTTTGAAAAAGAATGGAGATAATAGACAATGCTGTTTAGCTTTAATTTTAATGGGATTGTTTGGAGATTGACTAGGAAGACGATCTTTATGAGTTTGTCACATACAGCCTTTGTTATGTTGAGATATTTTCCCTCCAATCTTACTTTCTCTAGGACTTTTATCATGAAGACATGTAGAGTTTTTACCAAAGGCTTTTTCTGCATCTACTGAGATGATAATGTGATTTTTGTCATTAAATCCATTTATATGATTTATCACATTTTATACATGTATATTGAAGCATTGCTGAATTTCTGAAATAAAACTAACTTGATGGTATGAAAATTTTTGATATATGCCTGTCAATGTTTTATTGAGAAGTTTTGAATCTATGTTCATCAGAAGCATTTTCCTGTACTTTTTTTTGTTGCTAGTAGGGTTTTTGTTGTTTATTTTCTTTTATTTTGTTTATTTGTTTGCTTTGGGCATTAGAGTAATAGTGGCTTCTTAAATGATATTTTTTAGGCTTCTGCGTAATTTAAGAAGTATTGGTAGTAGATCTTTTTTTTTTTCTTTTCTTTTTTAATTTTATTTTTTTGCTTATTCACTTTATAACCCGTCCCATTCACCCCCTCCCACAATCCTTCCCCATCTCATCTTTACTGAATGTCTAGTACAATTCTTCTGAGAATTCATCTGAGCCTGGTCTACTTTATTAGTAGAACATATCTTCATGATTATTTCAGTCTTCTTATTTAAGTTATTAATTTCTTCTTGATAACTTTAGTTGTTTAGATGAATTGAGAACTTTGTCTATTTCCTTTAGATTTTACAACTTAATATAGTGTGTGTGTGTGTGTGTGTGTGTGTGTGTGTGTTTAAAGTATTCTTTTATAATATTCTGAATTTCTTGGTGCCTATTGTAATGTTTCTTATTCTTTCTGATTCTCTTTATTTTCCTTGGTTAGTTGGGCCAAGAGTCTCTCCATGTTGTTTATCTTCTCAAAAAAAAAAAATAGAAATAAAAACAGATCATATATTTCCTGATTATATATATTGTTTTCTTTCTTAGAGTAGTCCACCCTTAAAGGTCTTGATATAACATTTATTCTATAATGATTATTTTCCATTTAGAAGCTATTCCTATGTCAATTAGTAATGCCCTCAAAGTGAAAGTGAAAGATGTTCTGTGTAATGCTATCTACAAACATATTTTGTAGCAAATAATTTTAGCAAGAGGATTTCTAGAGTATATTTGGCTGTATGATGAGATCGGATGGGGAAAAAGAGGAGGTCTTACTGAAAGTTCCAACTTTTAATACCTTCTTCAGATTTAGAAATGAATTAAATGGAATTTTAACTTTGAATCCCACTATTATTCCCAGCACCTGGATTTGAGGTTAAATAATTTTACATAGTTTATAAAGTAAACAGTCTATAGACAGTACCAGTAAACAACAGCTTGCTAATGCATAAAAGGTGTTGTGACATTTTGTTTGTGTCAGTCATAATTAGCTTCATGCTCCAGTGCTGCTTCAACATTATCTTTAAAGGCAAAAATTGACTGAGTGCAAACTCAGCAATGGAGCACTTGGATAGCAAACCTGATGCCTTTGTGTCCCACATTCGCACAGAAAAAAAAAAAAAAGAATGATAATGAGAAATCATTTTTACCTCAAAGAATTATTATAAGAACTACAAAAACATACTTAACACATAATCAATAAACAGTTATAACTATCTTTATTATCCCTTTGTTTACATCAATTATTTTATTTGTTATTTTTTTATAACAAACTGTTAAGAAGGAAGTGACTTTTAACTCTATTTTTCCGGCAAAGTAAAATGAGGTCACAAGGTATATTAAGAGAAACTGAATTTATCTTTTACCTTTCACCTAATATAACACTAACATTCTTTTCAAAATGAATATATTGCTGCAGCAAACATTCCATAACATTTTCACTCATCTATACTCTGCATGTATTGAATAACAAGCTACCTTATCATAGTTTTTGACAAGTTGCTGAGGTCTAGAGATTAAAAGAGCAGTGCGTTTTAATGGAACATGTAATGTTATAGATCTGATGCTGCCTTTTATAAGTTTCTTGATCTTAGGTAAATTACTTAATATTTCTCAGCCTGAATCCTCTATAAAAATGAATGATAATCACTCATCCAGTGTTATACGTAAAGTAAGTCATTTTCAATGTCCTGCCATGCCAATAGATTTGCAGTGAATTATTATTAGTGACCAAACTGCTGAGGTGTGGACAAGTTTATCTGTCTTTTTTCTATTTTCAGTTTTGTAACTTAATGCTTTATACCTTTATTTTGGTTAAATGGAACATTTAAAACTCTCAAGTCCTAGTGCCAGCCCAAGTACCTTGCACAAACAGAATTTCCACTTATATTTTGAACAAGCAAACTGTGAATGTGAATGTGAATAAAAGACATTAAATACAAATGACGGAAGACTGCCTAGTTGAATATAAAGATCTCTATCTATAAAATTAGGATGAGGATCGAGTTGTGTTAAGTATTTTAAAAGATATAAAAAGAAAGTATCCCTTAAATAAAATGTGCTTAAATAAATCTATAAAGCTTCCCAGAAAACTCAGTGTTTGAACTGCATTGTAAAAGATAAGTTACATTTGATCATCAAGGAAAAGATAACTAAAGTGTCCAAAAAAGAGAACAGCACAAACCTCATCAGACCATAGAAAGCCCAAAAAAATATGATGTGACTGACAAGAGAAAGAAGTGGAAGTGACTGCAAAGAGAGATTGGGGTGTCACTGTGCTGTACACTTAAGGATAGGCTATAGGACTTGGATTTGAACCTGAAGGCCAGAGACTTAATGATCTGCAGTCAATAAACTGACTTTTGTCCACAGATATGTTTACCTTGAAGATGTTTGTGAACTATCAGAAGTAGTACCAAGAATTTTTAAAAATCAGGTGATATCATATTAAAAATCTGGGATGTTGTTCTTCTTTAAATTAATGGAACATCTAGACCTCTGAAGTCACATTTCTGTCTGACAACAAACAGAACTGAATAGTATCTACCCACTTCAGATCATGGATCTGCTCACTAACCATCCACAGTCTCTATCTACTGTAACATTGAACTCTTATACCAGGTTTTCTTTGTTAGGTTTTGTTAAAAAGAATATGAAACCCTTGTTTAAATGACTAAAGGGTATAGAGAGGAGAAATTATGTGGTAAGATTTGTCATTTTGGAAAATAATATTTGTTTCTAATTTTTCTGAAAAGAGCTTGAGACAAAGAAATGATTAGAGAGTATTCTGGAGCTCTCAGAAGGCATAATATAAGAGATATGCTGTAACATTGATGAACAGAAGAAAATATAGGAGAAAATGTTCTCTTGTTACTCTGTATGTGGACACAATAATAGGTGGTCATACATCAAGAGAGGGTTGGATTCTGAGGACTGTTTTTGTAAGTTTAAATTCTCATCTCCAGCTCAACTCAAATGTAGTTATTTATGGCTTTTCATACTCCTTCCTGGACTATGGACAAGCTCATCAAAAGCAGGATCCACATTATCCTATTCATTAGTCAGTCCCAAGTGCCTAGTACTGAACCTGACAAATGATACAGTATATAATAATTAGTTGTTAAGCAAATGCACTAGAAGGATTCTCTACTTGTAACTTGATTTTTTTAAAAAAAAGTTATTTGTTTGTTTGGTTGGTTGATTGTTGATTGTTTGTTTGTTGTTTTTCTCCAAACGAAACTCCAAGTTTTGGAATAGAATATAAAATACATAGAAAATAATTTATTTACTCATTTAGCATATATTTATTACAAATTCGTATATGAATATGAGGTATGGCTCATTCCAAAAGGCTCATGAAAAAGCTAAAACTGTGTTCATGAGTTTCAGATGGGAATGGGGAATGCATCCTGAAGTAAATCAGAGTTCAGTTGTGCTAAACTCTGCTGAAGCATATGTCTGCATTTCATCTATGTAATGTAACATGTAGTATGTTGCATTTATCTTTTTATTTTTCTCTCATACATTACATTTTGACAGCACTTCTCCCTCCCACCATTCCTCCAGTGGCCCTGATCTCCACTCTGCCCCAGATCAAGTCCTCCTCCATTTCCTTTCAAAAAAGTAGGCCTTCTGGGAATATCAGATTAAGGCCAGACAAGGAATAGTAGAAGGTAAAGGGTCCCAAAAGTAGGCAAATGAGTCAGACAGCCCTTGCTCCCATGGTAAGGAGTCCAACAAGAAGGCAAAGCTACACAATTGTAACATAAATGAAGAGGGTCTTAGGTCAGTCCCATGCATGCTCTTTGTTTGTTGATTCAGTCTCTGTGAGCCCAAATGAACCTTGATTAGTTGATTCTGTGGCTTTTCTTGTGGTATCCTTGACCCTTCTGGCTCCTACAATCCTCCCTCCCCGTCTTCTACAGGATTCACTGAGCTCTGCCTAATGTTTTCCTGTGGGTCTCTGCATCTGCTCTTATCAATTACTGGATGAAGCCTTTCTAATGGTGATTATGCTAGACTCTGGTCTACAAGTATATCATAATATAAATAAGAATAATTTTATTCACTTTGACAATATAAAGATGTTAAATTTAAAGATGTGATGAAGTTTAAAGGTGGTCCAATGTTTTGAACTGTAAAATGTTTCTTTTTGATTATTTTAAAATTTATTTCTTTTTGTTATGCCTGTGTATGTGGGTAGGGAAACATATGCAATATTGTAAATGCAGATGTCAGGGGACAACTTTTGGGAGTCAGTTTTTCCTTCTACATCAGGTGGTCTGTTTACACACTGAGCCATGTTGATGGTACTTTTCCTTCTTTTAGTCAGGTTTATCATCATAAACATAGGTGTAACAATCAGAGGTTTTGAAACTCTTGCATTTTTACCAAAAACTAGAGGATAAAGAGGATAAGAAAGGCATTGTTGTTACAAAGAAGTCAAGCATTATGCTTTGAAATCTTAAGAAAAATGCCTTAATATAAATTACAGGAATTGATCAAGGTATACCTATCACAAGATTGAGAGTATGAAAGAGTAAACTCATTTTTTAACAATTTTAAGGATGTGAGAACAGCTCTAGAACACATGAAATCCTAGAAATGTGTTTTCTCAGTAATTGCTTTACCACGCTCAGCTGCCTAGAAACCCAAAGGCTATTGGAGCTGTGGTTGAATGAGGGGAGTCTAGTTAATCTTTAAACCAATAGAAGCCTGCTGTTCTCATCCATGTGATGGTAAATTTGCAGGTATGTAGAATACAAAGAGTCACAAAATCATGGATGCCTCCACCCTGCATACCAAATCAAAATTCTTGGAGATGGGGGGGTTAGACATGTGCTAGGTTTAGGATCTCATACAGCCCATGAAGGAGATGTTTGTAATGCTGTAATAGTAACATCCATGATGTAATGGAGACCTTAAGAAGTTGGAGATGCTAGGAATATGGAATGTCTGCCAAGGAAATCTATTTAAAATGCTTACAGCCAGGCCAGTAGGTTGATCACGTGGCTTTCAACTATAATGAAATACAGGTGTTAGGTGTTAGGCCTTTAAATTTCACATGATGCCACCACGTGCTTCATATGTTTTCCTGCTGAGGTCTCCTCTTCTTATAATCTGATCCATCCTTTCTAACACTCTATCCCTCCCTCATGGAGACTCTAGTTCTATGCCTCTGTACAATGGGATTATTTATTATTTTTAAATTTCTGGAGATTTACAGCTATGGGGTTTTTTGTTTGTTTGTTTTGTTTTTTAGGGTTTTTTTTTTTCTCTTTTTTTTTTTTTTTTTGCCTTGAGTCCCAAAGTAGATTTTGAATATCAACTTTTAAACACTGCTGAATAAGAAGACTATGGGGACTGTGAGAGATGAATTGAAAGCATTTGCATTGTAAACTAGGAATGAAAGTGTTTGAAGCTGTGACAATTTAAATGAGAATGTCCTCATGTGCTGATATACTTGAATACCTGGTCCATAGTTGGTGAAACTCTTTGTGAAGTATAAGGAGGTAAGGTCTTGTTGAGACTGCTATATCACTGGGGTAGGCAGGTTCAAACTTTCAAAACATGCCTGCCATTCCCAACCTCTCTCTGTGTGTGTCTCCCCACTTTTGTCTCTGTCTCTTTCTCTCCATTATGGTTGTGTCTGTCAGCTACTGAACCAATGCCAATACCTGTCTACATGTTGACATGTGTCCTCCCATGATGGTTATGGACCCTTCTTAATGGTATTATAAAGAAAGATATTCTCTATAGAAAATTAAATAACTCAAACTAGATAATACACCTAAATGAAACACTGAAATAGTTCTCAATAAAAATACAGAAATAGAATATTTGTGATCTTGAGTTAGAAAAGTTTTTATTTGATTTTGATACAAAAACACAACTCAAATGGTGGTAAATTGATATAAGGATTTTCATCACAATTTAAACTGTTTAGTCTTCAAGAAACAAGTTTTTTTCTTATTTCTCATGATTTTTATTTGTTTTTGTTAGAGAGAGAAAGAAAACATGAAGTTGAGTGGGTAGGAGGTGGGGAAGATCTATAAAGGGGGAAAAGATATGATCAAAATAAATTAAAGAAAAATAACTAAACAAAAGGACACCTGTTTTTAAAAAATACTAAGCATAAAACTATCATGCCACCCAGCTATACCACCTCTGTCTCTCTCTCTCTCTTTCTGTCTCTCTGTCTCTGTCTCTCTCTCTCTCTCTCTCTCTCTGTGTGTGTGTGTGTGTATGTGTGTGTGTTTAAAAAATCTAAATTATATTACAAAAGAGATATGTACACTTTCATTGTCATTGTGCCACTACAGGTAAGATACAGAATCAGCCTAGGTTTCCTTCAACAGATTAATAAATAAAATAAATATAGTATAAATACACAATGGAGTCATATTCAGGCATAAAGAGAAGTGAAATTATACCATTTGAAATAGAATATGTCGAACTGGAGATTACTGTGCGACCCAAATAAAACTAACTTAAAAAGAGAGATATCACAGGTTTTCTTTTATACACAGAAGCCAGAAAACAACTCACAGAATTAGAAGTGGAACTGTTTGGAAGAACAGTGGTGGAATTAGTGGCAGGTGCTGGTGAGAAAAAGAGAGAATAGTAGGAGCTGGAACATTTATAAAATACATGATATATAAATGTGAAAATGTCAGAGTGAGGTTCATCATTTTATAAAATTAATATGTACTAATGAAAGCATACATCCAAGGAATATGTAAGATTTAAAAGAAGAAAAGGGAGCTATTTTGGAAAAGGAAGGAGACTACTGGAAACAAAGTAAGATAGGGAAATGGGAGGAGGTATATTATCAAAGTCTATAACATTCACATATATGAAAATGTTACAATGAAATACATTATTTTATACATTGGATATAGACTAATAAAAATATTAGAAAGAAGTCATTGATAAGACAATAAAAACAAACTATATCTAATATAGTACTTGTTTTCAGAGTGCCTAATGTTTAAAAATTCCATAAATAAACTATTAAATAGCTGTATTTTAAAATGAGGAAAATCCTGACTATAAAGATAAACAGAAAAATGATAATCAAACACAAAATAAGCAGTGTAAGAATCTTTGCTATCTATCCATGTGACCGAAGATTAATATCCAGAATACACAAAGAACTCAAAAACAAAGAGCTAAGAAAACAAATGACCCATTTAAAATAATGGGCTAGAGAACTGAACAAGGAGCCCTTAAAAGAAGAAATACAAATGGTTAATAAATATCTTTACTTGTAATATCCTTAACAATTAGAAAAATGCAAATTAAAATTATCAATTTCATCAATTATCAATTTCATCTTACTCTAGTCAAAATGACCAATATCAAGCAAACAATTGGCAACTATGCTGACTGGCAAGGATGCACTGACAGCATCCCCTTAATAGTTGTTAGAATCAAAAACAGTTACAACAATTAGTAAAGCCAGTGTGGAGAATTTTCAAGAAGCTAAAGAATATCTTCCATGAGTTTCAGCCAAACAAATCCTTGATATAAGCCCAAAGGACTCAATATCTTACTGCACAACCATGTTCATTGATGTACCTAAATTCACAACAGTTAGAACATAGAAACAACCTAAATATCCTTCAATATCCTGATGAATACATAATGAAAATGTCAAAATGTCGATTGCAAAAACAATGGAACCCTATTTAGCTGTAAAGAAAAATGAAATCGTGAACTTTTCAGGTAGATGGATGGACCTAGAAAAGGTTACATTAAGTGATATAACCAAAATCCAGAAAGACAAATGGTGCATGCACTCTCTTATATATAGATCTTAGCTCTCAATCTTCAGATGTGAGTACATAACTTGTAATATCCCCAGAAATCAGAAATGGACCATGGTGGTGGGGGCAGAAGTAGCTCTAGAGCAGTACTTCTCAACCTTTCTGACGCTGCGACCCTTTAATACAGTTCCTCATGTTGTGGTGACCCCCAACCATAAAATTATTTCATTGCTACTTTTTTTTTGTTTTTTTTTGTTGTTGTTGTTGTTGTTGTTTTTCAAGACAGGGTTTCTCTGTGTAGCCCTGGCTGTCCTGGAACTCACTCTGGAGACCAGGCTGGCTTCGAACTCAGAAATCTGCCTGCCTCTGCCTCCCAAGTGCTGGGATTAAAGGCGTGTGCCACCAGTGCCCGTCTTCATTGCTATTTCATAACTGTAATTTTGTTACTGATATTAATAATAATGTAATTTTAGGGGGTTAGAGATTTGTCAAAGGGATTATGACCCACAGATTGAGAATCACTGCTCTAGAGAGAGGGAAATTAGGAAACCTTAGAAGTAGCTCTCATAGTATCTGAAGATGCTCTCCAAGGAAGGAAAGCAACCAACAATCCCTCTACTCTGTGATGATTGTGTACCACAACAAAGACCAGGATGGAAAGAGCATCTTTTTGCTGCAATAGTGACACTTATATTTTGGGGGTAGCCAACATCTATCCAATTTTTCTTCAAGTGCACTCAGAGGAAAAAACTTATTCCTTATACTTTAAATCTTGTCAACTACTCAGATAATAAAACAGATTACAACTGATCATGGGCTGTTCAGTACTAAGTGATGTGGTCTTCGACACGACCCCTACACCCAAAGCTCAAGAAGCATCATGAAAGAAGAGATGGAAAGATTGTAAGAGCCCAGGAACCAGGAAGTATGCTTCAATAAAACTGTACACATGACATCTTAACAATATTGTCACCTAATCAAGATCTGTAGAATGGCAGCATCAATTTACATGCCAATATGGATGGAGAAAATTTTACAAGCCCCCACCTCTAGATGAGGAACTATAGGCAGATAATAACTGCTGAGAGAAGGAGAATCAGATTTTCCCAGGGACAAGCTGAATATTAGATTGATTATCCAACTCCAATTGATCAGTCTTAAACATATATACATATATATATATATATATATATATATATATATATTGTGTGTGTGTGTGTGTGTGTGTGTGTGTATAATTATTATTATAAATATATTTTATTAATATAATATATATCAGCAACATTAAATTGACTCAGTAGGTTGTTTCTGTCTGCCCATCTATCAGTCTTTCTCTTTCTCTGTATGACAATAATAATTACAAAAAGTCACAAAAAATATTAGGAGGTTCATGGATACACCAGAAGAATTGATGGAGAACAGGAAGGGATAGAACTCATGTAAACAGAATGCTCATATATGAAATTCTCAAAAATATTAAGTAAAGCAAAGCAAAATAAATAAACAAATAAGCAAATTATTGAGTAAAGCCTCCATTTAAACAATAAATAAATGCTACCATTGTTCCTGTACTTCTATATCTCTGTGCTGAGCATTGTTTTGGTTCATAGGTGTCACAACTTGTTAAGAATACTGAATGCCTTCCCTTCCTTGGTAGATTTCATAGTACCTTCTGATATTATGGAAGTTAGTTGTCAGGGAGGAAGTTCTCAGGTCAGATTGCATCTTCTGAGTCCTGTGTCTAAAGTGCATGGTGGCTTCAGCAATGGGGACTTACCAAAAACCTCTGAGAGACAACCTAGAACAATAGCAAAAATCTATATTGCTTTGGAAATCTCTTAGACTCATCCAACCAATGGATTCCTAATTGGACTTATAGCCCATTCAGCAGGAGGAAAATATGTCTGGCACTGGAAATCTTACCAACTACTCAATGTTAGTGAAATCATGGATTTTAGAGAACTTATGATTACTACTTTACTAGGCTAGTGTAATTCCTAACTATATTCAAACTACTTATCCTTATACCCTCATTGTAAGTGTAGATCTCAACCCTCAATAAAATAAATTTTTCTTTGCAGCAGATGGAGACCATTATAGAAAACACACAATAGGTCAAAATGGAGAGAACAATTAACCATGGGTGTCCAGCCCCAATGACTACATGCACAAAATCTGAGCTTCAGAGAATATAACAGAAAAACGACCAAGAAGCAGCACTCATGACATTTCAACACTATGGTTTCCTAGAAATGTCCGAGACAACTACATCACTAGTAAACATCCTAACATGAAAGAGAAATCTTAAGGGGTCCCACCCCTTGACAAACAGCTACAGACAACTAGCAACTACTGGGGGGGAGGGGAATTAATCTTCCCCAGAGATAAGCCTTCTGATTACCCAATACCAAGTAATCTGAAATTGTATATATACAAGTCACATGAAGTAGACTTTCAGCTTATATTTACATATATAAGAACATTTTATCATGTGTGTATATATGTATATATGTATGTATGTAAAACAATTGTAATTAAAGAAAGAGGCCATGGATTTAAAAGTGAGCAAAGAAATTTGGAAGAAGGAAAGGAGAGAAGTTATATAATTATGTTTTAATTAAAATAAAAACTAAATGAAGTATACACAAATATAAAATAATTATGCGTAACTGTTCATTGAATAAATGCAAATTCAGGAAGAATCCTCCATTCACCTGACAAAAAGGTTATTATTGAAAAAAAGGTTATTATTAAATACATTAGCCATATCAAATATTGATGAAATTTTGAAATGCAAATTGTTGTAACTATTTCAGAATAGCTTGGTCTTTTCTTATAAAAGTAAACATATACCTGCCCTGTGGCTCACCCAATCAATTTCTGAGTATTATTTTATTTAAGAGAAGTTAATGCATATGCCAAGATAAAGATTTCTGTGTTAATGTTCATAGTATCTTTATTGGTAATATCTCCATCCTGAAAGAATATTCATATCTGTGAACAAGTGAGTAGCTAAATACATTGAGACAGGAATACAATGGAAAACTACTTAGCAATAAAGAAATAATTATATAGCAATCCATAATAATCATATAAGAGTTTAGATAGATTTCAAAACATGATGTTTAGTGAAACACATAAGAAATAAAAGTATATATTTTATTATTTCATTGCCATAAATTCTGAGGTGAAAAGGCAAACTAATTTATACTGACAGAAAAATCATCAGCTGCCTGAGTGGGAGTGTAGGAGGGATGGGGGAGACATAAAAATAAGCACAAAAGAATCCCAGTTTGGTATCTTGAATAAAGATACTATTATCTGTAGATGCATATATTAATAACAATTTCCAAAACTTAACAATTTGTACAGCTTTAAATATATGTGGTTTGTTGCATGTAAATCTGTCTTTATAAAGCTACTTATAATCTTTTTACTTGATCAATGCTTGGTTAGTGAATGAAAGTTGTCCAGGCAGAAACCAAGAGTGTCTTGAACTGTATTGGAAGCATCCAGATTAAGAGAAGTAAACAGATTTGTGGAATATTTCAGAATATATTCATAAGAGTAAGTAAATATTCACCATTTTCCAAAGGTTAACTTGTTTAAGTTTTCTAGAGCAAAATCTAGGGAAGATTCCATTCTGAAAGCCCCCTGAATTTGTAGAGAAACTTACTATGAACTCAAATGATCTGGGAGAACACCATGGATTCTATTCAACTGCTAAAAATATTTCAAGGGGAAAAAACAGTAGGAGGAAACAAAAGAAAAACATTGTGTACATACTAATTTCTATCACATACTTCAGCAGTTGTCTCTTGATTATGAAAGCTAAGTAGGAAAAGCAGATTTGAGATGGGCATCAGAGTACAAAGTTCAAATATGGTATATGCCCATAGTGGGACCACAGTAGTCAATCTTCCCCATCATGATATAATTTGTGAGCGTTTGTTTCACTTTAGAGGTTTTTAAAAAATGGAGAAAACAGCTCAATCTGGAAAGGTCTCAGTAGCAAGCCTGAGGGCCTGAGCTTGAGCCCCAGCACACACATAATAAAAAGCCAGGGAAAGACACTCTGCACACTTTTAACCTCAACATTGCAGAGGGAGAGACAAGTAGATCTCTGAGACTCACTGGCCAGTCAGCCTACCCTACTTGATGAATTCTAGGCCAGTGAAAGACCCTGTAAAAAGAAACATGTAGGGTGGTGACTGAGAAATGACCTCCATACTACCACAGTAGTCTTTTGGCCTTTGTGTTGGTGTGTGTTCGTGTGTATGTTTCTCTGTGTAAAGAGAGATTCTTCCAACTTTTAGAATGCTTCCTTATCCACAAATTGTTTGTATACATTGGATCTGTTTTCATAGTCACTGCAGCCTTCTGAGGGGAGGTATTTTTAGCTTCAATTTTCTGTGAGGATATCTGTAAAGACAACTTTGATGCCATGGAAGCAACTTAAGCTCAGACTATTTCCTCAAGTGTTCAAACTTTTATTGTGCTTTCACCTATGGAAAGGTGAATTATTTCTCCTGTTCATTTTTTTTCCAGATCCCCTTCTCTACAATCTTCCTTCTTTCCTTTTGCCATTGTTTATTCACTGCTATTAGCGCTTTCTTTCACTGTTGGTGTTAGGAAAACAGTTCTCCTGGCCCGGAGACATATATGCTTTCTATTCTACCTTCCTCCCGCCTCATTCAGTTCCCTTGGACTAAAATCATTCAAAAGCTTTGGTAGGTGTGAGGTTGGAATGACTGTTCAAATAAGGTCTTCAAAGTATCTGGGCATTTTAGCACACTAAACTAAAATACTGAAAATTGCCCATTTTACAGTTTGACAGCTTTGGAATAACTTTGGTGTTTTTTTTTTTTTTTTTTTTTGACCCTAAGGAGTGATTTGTGAAACTAAGAAAAACACAACACAATATGCACAATAAAGCCTCAGCTGCTATACTCACAGAAAGTAATTTTTCACCTGGGCAGGTGGAAGTATTCTCAGGTCATTTTGTTAGAAAAGATTACTTTATGCTGTTTTCCATGAGTTGCGGAACTGATGAGAACACAGCTAATATAGAAAACAAAAAACCTGGAAAGTTTGTGTTCATGCAAATATGGGGAATACAACAACGTCCTTGCTTTACGTTTTTATCTGTGAAACCGAGTTGATCATGCATACTTCTTTTCCCCCTTGAGGTTTCAGCTAACTCCTTCCATCAAGTTAAACTCTCAGTACAATGGATAAAGCTTTCCCCCTCACTGGAGAAGCTTGTAAATGTGGAAATGTCTGGTGTGATTGCATAGTCCACCAATCCCAGAATTTGAGAAGCTGACTCAGAAGGATCATGAATTCAAGGTTTGTCTTGGGGTACAAAACAAATCCCTGTCTCAAAAGAAAGATAAAACAACCCCCTTTCCCCCAAAAAACAAATAAGAACATCATGAGTCTCACAAAACAAACTCACTCATTTTCTCTAAGGACATTTTCTGTATAGGTCTATCCTCCACCTTTCTATTGCTCACTTGTCTCTACGGTTGGGAGTATCCTACATCATTTTCATTCACTCCTACCTGTCCATCAAAAGAAAGACTAGCCCTCTGAGATTCCTCTACCAAAAGTAAGAGTTTTCAAGTGCAAACAATTTGGACATCTAAAGCCTTCTATACAAACAATGCTTTGGACAAAAATCAAACCTTCATGTATGCATGACAAATGTTTTTGACACTTATGTTTGCACACTAATCTGAGTGATTTTCGCCTTTGTGGGTCTGGAGAAATGAAACGTGTAAGTTACAGGTAATTCCCAACAGAAAGAACGGCGGGAAATAAGGTAGAAATGACCACTGGCTTCTTGGGCCCAAAATTCCCTGAGCAAATGGCTTGGTGTCAGGAATTCCCATCTACCCTACTGGAGGATCTCAAAGGTTTCAGCAAGAGTTGCTTTGGCTGCAGCTTGTTCTTTAATCTCTTGGGACTCTCCCTTCTGCTTGTCCTGGTGGGCCCTAGTGGGGGATACCTAAGAGCAATTGGTTGCTGGTACTTCTAATGCCCCTTCCTCCCTCTCCTACCTTCAAGAGTCTGTTTTGGGATTGGGTTCAGGAATGAAATCTGGCCTGTGCTTCTGGGGAGCAGGTAGAATTGTCTGTTAAAAATCGCTCCAAGTTAAAGCTTCTGCTTTGGAGCCTAAAGCCCGTTCCAAAAAACAAGTGGTATTTGGGGAAGAGTGGTCTTCAGAGGCTACAGCGAGTCATTCCAGCCTTCAACCATACTACGCCAGTACTATGTTCTCTAAAGCCACCCTGCGCTAGCTTGCGGTGAGGGGAGGGGAGAAAAGGAAAGGGGAGGGGAGGGGAGAGAGAAAGGAGGTGGAAGGCAGGGAGGCCGGCCCGCGGGGGCGGGACCGACTCACAAACTGTTGCATTTGCTTTCCACCTCCCAGCGCCCCCTCGGAGATCCCTAGGAGCCAGCCTGCTGGGAGAACCAGAGGGTCCGGAGCAAACCTGGAGCCTGAGAGGGCATCAGAGAGGAAAAGACTGAGCTAGCCACTCCAGTGCCATACAGAAGCTTAAGGGACACACCACGCCAGCCCCAGCCCAGCGACAGCCAACGCCTGTTGCAGAGCGTCGGCTTCGAAGCCGCCGCCCAGGAGCTGCCCTTTCCTCTTCGTTGAAGTTTCTAAAAGCTGCGGGAGACTCGAAGGAAGCGAGGAAAGTGTCCGGTAGGACTACGGCTGCCTTTGTCCTCCTCCCCTCTACCCCTACCCCCCCTCCCGGGTCCCCCTCTCCAGGAGCTGACTAGGCAGGCTTTCTGGCCAACCCTCTCCCCTACACCCCCAGCTCTGCCAGCCAGTTTGCACAGAGGTAACTCCCTTTGGCTGAAAGCAGACGAGCTTGTTGCACATTGCAAGGAAGGCTTTTGGGAGCCCAGAGACTGAGGAGCAACAGCACGCCCTGGAGAGTCCCTGATTCCAGGTTCTCCCCTGCACCTCCTCCTGCCCGTCCCTCAGCCTGTGTGTGTGTAGAGCTAGAAATGAAAAGATGAAAAGGCAGTCAGGGCTTCAGTAGTCGAAAGCAAAACAAAAGCTAAAAGAAAACAAAAAGAAAATAGCTCACTTCTTATTTGCACCTGCTTCAGTGGACATGAATTTGGATTTGGCAGAGGATTTTCCTTTTCCCTCTTCAAGCTTTGAGCATCTTTTATCTGTTCAAGTATTTAGAGACAAACTGTGAAACTAGCAGGGCAGATCCTGTCTAGCGCGTTGCCTTCCTTTACAGGAGACTTTGAGGCTATTTGGGCGTCTTTTCCCCCCCTCCTGCAAGTTTTCTTCCCTGGAGCTTCCCGCAGGTGGGCAGCTAGCTGCAGATACTAACATCATCAGTCAGTAGAACTCTTCAGAGCAAGAGAAGAGGAGGCAGGATAAGGGAATTCGGTGGAAGCTACAGTCAAGCTCAAGGATGGAGGTGCAGTTAGGGCTGGGAAGGGTCTATCCACGGCCCCCGTCCAAGACCTATCGAGGAGCGTTCCAGAATTTGTTCCAGAGCGTGCGAGAAGCGATCCAGAACCCGGGCCCCAGGCACCCTGAGGCCGCTAGCATAGCACCTCCCGGCGCCTGTTTACAGCAGCGGCAGGAGACTAGCCCCCGGCGGCGGCGGCGGCAGCAGCATACTGAGGATGGCTCTCCTCAAGCCCACATCAGAGGCCCCACAGGCTACCTGGCCCTGGAGGAGGAACAGCAGCCTTCACAGCAGCAGTCAGTCTCCGAGGGCCACCCTGAGAGCGGCTGCCTCCCCGAGCCTGGGGCGGCCACGGCTCCTGGCAAGGGGCTGCCGCAGCAGCCACCAGCTCCTCCAGATCAGGATGACTCAGCTGCCCCATCCACGTTGTGCCTACTGGGCCCCACTTTCCCAGGCTTAAGCAGCTGCTCCGCCGACATTAAAGACATCCTGAGCGAGGCTGGCACCATGCAACTTCTTCAGCAGCAGCAGCAGCAGCAACAGCAGCAGCAGCAACAGCAGCAACAGCAGCAGGAGGTAATATCCGAAGGCAGCAGCAGTGGTGTGAGAGCAAGGGAGGCGACTGGGGCTCCCACTTCCTCCAAGGATAGTTTACCTAGGGGCAATTCGACCATATCTGACAGTGCCAAGGAGTTGTGTAAAGCAGTGTCTGTGTCCATGGGATTGGGTGTGGAAGCATTGGAACATCTGAGTCCAGGGGAACAGCTTCGGGAGACTGCATGTACGCGTCGCTCCTGGGAGGTCCACCCGCGGTGCGTCCCACTCCTTGTGCGCCGCTGGCCGAATGCAAAGGTCTTCCCCTGGACGAAGGCCCGGGAAAAGGCACTGAAGAGACTGCTGAGTATTCCTCTTTCAAGGGAGGTTACGCCAAAGGGTTGGAAGGTGAGAGCCTGGGCTGCTCTGGCAGCAGTGAAGCAGGTAGCTCTGGGACACTTGAGATCCCGTCCTCTCTGTCTCTGTATAAGTCTGGAGCAGTAGACGAGGCAGCAGCATACCAGAATCGGGACTACTACAACTTTCCGCTGGCTCTGTCCGGGCCGCCGCACCCCCCGCCCCCTACCCATCCACACGCCCGCATCAAGCTGGAGAATCCGTTGGACTACGGCAGCGCCTGGGCTGCGGCGGCAGCGCAATGCCGCTATGGGGACTTGGCTAGCCTACATGGAGGGAGTGTAGCCGGACCCAGCACTGGATCGCCCCCAGCCACCGCCTCTTCTTCCTGGCATACTCTCTTCACAGCTGAAGAAGGCCAATTATATGGGCCAGGAGGCGGGGCGGCAGCAGCAGCCCAAATGATGCCGGGCCTGTAGCCCCCTATGGCTAACACTCGGCCCCCTCAGGGCTGGCAAGCCAGGAGGGTGACTTTTCTGCCTTCCGAAATGTGGTATCCTGGTGGAGTTGTGAACAGAGTACCCTATCCCAGTCCCAGTTGTGTCAAAAGTGAAATGGGACCTTGGATGGAGAACTACTCCGACCTTATGGGGACATGCGGTAAGTTTTATCCTAAAAATGCCTCCTTTGACCAAGGGCACAGAGTTAGCAGCTTGCATTTTGTGGGATCTAGGGACTCCCGCCCAGAAGAACATTCGGAGGGATCCTAAAACAGCTCAGTACAGTTCTATAGGAAAGTCTGCCCTACATCTGGAGCCCTCCTGGGGACTGTCCTCTTGTGAAATGTTACACCTAAGCCCAGGGAATTTTGCTGCGTTCGGGGTGCTAATATGTCCTCTTCGAGATTCCCCTCCAGTTTCCCTAGCCTACTATACTCCTCCATTAAGATCTTTCTGATATTTCTAGTTCTATGGGTTCCAAACTTAAATCCAATTGCATGGGCCATTTTCAGAATGTCTCCCGTAAGCTCTTCACTGTTTTTCCTTCTCCTTCCCTCAAAGTCCTGGAAACACGATCAGAAATGTGGGGAGTTTCTTGTCTATGGGTCTGTTGGTAATCACCATCCAGTCTGTGAAGTGAGTGGTCTTGGCATAACAAAAGGGAAATAAAAACAAAAAACCTGATTTCGGCCCGCATCCTTCAAAGAGAGATAATAGGATTCTCATTCTCGGAGAAAGAAAAGCCGCATCTGGTTGCTGAGAGGCTCCTGGGTGAAGTAGTGCAGTTTTATTTCCCAGGAAGAAACCAGTGACTTGCTCTCTGGTTAAGGGTCAGGCTTGAGAATTCAACAAGGCACATTTAGAGCAGGTAGATGGGGTTACTATCGTGGTAAACACCGGGCAAAGTTTGCTCTCATGTATTTCTCAGCACTGGTTGATTGTTGAGAGTAATTTTGTGGGCCAGTTTTTCTTTTGAAAAGTGTTTACTTTCTGGAGATTAGAACACATCACAAAGTCTGTATTTGGGGCTTGCACTAGACCTGTAAAGAAAAGAAATGTACTGTAAATGAATAATTTGAATAGGTTTGAGTTTGAACTCACAAGTGTTGCAAACAAAACAAAATTGTAAACCCATGTCCTGCTGCTTGAGAATGCTCAGAAATTTATACTGGGAGGGAGAAATAAGGCACCACATTATATTTTTCATTTTTAAGAAAGAACATTCTTATAGTTTAAAACTTGAGTTGCTCATGCTAACAAATTGAGTAAGAACGGTCAGTGACCTATGAACCAGTGTTGCCTCACAGTTCGAATTAGGACAAGAGAAAAGTGGCGGGCAATTTTACCTTATTAAAAGTATTTACCACTGCTTCTTGAGCCTCTTAGAGACTAAGTTGAAATATTTCTCCATTAAGTTAAGATAATCTCTTCATCTGATAAGGAATATTGACTGAGTAATTAATGGTTGATTTTTCCTGAGGTGTTCATGTTTCTCTATGGATTTATGTTTGTGTCTCAAGTGGTTCTCTTTCATTTGTGATGTTCCCCAAATGTCTTTGTGAAAGTACCAAATAATTTTGGTGACTTAATTCTAACAATTTGTATTCTTTTATTGTTCTTGGTAGTTAGGACATGTCCAAAAATGAAAGAGGGAGGATAAGGTTTTTCATAAAATACACTTCTTTTGAGTTATTGAAGAAACAGTTTATTGTAGTTTTAAATATTCTATTTGGTTTTTAAGGTTGTCTTACAGATTTTCAAAGATTCATTTGATAGCATTAAATCTTTTCCATTAAGTTAGAGTGTTTTTTTTTGTGATGCGTTTTACTGTGGGATAAAAGGTCTTTCATTTATGAGAATAGATTTACTCGGAAAGGTTAATTTTTTTTCTAGGCTGTCAACTAAGAACGGAGTCCTTACTACAAACTTTTCTTCGGGGCGGGAATGTCTAAAGTGCTTCCTAGTGCACCCATTTTCTGGCTATACCCACCCCATCTTGCTCACTTAACAAGCAGGAAAGTCGTAGTTCTCATGTTGGTTTTAGAAGATACATTTTTGAAAATACAGTCTGACTTTCTACCAAGTGAATTTAAATACTTTCTAGCATTTATATAGTGAGCATTCTGATTTTATCTCAGTTCTTAATGGGAGGGGTCCCTTCGCTATTAGAATGATCATTACACATTAAAGCTTCATTGACACTCTAAAGTTTTTAGTGAGAATTTGACTAGAGTCATGCAGTTCCTGTCTAAGTGAGCTGACGATTTCCATTTCTAGGATCTAGAAAATCATTTTGCTGCAATTAATTAATTGATCTCACAGAATGCAACCAACATTTAAAATGGAAATAGTTTCTGACTTTTCTTTTGTTTCCTTGTCTCACAAGCATAATTGGATGAAAAGCAAAGACTTTTTAAAGGCAAGCCCCAGAGCTCCTTCCCTCTGGATGGCATGAAATTGTAGCTGATTTTGAGTTTTATATCTCAAAATTTTGGAAGCTTCTCAAAAACTTTTGTCAATTGTTTGTGACCATGAACATTAGTTATATAAAGGAGAAAATTTTTTAGCTTCAGTAACTGCGGCAGTAATTCGGTGTTAGACATCAGCAACATTTCTACTGAGAAGGCAGAAGCTGAAGATCTTCCTAATCTTTTTTTTTTTTTTTTTTTTTTTTTACTTAGTTTAGCATATGTTTTTAACAGAAGGAAAAATAAAAGTAATGGGGTTTGTTTGTAAGGCTGATGATATTTTATGTAGCTGTTTTCTCTTGGAGATCAAACAGACGACAACTTTGTAGCACAATACTGGGTAAACATGGATTCTACACATTTAACCCTAGAGAAGCCAGAAAACTTTGAGTTGGGGCTTAGGGAAATTACTCAGATGCAAGTGGAAATTAATATTTGTGCGTGTTTGTTCCAGCATACATAAAGGGGAATTATTTTAGTGACATGGCAAGTTCTGCCTTTTATTTTATTTTTTCTAGGTATGGTGTTTTAATCAATTCTCATATCTCCACTCTCATTTTAATTATCAAGCATTTTTTCTCCAGCTATCATATAAGGAGTAGTTGCATGTTTTATAATGCAAAATTTGGCTTTCTGATCAAGGATGATTTCTACTCTCCTCTGAGTTCGTAAACATATAGTGAGTTTTTCCTGAGTCTCAGTTACCTGAACCTGAATACCAAATAGCAAGTCAGTTGGCACGCATTGTAAGTAGCCACAAAATGTAGCCATGGCAAGACCCTTTTAAATAGACTAACTCTCTCATCTTAGTACCATCAGTTGAAAACGTTTTCTGTGCCACTTATAACTTTCCAATTGTTAGTTTGTGGTGCTTTCCTGGCATTGTTAATTTTACCTCATCAGAGGGCTGATAACATGGAAATAATATGTTGAACTTGCTGATACATTTGATTATTTTTTGTTAATTGTTTTTCTTCACTGTTCTAATTTTCTCATATGGTTTACATATAGACTTTTAAAACAAAGAATTCTTTCATCTCCTGATTTGTACACATACAATGGTTACTCTTTGGAGTATCCTGTGAGTTAAATATAGACTTATTATTATTATTGTTATTTTATTATTACTACTACTACATCTACTACATATGGTGATACAAAAACCATTAATTTTAATTGGAGTTTGGTTTAAGCAAGGAGCA
Organism: Mastomys natalensis; assembly: GCA_021653895.1. Lineage (NCBI taxonomy): Eukaryota > Metazoa > Chordata > Mammalia > Rodentia > Muridae > Mastomys > Mastomys natalensis. Next base: position 84,543 of record JAJTUV010002161.1, on the reverse strand, counting down.
GAATGCAGACTAGGAGGGACGAAGCAAGAGGCTTGATTCATAATCACATCTGAACTCATGATACTGAAAAAATAGTGATAATACAAAGCAAACAAAAATTACATTTTTTAATGTTGGTAAGGGAATGGGAAGAAAATCTTTCCCCAACCCCCAACTACTCCATATTCTCTTTGTCTGCAGCTTTCTCAAATCCTGCCTATGCTTGGTTTTCTTTTATTCCACTCCTTCTGTGCCTTTGACATTGAAGTATAGACTCTTTTTTTCTACTCCATGGGATTTTTTTCCCTTCATTATACCTGTGGCATGCCCCTGAAGATTCTCTTTAATGAAAATCTGGCAAGTAACAGAGCAGATGAATGCAGCACCTCTCTTAAGACTAGACAGCAGGAGGGAACTGTAAAATGAACAGCCGCATAGCAGAACATTTTACCTTGAGGTTAGAGCCAGGTTCAACAGTTGCTGAGGAAATTGTGGGAGATAGCTTATGCAACTTGAAGATTTAGTGAAATATTTTGTCACTCCCACTGCAGGTGTGGGTGTGTATTAGTGTGTTTGTGTCTGTACGTCTGTTGGTATATTATCATGCAGAACTGGAGTTTGAATTCAGGGCCCTCTGCTCTGAGCTATCTACACAGCCTATCTTAATCTCTGTCCTTTTCTCTCTGATGACCCTACTGATAACCTTCTCTCAGACACTGAGGATAATTATACTCTCAGTTTCTCAAAAGTTCTGATCTGGATCTGTACCTATTCATCTATTCTGTATGTCTAGGTCAGCTTTAGTCTTCACATGAGGGTGCTCAAGCCACATGCAAATGCTTATTGGTAAACAAAGAAAACAGTTAAAGAAATTATTTTACTTCAGTTTCTGTTCAGCAGTTCATCAAGTTCTGTAATATTTATTTATACTGAGTTATACGTATCCTAAGCATAACATTGACTTTTAAATAATGACTTGTGAAATACCGTGCAATTAATACTATTTGATGTCCTTCGTGATATATAACAAAATATGTACATATTTATGCATACATAGTAATTTCCACTTTATTCATTAATAGTCAAATAACTACAAGAAGGCCACAAAGATACTTAATGTTATGTTAACTTCCATGCTATTGGTTATAATATTAAAACATTGCATTTGTATACTTGTTCATCATTTGGGGAAACTTCTCTGAAGCAGAATATAAAGCTTCTGGAAACTTCTCTCCTAATTTTAATGTATTAGATTGTGACTCAGTAAGGGCTACATTTAGTGTCTGCATCACAGAGCTGGGGGGACACAAATTATGGTTTGCAAACTCATGAATGATGCTGCTCTTCTCTCACACACTGATTGCTGCCAATCAGCCAGACACTTCAGGGTTTGAAATGGCTCACCCATAAATTTATAGCCTTAAAGTGCTGTTGGTCAGTAGAGAATGTTGCCAATTTTAGATCATGTTATGTCAGAGTTCTATTTCGTTAGCAATAGTCTAATTGAGACATAATTCACAATTCATACAATTCATCTATGTAAAGTACACATTTCAGTTCTTTATGGCAAATTCTGAGTTATGTATCTACTATCACAATCAATTTTAGAACATTTTACTCATCCAGTCAAAAACCTATGTGCTTGGTAGCAGTCACCTCTCTACCTCTCCCAACTCTGTATACTCCTTCTTCTATAGTAGCCTTCCTCTCTGTTCCCCAGTTAAAGTACCCATACTCATTTTTCTCACTTTCCCCTTTCATAGTACTCCTGTACTCTCTCTCTCTCTCTCTTCTCTCTCTCTCTCTCTCTCTCTCCTCTCTCATTCTCTTTCTCTCATTCTCTCTCTCTCTCTCTCTCTCTCTCTCCTCTCTCTCTCTCTCTCTCTCAGTAGTTCTCAACTCAACATGGGTTGTGACTCCTTTTGGGGTGGCGCTAACAACCATGTTTGCAAGAGTTGCCTAAGACCATCAAAAACACATTTTTTTACATTACAATTCATTAATGATAGCAAAATTACAGTTTGAAGCAGCAATGAAAATAATTTTGTGATTGGGGGTCACCACAACATGCAGAACTGTATGAAAGGTCACAGCATTAGGAAGGTTGAGAATCCACTAATATAGAGCATTTTCAACCTCCTCAGAAAATGGTCCCTTTTTACTTTCCTGGCTTCTAGGGTTACTTTAAGAATACATACTCAAATTTAAAGATTCAGAGCTAGGATTCAGTTTTCTAATTCCTTCTATAAAGCCAGTATTACATCTAGTATCCAAACCAGGTAAAGATACATCAACAACAACAATAGAAAATTAAAGGCCAATATCCTTGATGAACAAAACTAAAAAATCCTCATATAAAATACCTACAAAACTGAATTTAAGCATATAACAAAATTCCAAGATATCTTCATTATAAAAGTCCTGAGAGAGTCCTGGAAGAAGATTATCTCAACAGCCAACATCATCATAATTAGAAAATAACTTAAAAAAGTATCAAATTAAAATAGGGACTAGATACGGTTTTCTTACCACACCCACTCCTCTTCTACACAGTGCTTGAAGCACTAGCTCGAGAAATAAGAGTCTAGAAAGAAAATTTAAACAATATAAATAGGAAATGAACAAGACAGATTTTCCATATTTAGAGATGATGAGGTATAAATAAGACGTGCCAGAAATTCCGCCAGAAAGCTTCTAGAAAATGAACATTCTGCCTAGCTAATTTACACATTTAACACAATCCACATCAAAATTCCATGACTTTCTTTACAAAAATAGAAAACAAACACACAAAAATCAGACATATTAAAAAAGCACACACACACACCACACACACACACACACACACACACACACACACACACACTGGATAGAAGACAAAAAAACACTGGATATCTAAACCAATCCTGAACAAAAAGAACAACACTGAAGTGATTACAATACCAGATTTCAAGCAATATAATAAATTTTACCTTGCTGAAATAGTATAAGTTAAGACTATTATAATAATGTTCACAAGTCTATTCAGAAAGTTTAGGTAATATGCAGTTAAATAGCTTCAAATGAGGCACACGGGATTTCAGTTTCACTCTTCTTTCAGTATATTTTTTTCCAACTAATATTTTTTGAGCATTTACCACACGCCTAGTTCTATATTGTCAATGAAAAGACATTGAAGAATCCAGCGTTGGAACTGACAGTGTCATGGGGGGAGACATGGAGAATACGACAAAAGAACAAGTGCCATGGGGGCTAGATTAGCAGAGTGAATAGGAGAGATACTAAGGTGTGCAGTCACAATTTATATTTGTTGGTCAGCTTAGGCATTACTGAGAATGAAATACTTTAGAAGAGACCTGAACGAAATGAAGATGTGAACAACATAGCCATACAAGATTAAATAATTTCAGGCATCAAGAGCCTAAAGAAGGGGCACGCTGGGTGACAAAGGACAGAAGCCTATATGACATTTTTGGCCTAAGTGAGGAGTGATAGCATCAGAGTTAAAGTGGACCTCCTAAGTATTCTTTGTTAATTCAGAATTTACTCTGAGAACATAAATAAAATAGCACAATATTTTAGTAGAACTCCTTTTCATAGCATCTGTTACTTTCAGATACATGATACATCTGATTGGCAACTTGTATCTGTGAAGAAGGGACTACAGAGTAAATGGGGAGCAGGGAGATGAAGCTGTTCGAGGTTTCAAAAGGAAGATGATACTTCAGGGTGAGGTAGCGAAAGGAGTGAAAAATGGCTGGATTGGGTTGTTTTAATGAAAGAGTCAGTAGCATGTATTGACAGCTGGTATAGTCATGGTGAAAAAGAAAGGAGACAAACATGATTGGCAAAATGTTAGCTTGAACAACTGGAAAAACACATCACCATTTACAGAATGACAAAAGGTATATGTAGAAAAAGTATAGGACACAGGAATCAAATGTTTAATAAAATTTATGCTTTCCAGTGAGCTTCTTAGCTCATTCTGGTTTCATGCAGAGATTTCAAGTTTCCACTTCTTCAGGGAGATTAAAAATAATCTTACAGGTTATTTCTTAACAGAAAGGGCAAGCTTTTTCTTCTTTCCCAAACTCTAAGACAAGTAATTAAATTAAATAATAGGAAGTCATACAATTTGACAGCTACACCCAAAAGAGCGAATATTTTTTTTAATATACTACCAACATTATAGTTCAGTTTTGATAAGCATGAGTTTTAATCAAAGGTGAAATCTACAAGAAATGTGAACTGAAATTGCTTTAAATACTCAACTATTGAAGTTCATAGAATTTGGGCAGCCATCTTTTCTAGCTATCTCACTTTATGGACAAGGTGCCTGAGGCCAAGATCACACAGCAAGTTATTGTCTGCATCTAGTCAGAAACTATTCTGAAGGTAAACTGTATATTATTTTCTTAGAAAACTCTACATTGAAAACTCAATTTTCATAACAAATCATTATAAACTATAGCAATAATAGTAAGAGCACATATCGTTTATTGCTTGTAAACCTTTGGCATTTGCATGGGTTAATAAATTTAATTTTTACACCAACTTTCAGAAAATAGGCTCTTGCTTACCTATCAAACAGGTAGAGAGTGATTGGATCTGTGTGTTCCCCAGAAAGTTTGGCTTCTATGTTTAAGACTTATGTTTTTAACCTCTGAGTATTTTTAGTTCTGCCCATATGCATATCAGTTTGGGGTTATCTACTAGAATATAAGAAACCTACCCATGACTATGGCCTCAAAGAAAAATGGCTCTCTCTTCTCTAACAGCTATCAACTTACTGCAGCAACTCAGCCAAGGTGTTAACCTCTGTATTATACCAGGAGTTTCATGAATTACCTAACTGGTTTCCTTTACCATCACAAAAGACAGGTGACTTCAGTGGCTTTGTTGTGCACTTCTGTTATATAATCCACTGCTGTACATAAGGCAGCTCAGTGGCCTGGATATTAGTATAGAGATTTTGGGATAGAAGGGGATTATAAATAGTGGATAATTTATGGTAGGGATTAGAAAACACGAAGGTAGGAAGTATAGAAAAGAGCACAGAAATGTTTTAAAGTGAACTACCAACTTGTACAATTGAATGGCTGCTTAAATAGGACTGCTTAAGAGTAAGAAAGTGAAAAGTGGCCATTTCATGTGATTCATAATAATCCTATGACATACATGCATATTCCCTTGTTACAGACGAAGAAACAGCCACACAGCAGTTGAATAATACATTCAAGTTGACTGAACATATAAACAAAAAAAGCTTGTTTAGAACTCCCTATGCCTATGCAAAGGAGTGCTACTCATATTACAGGTTTTTTACTATAAAATATTATATCTGAACTTCAAACATTAAACATTTTTCATTTAAGCCAATTTCCTGTGTAAGGGCTCTGACAAAGGAAGATATCTAAGATAATATGGTAAGCAAGAGTCAAATCTTGAACTTGAAGTGCCTAGTCGCTAGTACCCTTTCTATTCTATCAGTCTCGCTCCCTTTTCACCATCCTTTGTCCCCCTCTAGACCTCTTTCTGTCTGGCCCAGTTGCTAGTAAAAACACAAACAGATGATTCCATGAACAAGATTAGACAGAGAGGTAGTTGAATGAGCAGAACTCACCCCAATTTAGAGAGTGATAAAGTGAAATAAATCTTAGGACAAGACTGCAGATTATGTGATTAATATTAAATAAGAAGGGAAGTTGTGCAGTACTTACTCAATGTTATTTCCATCCATTTAGGTCCAAATTGGTTGCACAGAATCCTTTACATCATGAACATGGATGTCACATAGTACTTTTTTTACTGTGGCAATGGAAGCAAGCTGCTGCAAATGTGCCTTGCTCAGTGTTTTCTTTGAAAGGTGGCATCATCTTTCTACTCATGCAAATGATAACCACTTAGCTATTTCTTTTGAAATTTGGCAGCAATGAATGCCTGAGTGAAAGTGTCTTTCCAAACTTGCCATATTGTGTCACAGCTCTGAAGCATTGTCTAACCTCTAATTAGATGAAGAAGGCACATAAACTCAGGTTGACAGTAAAGATGGAAACATTTTGTATTCAATATTCGGATGTTAAAAGGTCTCTAAAACATGTTATATGTCTATTTATTCTGCCTATCTACTTTTCCCTTTTATCTTTGCTTAAAACACCAAGATTAGCCACTTGTAGTCTGTGGGAGTTTCCAATTGTTCATATGAAATCTGCTTGATCAGCCTTTTAAATAAAAAGAACCAAGTTAGACTGAGATATTTTTCTTAGCAATTATCTAATAATAGAACAAAAATCTTAGCCATGCTCCTGTTTTTAGATGGTATGTTGTTTGCTTTAGATGCTTGTGAAACCTCAAAGAGGTACTAGGCTGACTCAAAGTATTTCAGGTCAGATGTAGAAATGAACAGAGTGGTCTCTTTGAGGAATCGTTCCCTTCGAGGTTCAGCATTTTCCATCAACGATGACCTCAGAGTTTCTGGGAAAAGACAAAACTAAGATTTTCAGAACTATGGTGCTAAAAGGAAATGTTTCCCTAAGCACTCTTGGTCATTCCATCTTCCCAAATTCAACTCCTTATCACGTCTACTCTATTGTGAGGGTTACCTCAAGTTTCTTAACTCTCATGCTCTTTGCTGTACTTTCCTTCACACTGTATCCTTGCCACAAAACAGGACAAAAAGTTCATTTGAAATATTTTTTTAGAATCTTATTTTAAATATCCCTAAGACTGTAAGCTAGCTCCTTGACAATTGGAACCTTGTGTGATTTATTTCCCTATTCTCAGTATTTGTCACAAAGAAGCTTTGCTGAATAATTTTAATGCAAAATAATTTTAATGCAGGATTAAAATTTCAGCTCCTTGTGTTAGGGTAATAGAGTACTTGCCTAGCTTAAGCAAAACAATGGGTTCAGTCTCAGTGGTCCACATCTACTACCCAACCCACACACAAAATCAGGTCCTCTCCAGCTGTTTGTAAGTTCAATTCCAAATTTGTTTAAATATGATGTTCAGGTCTCTGGCTCATTTTCCCAGAGTTTTTTTTTTTTTTTTTTTTTTTTTTTTTTTTTTTTAATCTAGCCAAATGGATCTAGTCGCTATCACTTTTAAGCCATCCCCACTCCTTTGTTCTTTGAACTTATTGTTTTTCCTATTATCCGTTTGGCCTTGAAAGCTATCCCAAGTTCAATAGTGTCTACCCTTCTAATCATAGCTCCAATAACAGCTTCCTACAAGATAAATTTTCTCATTCCCCAACCTAAGAAAAAGTGATCTTTGATATCATTAGTTGAAACATGTTTGCCGTAGTTTCCTTGTCTATAAACCAGGGCTAGGGCTAGAAATGGCTAGCTTGTAAGATTTTGAGAAGAAATATTCAGATGGCAGGGAGAATGCTTAGTACAAGTCAAGAATCAATGTATGCTTACCTCTTTATTCCTTATTAATCAATATATATAATATTAGTCCTTCAAACTATAATCATTTACGTGCATGCAAGTAATTTTTAATGCATATATTCTTTTAAAACTTCTCCTTTAGAAAAAAGATTGCTTCCTGGATATTTGTTTATAAAATTGCCAAAAGCATAACTTAGACTGTGGTATGTAATGGATAGTCCATATATATTAGGTGATTCTGAGTTAATAGCACTGACTGCCACAACCAACTCGTGGGGTCAGAAGTTCCCCTTCTAGAAGTGTATCATTTAGAATAAAAAAAAATGTATTGCTTTTATAAGTTCTAATACTTGCAGTATGTTATCCAACCATACCATTTATGTGACTTAAACATGGAAGAGCTAACTAAGATTTGGTAAAATATGGTAAGGAGGTGGGAGCATGGCCTTCCCAAAGCATTTGAATGATGATGTTAATGTTCTGCTGCAGTACCACAAATGGAAAAAATGAGGAGGTTATATTCAGTAATAGAGAAAGTTGTCCATGAAATCAGGTATTTTTACCACTCAAACAGTGGTTATGTATGCTTCTGAATTACATTGATTACTGTTAATATTTCCATGAATTCAGCTTTCTATTTGGGAGTGAAACCTAACAATATTGAATACTGCCTGACAAAGGTAGGAGGAAGTAAAATTGTTCCTCTCCGATGGTACTTGTTTCAGTTTGCCAGGGACTCTTGAACTGCTTGGTCACTTAAGTTATTACTTAATCTTTAACATTTGAATTTGCCAATCTAGATAGATCATGGATGAAAATATAAAAGCCTTCTCCTTTTTAAGAGTTTTTGTTCCTTATGTAGGAGAAGCTAAAAAAGTACAAGGAACTTTACAAATCATATCAGACTTGACTTTTAATCTGACACAATAATTTACCAGTGGTACAACCTCAAGGGAGTAACTTATCTTTGATCAAGTTCTTTACCTATGGAAACTTTCCTTAAAGCTTTATTGTAAGGTCTAAATAAAGCATCTTAACCAAAGAGCATCACACTTAAGTAAGTGATAAAATATTAATTTCCTTTTTATTCATCACACCCTGTGTGTCTATTGGCATGAGGGCATAAGTAGTAAATTCACCTCACTGAAGATATTCAGAAAAAGGCAGAATCTACTTGAAATCATGTGAGGCACAGATTTGGATTCAAAACCCATAATGTTCATAATTACCTCCTAACCACTGTAAACTTTCGAGGTGAGTTCAAAATGTCCATCTAGATGATTTTAGTGGGACCCCATGAAGTAAGGGATTTCCAATAAGTAACAAAGAAGCTGAAAGCCCTTGAGTAAGAAACCAGGGTCAAGGCTAAAGTAAATGTATTGGCTGGCATACTTTGGGATAAATCTTGACTGTTACCAGCTATGAATTTTGAGTAACTTCATTCATCCAAGTTTATTTTCTTACTAATCTTTTTTCTCCTTATTTGTGTGTGTGTGTGTGTGTGTGTGGGGTGTGCGGGTGTATGTGAAAGTAAACTAATAGGTAAAAACATTCAGCCTAGTGTCTGACTCATAATAAAAGCTTGATATATATACAATACCATAGCACCTATCATCATCATCATTCCTAGCACTGTTGTTATTATCATCATCATCACCAACATCATCATCACCACCACCAACATAATGTGAAGGGAATAAGCTTTTCTCAGGCTATTTCTGCCTGGTTTTCTATTATACAACACTTCTAAAATGCCTTGGCTGTACTCTAAGTGTGAGGTCATTGAAGATAACAGGGAACCTGATTTGCTTTGGTAATTCAAGTTATTAAGTTACTTTCTTCAGTCCAGCTGAAATCTTTTACTAGCTAATGCTTCAGAGTACAAGACTAAGCTGGTCAAAGGAGAGACTGAGATTGAGAGGAACCTTGTTTTCAGCCAGAGGTCATGGTCCTCTACAGGGAACAGAATGACCCAGTGCAAAGTCTGGGCCCTTAGTGATTTTGGAGCCCCTACATTTCAACCAGTTCCTTCATTACACACATTGAGCCACTTTCCCCACAGAGTTACAGAGCAGGAATTTCCTGACTCCTTTTCTAGCCTAGAACCATCCCCCTTCTCCTCCTGTGATCCACTTAACTGGCAAACAGCAGATGACATACAAAAACAAGACATTTAGCATAGAATGAAGAGGTTCACAGCAGTGCTGAATTTTCTTGGGAAACTCATTGTAACAAAGGAGCTTCCTGACCACTCTTGCACATCCCAAACAGATTAAAATGATTTTTGTTAATGGCAAGCTATTTCTCAGAGCAGATCCTTGCCTGGATGTATTTAAAGATTTGCTGAGTCATTTGGAAGCAGGCTGAGAGATTGCAAAAGGCAAGGACCATCCCCAAGTCCACAGATGTGAGTATCTAAGCGATGGATTCTACTTAGTTATTGTCCATGGTGACCAATAACATGGACCTGCTTTTAGCCCCACCCCCTTCTCAATTCTAGAGAATATCTTTAAATTTCTCTTCTGCTGTTTGACAGTTTCATATGTTTATAGAATGAATTTCAATAGCTTATACCCCTGTTTTCTTACTTTCAACCCCCTCCCTCTTTTGTTAGTGCTCTGCTTCTCAACAAGTTTGCTTCCTATTTTCATAATATTCCCTCCTTACTTTTCCTCCATCCAATCCCTGTCAAACATTCTCCCTTACTCTCTTTGGAAATCATGGCCTATTTTTAAAGAATTGTTGATTATATACACACATATATACATATATACATATATACATTCATGCTCCTAAATATATAAATTTGATTTGCTCAGTCTACATAACATTACGTGCAAATATATATAATCTAAATTGGGTGTCTATTGTTATTATAATTGTTTATGTCTTGTTTAGGAAGCCACGTTGTTGGGATTTTCATGGATGTTACTTCTCTGTCACAGGTAGAAGGCACAATATCACAGCAGACTTCCTAGCCCTCTGGCTCCTAAAATCATTTTGTCCCTCTTCTTTGATGGTCACTGAGCCTTAGGTGTAGGAGCTCTGTTTGTATCAATTGGGTCTAAGAACCCAAGATCTTCTTTTGGACTGTAGTTTTCTTGTAGTGATCTGCTTCTTCTGTAAAATATTTCTTATTTTATCACATTTGAACTCTTCAACTTATAAAAGTAAGAGTGGGAGAGAGCAGGAGCTCTTGTAGAGGGAGCATCCTGTCTTGAATTGTAAATTCTCTTGGTTTTATAAGTTATAGTAACATGAAAGTATTATATATTCATGTGTTTTTCCAACTTTCTTTTTCAGCCTCTGGTCTCATGTATTGCTATTACAGTGTGAATAGGTATACATATATTTTATGTGTATAGTTTTACATTATTCTCCATTGCAGTTAAAGATTAGTAGAGAAGTCAATGACAAGTTTTAATTGGGTGTTCTTAGAGTAATTGTGTCCATTGATTTTTGTCCCATAAACCTGCAATCCAGAATTTTGGGGGAAAACAGTAATTGTTCTTGATATTGGACTCTTGAACTCTATTTCATTGATCTTCATCTTCTGTTTCTGTTAAGGCATCTGTTCTTCTCTTCTGTTACTCACCCCATGCTCTTCTCAGCTTGGGACCCATCTCCTTTTCATCACAATGCTTTTCTCCCTAACTGATAACCAAACCCACTTCACGTTTCTTCCTTTGGCTCAAACCATTGCTGGTTAGTGATCCTCCAAAGGATTTTTCCTTTATGACTTTAAAATTTGATATTAAGAAGTTTTATCAGTGGCAACACCAGAATATTTCAGTCAGTTTCAGGATCTAAATGAAATCAGGCAAACTAAAAGTTGTTTAGACCTGACAGAAGATATAGTTCTCACTGTGCTTTTCATGTGGACTTTAGATGATCTTTTCTTTTTTTTTCAGAGGACCTAGTGCTGAGCTTTGGTAAAGCCAGTCAAAATGATAAATGAAGGAGGACTGGAAAATGGGAGTGAAGCCATTGAACATGTTTGTGATTGAATTATTACAATCTCTAAGAAGTATAATGTGCCTGAAAGTCCACCAAGTACTTTCAAGCACATTCTCTAGTTTTCAAAACCAGTTGAGATGTAGGCAACGGGATCAACATATTTTTATTCACAGATGAGAAAACTAAAACTGGGGGTAATTAAGGCATATTCACACTGCAATGCAGACGGTGTGTTCAAGTGGGATGTGAACTATAAACATCTATAGTAGGTCAACAGTTTTTAAGCACACTTACCAGTCTTGCTACGTTCTGTGGTTCTGGAACTAGAATGAAAAGTCTTAACACATGCAACATGTGCACTCTACTAGTGATCTATAGTTCCAACCCTGAAGATACATTATGGAATAAATTAATGAACAAGGATATAAGTTATTTGAAACTATTCTCAATTTTGAATCATCTCACTATTCAACAATGTCAATTTGATAGATAAAATTATTTTCTTCTTATTCATCAGTACATTTTCCTAATGCCAACTTTATACCAAGCTCTGTGTTTGATCCAAGGGATAGAAAAAGGAATAAAAAATTAGTTCAGGACTCAAGACCCTACTCACTAGGGAATATCTCTCACTAATAAACATCTGAGATACTGCTTGTTAAATGTCAAACGAAATAAGTGAAATTTTACATTTTATTCTTCTTAGCTAAATGAGTATGACATCCTAAAAGGGGGTGTCTTTTTATTTTGGGTACACGAAGATGAAACCTTATGAGTAACTACATTTTAATCTAATCTTGACTTCTGAAGAACAGAAGGGAAATGATTCAGCCTCTGTGAGTGCACGTGTGTAGAGGAGGGAGTCTTGAGTAAATGATACAGGATAGGAGCTGGGAGTTTGCTAGATAAGAACTAGGTTGACTAGGTTGTTCTTCTAAGCTCAAACTATATATTTACTGTGTATATAGTGAGGTTAGGGGTGAGGGTGGCAAAAATTATTATATAAGTTTATTTCCTACTTTTTCTAAATAAATGATCAATGGTATTGAAGCATAATCTTTATAATTTCAAAGCATAAATTTGCTTTGAAAATCTGGCCACCATGGCTCTCTCCTCTGTGGTAAATTTTTTCTGGTCAAATATTACATTTTCTTTAGTATTTTTCTCTTTACTATTACATGTTGTTAGATTTTAATTTTTATTTTCTTGTTTATCTTGTGCTCTGATTCTAAGTGGTTCTTATTAGTACGACTTTATGGATAAAGAATCAAACTTCACAGAGGTCAATGACTTATTCAAAGTCACACAGTGAGTACCTTAGTGGATTTGGGATTTGAATTTTAATTTCTCATTTTTCCCCCTCTGGCCTCAATGCTATTTTCACAATTCCAAACCACTTTAGCTTTATTTTTCAGAGGCCATTAAATCTACCCTCCATTAGCCAAACCCTCTTGCCTCCCTTCAACATAGCTCTTTTCTAGCATGTTCTTAGTAATCATCTGAAAATGTTTTACAGCCTTTCTGGGTACTGTGGTCCAGAGTCTTAATCCAGGCACTTAAGTGCCTTGGTTAACTGTAAAATGGAAAATCAAAGTCACAGCTAATTCAGGAAAAATGAGTTTGGGATGTGAATTTCCTGGGCAATGTGTCATCTCTCTCTTTTTTTTATTTCCTTAGCTTCATAAACTTACCCACAATGTTCCCTGGGGACTAGGAGTAATAAAGATGATGGAGAAATGCTTCCTTCTCCTCCATTCCAAGAGTCCATCAGCCAACTGTCACACCTCCTCCTGCTTCCCCATTCTTTGTGCAAAGATGGAGGTGGATGATAGATAAGCATCCCTTACTGCTTCAGGCTCAAGCCAGGGCTTTCTTTCTCTCTGGTTGGACCGAGGTAGGAAGAAAAGTTGAATGGCTACCAAGAGGACTGGGAATGAAAATATGGGCTCCTTGAAAGATCGTTGGGCCTACACTTAAAGCATCCAGATTTATGTCCACAATTTGTGGGCTGTTATCTGTGTTTTCTCATCTGTGTACTGGAACATAAATTCTAATTTTATAGTTGAAAACTTAAGTCTAAAAGTATATTGTCAATTCAGAAATCACTTCTAGATTTAAAGTGTAGTGGTTTTATTATCACAAATAAATGTTATACTTTACCTAAGAAACCTTGTCCAATATTTTCTAAATCCTGAGCATGTATACTTTCAGGAATAAGAATTACCCCTATACTATACACTTTATAGTTATATTTCGGCTGAGGGCCATGTACTGTTTGTGCATGGAGTGCTCCCTTCAATGTTTGGGCTTTTTGCTTTTGTTGTTGTTTGTTTGTTCATTTGTTTTAAGGAATAATTGTGACATTCCTCTGGACATGACTTTAAAAGAGTAGATTGAAAGGAGGCACTCTTAACACAAAACAAAACAAGAAATCAGATGGTAAGGATTTAGAATATATCCTAAAACTTAGTTCTTTTTGTCTGGATTAGGCAAGTCAAAACAGAAAAGGGGATTACACCAAGTTCACAAGGATATCGTTAGCATAATTGAATTATAGATGATTATTCTTGCTCCTGGGTCATTTCTAAGAGCCCTCTCTAAGTCAAATGATCTCTAAATAACATGATTTTGTCTCTGTCTACTGGAGGACAATGGGATCAGCTGAAAACTAAAGAAATCATTTGTGCCCCATAACCTTTGTTTCGTCCTGTGGGCCTCTAAATCAGAGGGAATGCAATCTCCCCACATATCTTGGATTTCTTTACCTGCCTCCTCCCTTGCCCACAACTTACTATTCCCAGGAAGAAATTTCATCACCTCATACTTGCAAAGCTCTTTTTTTCCTTCTGTACATTCTGAAAGCAGTGTGGTTCTTTATATGTTTTCTAAGTCAAAATCTGTCCCTAAGCTTCCAGAAAATGTTTTTACAAAGGACTTTGTACAGACACCAGAGAGATGAATGTTTCTGAAACACCAACCCCTTCTTATGCTACTCTAGACTCACAAGTGAGAGTTTCAGGGAACCTGCTTTGCAAAGAGCCTGCTGACCTTAATTCGTATCCCGGAAGTCATGCAAAAAGCCCCATGCTGTAGGATGCATCTCATCTCAGCACACCTACAGCAAGTTAAATAACAGAGGCAGGAGAGTCTCATAGACCAGTTGCACTGTAGTATGCAACAAAGCATCAGAAACAAGAGAGACCCTGCATCAAACAAACTGGAAGTACTGCCTGTAAGGAAGTACATGTTAAAAGCTTTGGACTGTGATCTGTAGGATATAATCTCAGCATTATCTGGTAGGCATCTAAACCAATATTTTTGGTTTATTATTATGATTTTTTGCACATAACAATTGGAACAGTCGACAGTGTGAGTGGGAGCACAGAATAGTCACCAGTATAGTATTAACATGCATATATATATGAACAAGTAAAATAATAAAATAATGGATTTTAAATTGTATATACTGATTGTAAGGCTGAAAAATAATGTATGCATTATAAATCTTTTCATGATGATTTCATTGTTGTTGAATTAAGTGTGAAGGTTTCTGTTTTGATATTATATTGTCTTATAGAAATTCAGAATATTGGTGGTATGGAACATACTTCTTTTACTGAGAAGTCTCATTACCTGATTAGTGGAGTTGCTTCTCTAATTTTAGCTATTTGTTTTGAAGAGTTATCACAGATATATCTTACAAGATATGGAGCTTGTAGGCTGACTTAAAGACACAGAATACAGCAATAAATTGAAGATGAGAGAAATGGATATGTTCTTTACTTGTATGATATTATCTAGGGCTCAAGAAGACATTTATGGGAAATAGAGAGATAAAGGTCCTGGACAAAAGCTTCCAGAGCCCCACGCATCCTTGTTAGGGACTACTGTGTCCATCCAAGGAAAGTAGTAAGAGGTAGGTAGAGATGTGGAGAAAGCAAATTGTCACTTTTCTTTCTGGTAAAAGTTACTCCTTGTAATAATTTTTTTGTTGTTGTTTTGGTTGATATGGTATTTACTTGAAATATCCTTCTCTACTTTCGGCCATGGAAAGAAAAAAAAATGTGGCTTGCTTATTTCTTAAGTTTGTTTTTTGTAAGAAATTAAAAACAGATTGTTAAGTTATACAACCACCATATAAGCCATCTTGGCAGGGATCCTTTGCGCCATTCACAAGGTATGTCTGCTGCTTACTATGGAGAGCATGACTTTTCTTATGATAGGTTGTGTTTACTTGTTTAATATGTATGTAGCATTTGAGGTGTACATTTTCTTCAGAATTCTGACTTGAGAAAAGAAGCCATTATGTGTTAAAAGTTTTGGACTGTAGTCTGTAGGATGTAATCTCAGCATTATCTGGTAGGTATCAAAACCAATTTTCTTGGTTTATTGATTTAGCATGTAGTAATTTGGGACAGTCTACAGTGTGAGTGGGAGCACAGAGGGGTGACCAGTATACTATTAACATGCACACATATATGAACAATAAAAGAAGCCATTACTAAGGTATACAGTTGTAAGAAATCAGTTTGCTACTGAATTTAAAGGCTCTATTTCTAGGAATCAAATACTTTGTGTTCAATAGAGGACATGTATTCCATGAATACTTTAATTGGATCCCCCTTAAAGATTATAGGTGATATATTTAGAATACTGAAAACTATAATATATTTATAAATACTCTAGACATATTATTTACATACAACTGAAAGAACTTACTCTTTGTATCATTTTACAGAAGTAGACTTACTTAGCTTCATTTGAATTATTGATTATTAAAACAATGCAAAACCAAAGCCAAGATGTGTGAAGCTAAGGAATCTATCCTGCCTTGAAATTAAAACATGTTATGGTTTATTATGATGATGATGATGATGTGTTGATTTAAATTCAGAGAAACCTGTGATTCTAGATTCAAACCAGAATATGGAGGTTTGTATGTTTGTACCTTTTCCTCAGCAGACTTTTGAATCTCACCAATTTTAAATTTCAATTTTATTTTGTACATAACAGTAATAATACAATCATTCTCAGTTGCTACCGGATGATTGTATGTGACAACATTCTCACTTAATGAAGAAAAAGAAAAAGTAATATCAGAGTTAATTTTTCACAATATAAAATATTCAGTTAAAGTAATATTCTAAGACTTTCTTTTGCTATGAATCTCTGCCATTTTATTTCTGTAGAAGGCATTTCAGGATCCTACTGCCTTTTCTGGAAAGCAAAGGTGAATATTGGTTGAGAAGGAGTAAAAACTCTTTTGAGTGGAAGATACTAATAGTCCATACATGTGGCATAAAGTATCTTTTTTTTTCTACCACTAAATATTTAAGTTGTAACTTTATGACCTCCATATTTTCTGTCTGTAAAGATCTCCTTATTTTCTCTTAACTTGATTGTGAAAAAATAAAATCAAAATAATTATTTCTACTAAAGTCTCATGAAAACATAAAGATAATTTTATTAGTATCTGAGTAAAGGTTCTAGGTGTTGACCCTCATATTGATGGAACATTAGACTTTAAAATTCTATTAAAGTAAATAGAGCTTCTTGGAGTTTACTGTGTTTTTTTTTTTTCTGTGAAATATCTCCTTTTTTCTGTTTTACTAGTACGTGGAAATAAGGATTTGGGCTCATGGAAATAAGGATTTGGGCTCATAAGCAGATCATTAGACTGCAAGACAAACCTAGAGGAAAGAAAGTAATCGGACCGGTTTATCAAATAATCACTTACCTGGCAGGAAACCCTACCATGTATTTGCTTAACTCAATATACTAGTTAAAATAGTGAAATACACAAATCACAATTCTAAAAATTTTGCAATTGTGATTAAAATGTTTTTAAGACTACCTCATGTGGTATCAATCTTTAACATTTTCTTTTTATAGAGGAAAGTGAGAAGGTGAGACTTGGAAACATGAACTAATTTGACTAGCATACTGTCACTAGAATTTAAGAGGTAGAGTTAGAGTCTATCATAGCACTGTTTATCTATCTACAGTTATTGGTTATATGATTTATGTAAGTCTGTGGATGAACCTTACACTCTGCTGTCTGAGATTGCCCATTCTGCATAACAGAAAACAGAAAAGCATTCAAATGAAGTGTCTATACTTTTAGAGAACACTACACAAGATAAGATGAAGCAAAGAGAAACAACTAAAATGCTTCAACTAAAGTACATTAGTAAGTACTTGTGAGATTTTTACTCTAAGATAAATTGCATTTGAGTTAGCAAGGTAGAATAAAATAGATGAACCGGTTTTTCCCCTGGATTGGTATTTATTTATCTTGTTCTTCTGACATTTAGGCCAACAGTTATATTTGTTCTGAATGCCTTAATGTTTCTCCATTTAAGGAGAGCAGATTTGACACAAGTGAATGGATTATCTAAAGCATTATATAGAATGATACAGTGACAGACTTTTAAAATACTCTTTCAAGTCCAAACCCCTTTCATCTTTTCCAGATCCTCTGAATCCAAACTTTGATTTGTAATACAGTTTCTGTTTTCTTTCCAATTAACAGAAGTGAGCAAGTGAGGGGTAGGGGACAGCCAGTGCCTGAGACTAGGTAGTTTCAAATTTAAAGCCAATCTGGGTTAGCTAGCTAGATCCTGTTTCAAACACAGTTGCAAGATACTTTGGAGCTGGGAATGTAGACTGAGGATACTTTTCTGATATTCTTGATGGTATTAACACTCTTTCTTCCTTTTTATTTCTTAACACTCTTTCTTTATATCTACAGATCATTGAAAGCCAGATTGGAAGAGAGACCTTTTCAGTATCTCATAGTTAGTTATTATCAGATATCAGGTTTTAATATAAAGAACAATGTAACAGTTTATTTATAAAGATAATTAGATCTAGAACGTCTAATGATTGATGTACATATATAACAGCTTTTATAATTTATGCCTTATGCAGTCACAAAAATGCATGTTTCATAATGAAAGTGGTTTTTAATCTGAAATATTTGACTAGAAAATATATTCATCTGCTAAATGCACATACAGTATTTTTATAGAATCTGGGACAATATATAGAGAAGAAAGACAGGACATCTAAGGGCGTGAGAAATGGGCCAAGAATGAGTACATTTTCAAAGTTGACAGTGAAACTGTGCAATAGAGGGGACAGTGTAGGAAGAGTGAAAAGAATTTGTTATTTACTTCACCAACTGGTTGTCTGATGGCAAATAATCAGCTCAGAAAACATACGTAGAAACAACGTTGTTATATAGGCTGAACATGTTATATTTGTGAATATATATGTATATACAAATACATATATGCATTCAGTAATAACTGATGAAAAAGGGGACCATTAATTTGGAGGAGAGGAGGAAGGGATATATGAGAGGGCTTAGAGAAAGGAAAGGAAGGATGAAATGTTATTGTAAGAATTTGGGCTCATAAGCAGATCATTAGACTGAAAGACAAGCCTAGAAGAAGGAAAGTAATCTGACCAGTTTATCAAATAATCACTTACCTGGCAGGAAACCCTACCATGTATTTGCTTAACTCAATATACTAGTTAAAAATGGTGAAATGCACAAATCAACAAATAAAAACAACAAACAAGAAACCAGAAATATTAGAAACAAAACAGTTGAATAATTCATCTATTGAAAAGAAACATTCAAGGAGGTCTGGAAAGTGATTCTTTACTTCTTAAAAGTAACTCGTGTGATATGAAGAATATAGTTCAAATATCCTTTTATTATATGTTAATTAGATAATAAATGAGTATGTCATCATAAGACTTCTCCATACACCTTTAGTGTTGTTTAATCCTATCTATTTTGTGATCCTTTCCTCTATTCCTAGCCCTACCCCCTTTAATTGTTTAACTCCTAGTATCCCCCTATTCTTTCATGTTTCTTAATTATACTAGTCAAAAATTGTCACATCTACCTGAAGAAGAAAAACCTAATTGCTGTCTCTTCCTTGGCTTGAATCAGCCATACTACTTTTCTAGAATTTGTCTTATGAAGGCTGAGCAATTTGAAGAAATCTAAGAAGGGCTACATTTGATTCAAGCTTTCTTTGACTCAACACTGTTGCCAAAATAAATGGAATCACAGGCTAGACTTTTACTATAAATCTAAGAGTCAATAGACTAAAATATGATGGTGATCATTTCCTTAGGCTGCATGGCTATTTGACATAAATGGTTTTAGCAAATTAAAGAGTGGTGTAAGCCAAAGCTGAGAACATAGAACACGTATATTTTCAAACAAGCTTAATAGAACATTAGGACATTTGAGCAGATTCCATTTTGATAAAAAATGTATTTTCAGTAATATACATCTTAGGAAAAATATATAAATGTCTTTGTTACTTGGGAGAATGGGACAAAAAGGGGAATGAGAGCCAAATGTAATTCCCAATAAAAGTCAGAGACATAAATTTTGAGAAGACCAGAAAGAAAAGATACTTAGTCATTAATATTTTTCAGACTATTCTCTATGGGTGGTGTTTTATAAGACTTCTACAACTAAAGTGAACTAAATTGCCACTTAGAAAAATAATGTCCTAATCTCCTGGCAAGGACTTAGCTATCTTCATCTCCCATCTTCCCTACACTTTAATCATCTTTCTCAAATGGTATAAAAAATATGGCCCAGAAAATGTGATATTTGTATACTGCTTCAATAGCCAGAATATCCAGTCCAAAGTTGACTTAATTGTGAATTTTATCATTCGGGTTACAAGATCCATAGGTTCCCATGTGGCTTCCTCATGACATTTCATTTTAGTTAACCCTTCTCACATCATCTAATTTCTCTGTGTCTATCATACCTCTCCCTGCTTGAACTTTTGTGACTCACTCCACTGGTCCTCCCTTCTTTATTTTTTTTTTCTCTATTTCATTACATGCACTCCCTTTTCATTCTCCACACAATGATCCTTTTTTAGATTCCTGGGTTCCTCATGTACTCTAGGTTAAACAAGTAAAAGAACAGATTTGAAACTAACATTCAAATATGATAGAGAACATGTAACATTTATCTTTTGGGACCTGCATAACTTCACTTAGCAAATTACTTTCCTGATATACACATTAGCCTAAAAATGTATGATTTCATCTTGTTTTTTTATATCTTAGTAATATTCCATTATGTATATGTACCACATTTTAAAATATTTATTTTGTGAGAATTCATACATGAGTACTCTATATAATTTCCCCCACTCCCTCTGTTCCTTCCAGTTCCTTCCCTATCCCCATCTGCATTCCTTCTGTAATTCATGATCTCTTATTCTTTAATTATCATCATCATCATCATCATCATTATTGCAAATGAACAACTATATATTTGTATATACATACATATAAAATAGAAATGTACCCAGATGAGTCCATTGAGTGTTGTTCATATGTATTTAGGGTTGACAGTTTAGGATGAGAAAAACAAATTAGAAGTTTCTTCCCTGGAGAAGGCAGATTCTGCCTCTCTCTGAGGTCATTAAATTGTCTTAGCTTCTCACTTACATGTGGAGCCTTGTGAGATCACTTCACCCCATGTATATTGGCATATGCTATGGTCTTTGTTCAGGTCTTGTTTGGACAGCAATATTGTTGCTATTTCACAGGCACAACTTCCCTGTCATATATAAAGAGCACAGTGTCACTTTTTAGTTACCTTGCTCTTACTATATTTCTGCCTCCCTCTTCCACAATATTCCCTAAGCCTTTAGTGTAGAGGTTGCAGATGTATCAAGTGGGGTTGGGTACTACAATGTCAGTTGTTCTTTGCTTTTCCCAGTAGTAGATCCATGTAATGATTTTCATGTACTATAAAAAGAACCTTTTCTTATTAGGTGTGAGAGCCACAAATATCTATAGGTATAAAGATACATATTTTGAATGTTGTTAGGAATTATACTGCTTTTGAAAAGTTGCAGGAATGAATTCTCTTCTAAGACCCTTATCCCCACCAGCCAACGGTGAAGATCTGGGTTTACCATGTCAGTTAAATTGCCTCTTATTGAGTGAGTAGCCAGGATATCAGTGCCACTGTTGCACTTCTCAGAACATTTTCCCATTCTGGTCATTGTTATGGATCTTAGGCATCACAACTGTATAGGTTTATAAATTGTTTTTACCTGTGGCAGCTTTGATTGTTCCTTTTGGTTATATATAAATGCTAGTCCTTGAGAGGAAGTCTTCTAGGTCAGATCCAACTGGCATGTTTTGTGTCCTAATTGTATGGTAGCTTCCATTTTATTATCCATTTATTAGTTGGTAGACATATAGGTTGATTCCATTTCTTAGTTACTATGAATACAGGCTTACTAAATACAGATGTACAAATAGCTTAATAGCAATAGATAAATTTCTTTAGGTATATGCCTAGGAGTAGCATAGCTGGGTTTATACCATGGATCCATTTATAGTTTCTTGAGAATCGCCCACATTGATTTCCAAAGCAGCCACTCTAGTTTACACTGCCACCAGCAGTGTAGAAGAGTTTCACTTGCCCCACACCCACAGCAGCATTTGTTTCACTTGTACTCCTGATAGTGCCAATTATGGCTGGTGAGTTTTTATCTGCATTTCCCTGATGGCTACAAATGTGGGACACGTTTTAAAGTTCTTGTTACTTATTTGTATTTCTTTTGAGAGCTTTCTGTTCAGGCCCAGTTTTTAATTGGGCTGCAGCTCAGCATTATGGTGATTTCTGACATTATTTACATTGGTAGTAACTCTGAGGTATTCTCTAATACTAGTCAACCTACCTGTTTGTCTGGTTTGCGTTCATCTGCACACAAAATTGTTGCATAGTTTATTTTGGTACGAATAACCTCATTTATACTACAACTTATTTGAGGTTTTAGATGGAGAACACAAACTAAAGGAAGAGAAATAAATTGCCAGAAACAAAATTTTGGAAAGAAGAAGAATCAAAAAATAACAAAAATACTAGGCAACATGTAGAGATTTGTGTATATTACATAGAAAACTTATTTGAGCTAGTCTGATAACAAGGGGCAAAGTTTCTTCTTTAAGGCAATAGAAATGTTCTAAAGTTGATTTTGATAATGGTTGAACTACTATATGAACATACAGAAGAAAATTTTAATGGAATTCAAGTTGGTAAACCCTTGTTATCAGGTACTTCTAACACCCAGCTTCTTCATATTCTCCAGTCTTAGGTAACCGTGAAACTATGAGTTGTCTCCATGCTTCAGCTTATTTTTGTCATGTTATGCAAATAAAATAATGAGTTCTGTGGTCTTTTGCATCCTTGAACATTTCTCTTTATTTATCCTTGTAATTTTGTGTAAATGCTAATTTATCATTTTAGGATCTGAGGAATCTCATGATTTTCCCAAAGACACTGAATTACTTGTACTTCCATGAACATGGTATATAGAAATTTGAATTTCTCCATAGTCTCAATGCTTGTTATTGTCTCTCTCTAGTTTTATTTTAAGAATAGCACTCTTAGTTTTTGAGAAATAGAAACTTATTTTGCTTTTGATTTAAATTTCTCTGATAATTAATTATTCTTTATATGTTTCATGTTTTTATATTTTATTTTTTGAATTTAAAACTGTTTTATTAATTAAATTGAAATTTGACAATTTCATATATACATATAATGAATGATGAGTATTCTTGTACCTACTTTCTCCTATTTGTCTCCAATGCCTGCCTACTCACCTTTTCTCCCTGCAATCTCTTTCTCATCAATTTTTGGGTTGGTTTGCAACTCACTGAATTGAACTAATGCTGAGTTTAACAATAACCTAGAAGACAATGGTTCCTTTTCTTCCAGAATCTATCAACAGCCATTAGTTCATACTGTAAGAACCCATGAGTCTCTCTCACATCCATGAATTATTGTTGACAGGAGAAGTTTTATGCAGATATAGTGGAACTAGTCATGGCTGATGTGAGTACATGATCTCATCATGCTTATTGGATGGCATTTTGCAGCTTTGACTTGTTAGATCTTACATAATTCCCACCTACTCTTCTACAATGTCCTCTGAACATTAGAGAGGATGATCTAAATATATTGTTTTGGGGCTGAGCCATCAGCTGTCACTTATTTTCAACATCTTGGGGGCAGCCATGAGTCTCTGCATTCATTGCAAAGAGAGGCTTCTCTTATTAAAGCTGGGGGTATCTTTTGTTTATGGGTATAATCACAGATAGATGGAATTTGGATGCTATCTCAGTTTTGTTAAACAACAGTGATAAGATGCCCCATTGGTCCTGAGACCTCCCCGGGAGTTTGACCAGGCTTAGAATACCAGGCATGGGTTTCCTCCTTTGGGATACGAACCAAAACCATTCCAATGGTTGGATTATCTCTTTACGAATCCATCCTTTTTTGCACTAGATGGCACATCTTACTTGGTTTTGATTTCCATACAGTTTACAGATGGTAAGATCATTAATGTCTTTTCTTCCTGAGCAGTCAGCGCTATAATTTTGAAAGCTAATCAGCAAAAAGGAAATTTCCAGTTCAGTTCTAGCATGCTTGCTATATATCTTGAAATGGACCTGTGCAGTGTCTTCATCAATAGGGTCTTATTCTCTAGTTCTGGAGGACAACAGAGAGGCCAAATAGAGCCTGGATTATTTTTGAGGCTTCAGGAGTCTCCCTGACTATCAAGTATTATTAGTGTATTTTCCATCTGGTAATAAAATTTTTTATTAAGAAAAATGTTCCTCTAGTAACAGAATTATTTAGCCATGTAAAATGTCTTTCTTCAGTATATTTTTAACTGGGCTACAATATAGTATTTTTCACAGTTCTGTTTTGTTTTAACCTCCTTCCATTTCGCACTCATCTCTCCAATCCACTCGTTCACTTTCTGATCACAGGTACCCCAATAGTCTTTCTTTCTACTTTACTTTTCCTTATGATCTACTCTTTTTCCTCCCTCAAGATGATTCCTCCTGCAATGGCTTCTTCCTAATTTTGTGGCTTCCACAGGTTCTCTGACTTAAATAACAAAACTAATTAGTTGAAGTGAAAATCCCCATATGAGAAAGGATATTCAGGTTTTATCCTTCTAGGACTCAGTAAACTCACCCAGTATATTTTTTTCTAATCTCATTCATTTATCTGCATATTTAATAATGTTATTTTTCTTTGTAGCTGAACAAATTTCCATTGTATAAATGTATCTCATTGTCATTGTCTATTTGTCAGTTGACAGTCATCTAAGCTGTTTCTATTCCTTAACTATTATAGATAAATCAACCATGAGCATGTGTGTTCAAGTATCCAGGTAGAAGAATGCCAAGTTTGGGAATATGGAAAGAGTGGTATAGCTGGGTCATATGGTAGTTCTATTTCTAGGTTTTTGAGAAACCACACTAATTCCTAAAGTGGTTAAACTAGTTTCTATTTGTATATTTTCTTGATCCATCTCTCATTTCCTATTGTGTTACCTTTCAATGATTGAATTAGGTGCTTTTTCAGCTTTGTTTTAGATGAATATTTTTAGGAATAATACCTTAAAATTATACACTGTCTTTTAAGCAAGCCTTTGTGCTACTTTAATAAAGCTAAATTGTAGATACATTTGCTGCTTTGCTGGATATGAATGTCTACAGCATCTGGTGACCTTGGCTTCCCTGCTGAGTATGAAGGCCAGGCCTAGAAATTAATCGTAAATGTATCAGAAATTGACCATGTGATTCACTGCCCCCATAGCATTCTCGGATAAGGAGAATTCTCATGCAAAAGTTGATATTTTCAGTTGTGATGTTTGACTTTATCTTATTTGAGTTGGAGACCTTTTTTTAGAATCTTTTCTTATACAAACAAAACATGGACAGGGAAAACAGGACATATGCACTTATGATAGCAAAATGATTATTGTTAATCAAATTGACATATTCATTGTAGTCTGTAGGATGGGAAACTTTAGGAGAAAAAACATTGGATTTTTAAAGTATTTATACTTTTACTTGTTTTCTTATTTGTATGTGTGCATAATGTGTGCTTGGATTTATGATATATAATACATGTATGTGGGCCCGTTTATACCAAGGTGTACTTGTGGAGGTCAGAAGACAACTTGAAAGATTCAATTTTCTCTTTCCACCATGTGAGTCCTGTAAATCAAACTCAGGTCTTTAGACTTGGCAACAAGCACCTTTTCCTCACTAAGCTATTTCCCCAGAACAAAAATCTGTCATTTTTTAAACTTGGAAGTACTGACAAGATTGATGCAATGTGTCTGTACTGTATATATAGACTACGTTTGTGAGTGAAAGTGGACATGAATAGTAACTCTATCTAACTCTTTTAGATTTGCTTTAGGGAACTTGTATTTGTGATTTTAAAATAACCTAAAGTTTAATCATTAGTCATATATCAGAAGAACAAAGACATATTGAATTTTACTTTACTTTGATCAAGTATCTACATTTATTGACAGAAATAATATAACAATGTTCATTCTTCTGCTCATAAACATATTTCTCATATTACAGTTTTCATTTCATTTATTTTTGAGTATTTTATTTATATATACAATGGAACATGATCACATCTACCCCCATTTCCTATTCCAATTTCCACATATGCCCCAAGAAGATGCCTTTCTCAACCTCAGGTCTTTCTTTAAAAGAATTTTATTGACAATTCCATGCACGTGCATGTTTTATATATTTATATATATTAACATATTTATAAATTTATGCACGTGTGTGTTTTATAAATTATAGCCCTGATTTCCCCACTCCATTTCCTCCAATCCCCTACACCATATTTCCATCTCAACTTCATATGCTCTTTTATTTGTTAACTCACAAATTACACATAGTGTTGCCTATATATGCATGGTTGTAGTACCATATACAAGAACATGGGTAACAACCCAGGGACTTCATCCTTGATGAAAACGTAATTTCCCTCCCCAGCATCCATCAACTGACAATAGATCCTGAGAGGAGGCAATTCATAAATCCTTCCACTATCCCTGCTGGGAATTTACCTGGCTTGATTTTGGTCTTGCTCATGCAGTCACAACTGCTGCTGGTTCATATGTGCAGCAATGCTATCATATCTGTCACATGCTGTTTTACATCAGACTTCCACTATTCCTGACTATTTTCATGTTTTCATTTCCTCTTTTGTGATGATCTCTGAGCCTCTGGGGAGAGAGGGTCTGATATTAATATCACTTACGTCTGAGAATGGCAGTCTCTTTCTCTCTGCACACTAACAAGTAGTAAGTCTATATATCTGATGAGAGTTGAGAGGTGCACTAATCTATATTCATAAAGATAAGAAATTATTAGGCAGTTTGATACTATGGCAACAAAGTAAGGTTATTATTAGGCTTTCTCTTAGGGCCTATGTCCTTTCCAGACATAAGGTTTTGGCAAAGTTAACATTGTCAGACATGGGTTCGGTCCTGTGGAGTGCTCTATATCCAATTAGAAAGTAGTGGTGAGTCCCATAATATTTGTGCCACTATAATACTAATACTCATATCTTATCAGCTTTGTCATTTTTGCAGCTCTGAGGGTTCACAGCTATGTAACATTGTTAATTTCTTTTTTCCTTTCAATATGCATAGAATCTTCTAGGACTAAGAAACCTACCCAACAGGGATGAAGCCTCCAGGTTAGCACCAGTTTGATTCCCCTATGTTCTATGACACAAATACGTATTATCTTTAACAAGAGGGTCTTGCCATCAGGTTCTGGAGGGTAACCAAGGATAGTGTGTACATAGTAGTGGTATATGAGACACAACTGAACAAAGACATGAAAAGAGATAACCTATACGTAGCACTTTTTTTTTGTTTTTTTTTTTTTTATTTTTTTGTGTGTTCTTCATATTTATAAGTATAGAAACAGTACATTTATCAACAGAAAAAACTGGACACTCATGTGCAGAAAAATGAAACTGTATCCTTGTTCAACATTGTATACAAAACTCAAGTTAAGTAGAATAAATCTATGAATATAAGATCTGAAATTGTAAAGCTAGGGGAAAAAAACACGGGGGACACCCCCCCCCCCCAGGATATAGGTGTGGGAAAAGAGATTTTTGTACATGACTCTAGAGAGTTCAAACAAACAAACAAACAAAAGCATAGTTACACATAATATCCCATCCAACACAGCAGGGTGAAGAACACACCTCATTGTATTTGCAATAGTAAAGCAGATAAAGGCCTAGCATGTTCTGTGGAAATTTACCAGACCTAGTAGTCATCGACCTTGTAAATATGTAGCCTCAGTGGACAGTACCAACTTAGATAAGGACAAGTGAATCATAGGCAGAGTCATAGTGACATGTCCCCTGAACCTACATCCCGCTGATACCCTGTTCTGAAAGGGTATCTGTACTCCCCCTGAACACCTATGCTCCGGTACCATTCCCTTCCCCACATCCTGCCTCTTTGTGTTTATAACCCCTGTGTAAATAAGTAAATTATGATGTGATTTAAATAAATAAATAAATTTAAAAGAAAAGAAAAAAACTCAAAAAAAATTAAAATAAAAGGAGCAGCATAGCAACATACACCTGTAATCCCAGCACTGGGGTGCTCAAACAGGAGGGTCCAGCGTGGCCCACAGCACTTTTTATTTTAATTTGATATTGTATGGACTCTAAAAAGAGGAAGTGTCTCTCCATTATTGGGCAAATCAATTTAAAGTTCTTTTACTTATATACAAGAATATTTCTAAAACAAAACAAAACAAAATCTCTACAGTAATAAGTTTTCATGTGGCATTTCCAGAAGTCTTTAATGTTAGTTATCTTGCCTCGTATTCCTTCCTTTACCCTACCCTCCTATTCTTCCCCCATTTAACCCTACATATTATATTATTCCCCTTTTCCTCTTCATACCACATGTGTCCTATCACTTTTCCCTTGAAATTTCCACCCCTTTGCCCATTACTCATTTCCTGATAGGTATGCATGCTCCAACTTAAACACATTTAAATCTAGCATCCACACATGAAAGGGAATATGCACTTTTTCTTTTCTGCCTCACTCAGAATGACTTCCTGCTCTGTCCATTTACCTATGAGTTTCAAATTCCCTTTTTTTTTTTTTTTTTTTTTGCAACACATTTTCATTATCAGTTCATCGGATGGACATCTAAGTTGCTTCAGTTCGTGGATATTGTCAATAGAGAAGCAATAAACATTGATGAGCATATACCTTAATACTATCCCCAAGCGTGGTTCAGCTGGAACATGTGGCAAACCTAGTTCTAGATTTTTGAAGAGCCCCAAGCCTGATTTCCATAGTGGCCACACAAGTTTGAAGTGAATAAAATTTCTTCTTTTCTAGTACCCATTCTAGCATTTGTTTTGTTGGTCTTAGCTATTCTGACTGAGGTAAGATAAAAATCTCAGAATACTTTCGATTCGTATTTCCACGATAGCTAAAGATATTTAGCATTCTTGAAATTTTTCACTCATTTGTATTTATTTTTTGAGAATTTTTTTGTCTAGCTCTATGCTCATTTTTGTCAAGTTCTTGGTTTGTTGCTTGCTTATTTGGTGTTCATATTCTGAGGTCTTTGTATATTCTAGGTACTACATACTAACCCTCTGTCAGATAAACAGCTGGTAGATTTTCTCCTATTCTGTAGGATGTCTCCTTATTCAAATGATGGTGTCCTTCACTGCACAGAATCTTTTAAGTTTCAAAAAGTTCCATTTAACATGTGTATGTAGGCCCTAATGCCTGTTCTACTAGGCTCCTATTCAGAAAATCCTTTCCTGTACCTGGAAGTTGAAATGCACTACCTAATTTATCCTCTAACAGATTCATGGAATCAACTCTCATGCAGTAGTTCTTGATCCATTTGAGGTTCTTTTGTGCAGGGTGAATTATTCTACATGAAGTTATCAAGTTTGATCAGAATAACTTGCTGAAGATTCTGTCTTTTCAAACGGTAGATAGCTATGAAATCATATGCTTATATTTGGGTCCTCAATTCCAGTCTGTTATTCAGTATGCTTGTTTTATACCAGTACCATACTATTTACATTACTATGGCTCTGTAATATAACTTAAAATCAAGAATACTGATAACCTCTAACAGTGTATTTATTGTTCAGGATTGTTGTGGCTACTCAGGAATTTTTAAGGTTTTTTTTTTTTTTCAATTTTTGTGAATAATTGGCTTTGGAATTTTGATGGGAATTTTGTTGGACCTGTAGATTGCCAATAATACAGTGACCATTTACACAGTTTAATTCTACCAATCCATGAGCATAAGAGTACTTTTCATCTTTTTTATCATTTTAAATTTATTTTTTCAGTGTGTTAAAGTTTTCATTGTATAAAGCTTTCACTAACTTTGCTACATTTTCTTATTCCAGATGCTTTTGAAGCTATTGTGAATAGTATTTTATTTATTTATTTTTTTGGTGTGTTTATCATTTGTATATATGAAGGCTACTTATTTTTATATTAATTTTATATCATTACACTTTGCAGAATGTGTTTTATTAGCTCTAGGATTTTTCTAACGTACAGTCTAGGTTCTTTTATATATAGAATCATGTCATGTATAAATAAGGATACTTTGCTTTCTTTCCTTCTTATTTGTATTCGCTTTATCTCCTTGTCTTATTACTTTAACAGAAACTTTAAGCACTACAAGGGTAAGTAATGGATACATTTATCTGGTGCCTGATGATAGAGGAAATCCTTTGAGTCCCTCTCCATTCAATATTATACTGGCTATGGGCATGTTTATATTTGCTATTATTATGTTGAAATTTGCCCACTATGTCATAAAAGGGTATTGGATTTTCAAGATGAACATGTGGTTTCTTTCATTGACTCTATTGTGTAGATTACCCTTATGAATTTACAGTTGTTGAACCATTTCTGTATCTCTTGGATGAAGCTGACTAGATCAGACTGAATAGTCTTTTTCCATTTGTGTTTGAAATTTAGTTTGTAAGTTTGTAAGTATTTGTGGAGAATATTTGCATCTCTGTTCATTGGAAATATTTTTCTATCATTCTCTTGTTTTGTTGGATCTTTTTCTGGTCTTTGTATCAAAATAAAAACAGTTTTGTAAACAGAATTCAAAAGTGTTCCTTCCTTTTTGAGTTTACAGAATAATTTGAGGAGTAGTTAGTTCTTCTTTAAAGCTGTAGTAGCATTCTGTACTAAATCCATCTGGCCCTGACCATTTTTTAGTTTAAGTGTTAGTTAGTCTGCAGAATGTTATTTTAGTTTTTTTATATTTGTTCACTTTCTTTGCATCCTAATATATAGACAATTTTGGAGGAAGTTCTATTGGTTGTTGAAAAGAATGTGTTACTTTAGCTGTTGAGTTCATATCAACCTTTTAGGTCAACTTAATTTATTATTTATTTTATCATTCAACTCCATTGTTCCTTTGTTTAATTTTTGTACAGATGATTTGACTATTGGTGAGTTTTAGGTATTCTTTAGGGAACCATCGAGTTCTGTCTCTGCAGTGTGTGGTATCTTCATCAATAGGACCTTACTCTTAAGTTGTGAGAGGCAACCAAATGCCATAGAAATAGCTTATATTTTGTAGGAGTTTCTTGGGCTCCTCTGACCCAACTACTTGAAAGGAAGTTTCCCATGCAAGTTTTTTTCCTATATACTCTCAGACTCTTAGGGGGAACATTATCACCTCAATTGATATAATTTCACTTGAGATAGATAGATAGATAGATGGATGGATGGATGGATAGATAGATAGATAGATAGATAGATAGATAGATAGATAGATAGATACAGAGAAATAGAGAGACAAATAATTATAATTATTGTGGGTAACCAAGGATAATGGCCATATTCTGTGTTGTTTTCAAGAACTGTTGGGCCTTCATGACTAATAGAGAATCCCATTCCTTGTATGACAATTTACATAGAATAATCCATATCTTCGGGGAGTAACACCATTCAAGAGAGTAGTTCTTTTTGAATTTTTGCTTTTTAAATTGTGTTTTGAAATTAGTTTACTAAGTAGTGAATGTCCATGACAATGTTTCATATAGCTTTAGTTTTGGATAACCCTCGCATGACCATCTCCTGTCTCTCTTCCACACCCATCCCTGCTTAATCCCTTAACCCCAATATCCCCTCTTCTATCTTTGCACACATGACCTATGATATTTTTAAAGTCTTTGTGAAATTGGAGGCTCCCATATAGCTGTTTACATACCTTTTGTGTGAGTCCTTCCTTTTACCCCTTGATTTCCCTTGTTCTCCCACACTCACCACTGATTAAGCTTTTCCACTTCCCCATATTCTTCCTACTTTGACTCAACTACAACATACAACTCCCCTTTCTCTTAACATGCATTCCTCCAAATCTACCTTTGAATTTACTGGATTCCACTTGTATTCCAAGTTAAAAGATACACATAGGAGAGAAAACCTGAGGCCTTTGTCTTTCTTGGCCTGAGTCTGAGGTGACTTTTTTTCAGTTGCAATCATTTACCTGCAGATTTCATCATTTCACTCTTCCTTACACTGAGTAATAGTTCATTGTGTACATGGGCTATATTTTTCTTATTCAGTCATATATATTGCTGGATATATGGCTTGATTCCCTTTCCTAGATATTGAAAATAGAGCACTAATGAACACACTTGTGTCTCTGTAATACGATATAGGGTATACATCCCTAAGTAGTATAGGTTTGTCATATGGCAATTTTACTTCTAAATTTTGGGAAATGCCCACACTGATTTCTCAGTGGCTACACTATTTTATACTCCCATAACAATGTTTAAGCATTTTCCTTTCACCATATCTGTGTAAGCATGCTTTTGTTCTTTGTATTCCTGATAATGCCCTTTATGACCAAAGTGAGGTGGAATCTGAAATTATATGTGATTTGCATTTCCTTGATGGCTAAAAAGGTTGATTACTTTTAAAAGTGTTTCACATCTATTTGCATTTTTCCTTTTGAGAATTTTCTATTCAGTATCATAGCCAATTTTAACATGTTGTTTACTTTTTTAATGTTTGGGGTTTTTGTTGTGTCTTGGGTTTTTTTCTTTCTTTCTTTTTTCTTTTTTTAGTTCTTTAATTTTTTACTGTAGTCTGGATACTAATTCTCTGTGAGATAAATAGCTGGCAAAGGTTTTCTCCATTCTGTGGACTCTTTCTTTGCTTGCTTCACAAACTTTACTTGTTTCCTTTGCTGTACAGACATTTCACAGTTTCATGGGATCCCATCTGTTGATCGTTGGTCTCACTTTTTATGCTACCAGAGTGTTATTAAGAAAATCATTAAGTGTGCTTTTAAGTTGAAATGTGTTAAGTGTGTTTTTAAGTTGAAATGTGTTTCTTACACTTTCTTCTTGTAATTTTAGAGTTTCTGGTTTATGTTTAAGTCATTGACCAATTTGCACTTGAGCTTTGTGCAGAAGGAAAGATAAGGATCTAATTACATTATTCTACATCTACATGTTAAAATCCAGTTTTCCCAGCACCATATGTTAAATTTTTTCTGTTTTGTTAGCTGTGACCATGTGCAAGGTATTATGCTTCACTGGATCACCGTTTCTTTATTTTAACCCCATTTTATATAAAACTCCATTTTCTCCAATTCCTGTGATTACAAAATGAAGTAATGAACATAAAAGTGTCTGCCACATAATAAATGCTCAATAATGTAATTACTATTTTGCATTTGAGGATAAGAGCAAGTGGGCTTACAAAACTATATTTATTGCACAGTTAGATTCTACAGCAGTTCTAGAGTCTACAGACAAGAGTAGCCTGGTAAAATGATGAAAAAAACTGAGCATTTTCTTCTCTATGTAGACCTCATTCTTCCTAATTACTGGCAGTCATTTTTATCTTGATTATTACAATGTTTGAAGGTTCAGTTGAGATCTGTTACAATTATAGCAATCAGTTATATTTATTTGCAAATTTTTTGCCATTAGAAAATCCTTTATTACCCTTTCTTTGCTATCTATTTATAATGTCTTGTGAAACAGGTATATATTGAACATCAATTCTATTTTTCACATCCAACAGCTTAAGCACAAAGATATTTACTGACTTGTCTAAATACACATTACTAATTTAGTGACGATTTGAATCTGAAATAGACTTTATCTGACAATGTAACTCTTTTCTGCTGAATTATGTCAATCATTTTAGATGATTTATAATTTATTATTATTACATGTGAACATATGTTAATCTTTTCTTTGTTAATGTTATTCTTTTCAGGATAAATATGTATTTTTGATGAGTACTATATTTACATTATTTAAACAGCTTCTGATTCCTCTCCAACTCCTCCTGTGCCTCCCACTCAATTTCTTTTTTTTTTTTTATTACTTCTAATTTTTACAGTCCAGTTGTTGCTCCCTTCCTGGTCCTCCTTCTCACAGTTTTTCATTTCATTCTCCTCCTCCCCTGTCTTCAAGAGTATGTTTCCCCGACACTGCCAGGCCTCACCACTCCCTGGGGCCTCAAGTCTCTCCAAAGTTCAGCCGATCTTCTCCCATTGAGGCCAGACCAGGCAATCTTCTGTTGTATATGTGTCAGGGGCCTTGGTTCAGTACA
Organism: Mastomys natalensis; assembly: GCA_021653895.1. Lineage (NCBI taxonomy): Eukaryota > Metazoa > Chordata > Mammalia > Rodentia > Muridae > Mastomys > Mastomys natalensis. Next base: position 50,676 of record JAJTUV010002161.1, on the reverse strand, counting down.
TGTATGCTGCCTGGTTGGTGGCTCAGTGTCTGAGAGATCTCAGGACTTCCTATTTGGTAGCCCTCCTCAGCTTTTCTCAGCCTTTACATAATTCAACCACAGGCTTCCCTGACTTCAGTCCAATGTTTGCGTGTAAGTCTCTGCTTCTGTCTTAGTCAGCTGCTTGTTGGGCCTCTCGGAGTACAGCTATGCTAGGCTCCTGTATGTAAGCACACAATAGTATCAGTAATAGTATCAGGCTTTGGAGCCTCCCCTTGATCTGGATCCCAATTTGGGCCTGTCACTAGATGCCTTTTTGTCAATCTCTTCTCCATTTTGGTCCCTAAAGTTCTTTAAGACAGGAACAATTCTGGATCAGAAAGACGTTTTGACTGTGGCAACCCCATCCCTCCACTTGATGCCCTGTCTTTCTACTGGAGGTGGATTCTATAAGTTCCGTCTCCCCACCGTTGGGCATTTCATCTAAGATCCCTCCTGCCTCTCACCATCCAGGTCTCTGGTACTGTCTATAGGGTCTCCCCACCTCCCATCCCCCCAAGGTTGCATATTTTCCTTCATTCTACTGGCCCTCAGGACTTCTCTTATATCTCTGTCCAATACCTAATCATGTTCCCCTTTTCCTCTCTCCCTACACTTTTCCAACCAGGTCCCAGGCTCCCTCGGGCTCTCTTGATTGTTTTCTTCTTCCTCCCAAGTGGGAATGAAGCATCATCATTTGAGGCCTTCTGCTTGTTAACCTTCTTGAGTTCCATGGATTGTATCCTACTTATTCTGTACTCCTTTGGCTAATATCCACTTATTAGCAATACATGCATGTCCTTTTGGGTCTCAGTTACCTCACTCAGGATGATATTTTTTAGTTCCCTCCATTTGTCTGCAAAACTCATGATGTCCTCATTCTTATAACTGAATAGTATTCCATTGTGTAAATGAACCACATTTTCTGTATCCATTCTTCCTTTGTAGGACATCTGGATTATTTCAAGCTTTTGGCTATCAAAGATAAGGCCACTATAAACATAGTATAGCATATGCCCCTGGTGTATGGTGGAGCATCTTTTGGTGCATGCCCAAGAGTGGTATAACTAGGTCTTCAGGTAGATTTCCAATTTTCTGAGAAACCTCCAGGTTGATTTCCAGAGTGATTGTACCAGTTTGCAATCCCACTAGAAATAGAAGGGTGTTCTTCTTTCTCAATATCCTTGTCAGTATCTGCTGTTACCTGTATTTTTTATTTTAGCCATTCTGATTGGTGTAAGGTGGAATATCAGGATTGTTTTCATTTGCAATTCCCTGATCACTAAGGACTTTGAACAGTTCTTTAAGTGTTTCTCAGCCATTCAAGATTCCTCTATTGTGAATTCTCTGATTATCTCTATACCCATTTTTTGATTGGATTGTTTGGTTTTTTTGGAGATTAGCTTCTTGTGTTCTTTATATATTTTGGATATTAGCCCTCTATTGGATATGGGTTAGTGAAGATTTTTCTCCCAATTTGTAGGTTGCCTATTTGTCCTATTGACTATGCCCTTTGCCTTACAGAAGCCTTTCAGTTTCATGAAGTCACATTTATCAGTTCTTGATCTTAAAGCCTGAGACATTGCAGTTCTGTTTAGGAAACCCTCACCCCCAACTCACTGTGCTAATGAGTTTGAGGCTTTTTGTCACTTTCACTTCCGTTAGATTCAGTATATCTGGTTTTATGTTTAGATCCTTGATCCACTTAGTCTCGAACTTTGTGCAAAGTGACAAATATGGATCTATTTTCATTTTTCTATATACTGGCTGCCAGTTTGAGCAGCCCTATTTACTGTAGATGTTTTCTTTTTTCCATTATATATTTTTGGCTTCTTTGTCAAAGATCAAGTGTCCATACATGTGTGATTTTTATTTCTGGATCTTCAATTCTATTCCATTGATCTTCCTGCCTGTCTCTGTACCAATACCGTGCAGTTTTTATCACTATTGCTCTGTAGTACAGCTTGAAGTCAGAGATGGTGATTCCCCCAAAAGTTCTTTTGTTGTTGTTGTTGTTGTTAAGAATTGTTTTCACTATCCTGGGTTTTATATTATTTGTGACTATTGTGAAGGGTATTGTTTCCCTATTTCTTTCTCAGCCCATTTATCATTTGTGTAAAGGAAGGTTACTGATTTGTTTGAGTTAATTTTATATCCAGCCACTTTGCTGAAGTCAATTATCAGCTCTAGAAGTTCTCTGATAGAATTTTGGGGTTGCTTATATATACTATCATATCATCAGCAAATAGTGATACCTTGACTTCTTATTTTCCAATTTGTATCTGCTTGATCTCCTTAAAGTTCTACCTAAAGCAGTAAGACAACAAAAGGAGATCTCACTCCCTTTCAAACTGAAAACCTCTTCTTTAATTTCCTCCATCCATGCTAGCACATCAACTGATGTCTTTATATAGGTGTTGTTTAGGCAAGCATATTTTTGATATTTCATGTGTACAGCTTCACTAATTTTTCTTTTTTTATTAGATATTTTATTTACTTACATTTCAAATGTTATCTCCTTTCCTGGTTTCCCCACCGGAAACCATTCCATTCTCCCTCCCCCTGCTTCTATGAGGGTGCTCACCCACCTGCCCACCCACTCCTGCCTCCCCTGCCTTGGCATTTCCCTATACTGGGGCACCTAGCATTCATAGGTCCAAGGGCCTTTCCTCCAACTGATGCCCAACAAGACCATCCTCTGCTACATATATTGCTGGAGCCATGAGTCCCTCCATGGGTACTCTTTGGTTGGTGGTTTAGTTCCTTGGAGCTATGGGAAGTCTGGTTGGTTCATATTGTTCTTCCTATGGGTTGCAAACCCCTTCAGCTCCTTCAGTCATTTCTCTAACTCTTCCATTGGGAACCCTGTGCTCAGTCCCTATTATGTCTAGAAGACACTGTCTCACAGCAGGTATCCTGGTCCTCTGAATTTTAAAGTATTTCTGCCCACTTTCCATGATGATCCCTGAGACTTAGACATAGAAGTTTAATTATAGATGTATCCTTTGTCATTAGCCATTCCAAAGGCATGTACTTTCTTCAGTTTTTTCAGAATATCATTCAACTAATTAATGGATAATGAGAATGTGGTACACATACACAATGAAATTCTATTTATGTGTAAAGAAACATGAAATTTATGGTAAATGGATGGAACTGAAAAATATTATACCTAGTAAGGTAACCCAGACCCAGAATGGAAAACACCACACTTATGTTCTCCCTTATTTGGAGACTCTGTCTCTGAATCTTTAGGTTTGAGTACATAACCTGTAGAAAACAGAAGTCAGAAAGAAAAGGGGATAATGTTAGGATGGGGATAAATATGAGCTCTAGAGAGGGTGATAATAGGACCCAGATGCAATGCATAAGAAAATGGGAAAATGGGAGAGAGGAATTTGGGTAGGGAGGAAGAAGGGTAATACAGAGGGAGAAAAGGAAAGAAGGGATAAATAACAGTAAGAATGTTTGAGAAACCCATAGTGAAATATTATTTAATATGTTAACAATACAAGTATAATATTAATGTTTACACACACATCAAATGAAGTCATGACACAAAGGATGATATTGTCTCCCTCCATCAGAGCCACAGTCTATCTAATAAAAGCCTCAGCTCCATACACGGGAAAACTCCCTTACTATTATTAAGGGAATTTAAGAAACTCTGAAAGCAATAAAAACATTACCATTGGTCTTAGCTCTTTCCCAGTATTTGAAGGTTAGACCCTGTTGATGAGCACACCAGATACATCACACGAAAGACTTAGAGGAATACAGTGTGAAGCGATGGTGGAAGCCTCATACCTGAGGACTAGCTCCCACAGCACCAGTCCCAATTCAAGCTTCCAAATGAGAAGAGCAAAGGATAATTCTACACAGCTCCAAAGCCTATAAGCCATAGCAATGACTGGCTCAGCAAGATAGCTCAAGGGTTGCAATAGTGGCTCTTTTTTTTATCTTGGGAGTAACTTGTTGCTGTCTAATTGAACTTATAAGGCCTACTTAAGAGGAGAGTATGACCGCCTGGTATTTTAAACCTAGCCAATCATCCATGGATGGAGAAGTCAGAGATCCTAGAGGAGAATCTACCTCTGCCATCTTCCTAAACAAATCTTATTTCTAACTGTATCCTAAATACTTACTGTTTTTTCTTTACTTGCTCATTTTTTAATTACTACAGTTTTTGAGATTAGAATGACCTCATCTTCTCCTTCTCTTCCCTCCCTCCAAACCCTCTCAGATACCCCACGTTGCTTTCTTTCAAATGTAAGACCTCTTTTTTTCATTAATGGTTATACATGTAAGTATATATGTATTTTCCTAAAAACATAAATACACCCTGCTCAGTCTGTGTAGTGTTACTTGTACGTGTATTTTCAAGGCAGAGCATTAAGAATTGAATATACAATTGATGTGTTATTACCATGAAAAGGATTGTATCTCCTGATCTCAGTGGTTATTAATTGTAGTTTTTTGTGTAAGGTTGAGGCCCCACAGTCTCCTGTACACATGTCTACTTTAGCAAGCCTACTGTTGTTCTAGTGACACTCACCTTTTAGAAAGCTGGAAGCAGACACAGTCAGATCTCTATGAATCTGAGGCTAGCCTGGTCTACATAGTGAGCTTCAGACCAGACAAAAACTATATCATGAGACCCTATGTTAAAAATAAAAACAAAACAATACAAGTAATTGCTTATTGTTATAACCACTTATAAGTGTAGCTCTCATCCCTCATCAAAGAAGCTTTTATTTTGCAACAGATAGATGCTGTTACAGAATGCCACAACTCACCAAAATGTAGAGGATCATGTTTTTATTTTAGCATTTTTTTTCTTATCTTGAAGTTATTTCAAATGTTTTCCTTCATTTTTTTCACTTACATTTTGAGGCAGTGTCTGGCCTCAAACTCATGATCCCCTTGCTTTAGTTTCTTAAGAGGTAGAGATTACAGGCATGCAAGTCTGTGTGTAAGGACTTAGATGTCCTTTTATTGGTATATTTTTGGCAATGTTTTTCATTGCCCCATGTTTTCCAGTTTATTTAATTCATTGTCATCAAGGGTCATAATATTCATGATGGTCCCAATAAGCAGGTTTTATTTCAGAAGAATCATGGTATTGAGGAACTAGAGACCCTGGATGGACAAATAGAAACCACTTTCCATGGTAGATGACATTTTATTGAAGCTATTTCAAAAGCTATGTATATTCTACAAAAGCACTACTTAGCAGAAATGCTATAAGAACAAATTATGTGCTTTGGATAAGGTAAGGGATGTAAGCATCTATGAAAAGTGTGGCAGACTATTGCCTTGATTATTTTTATAAATGTCAAGCAAGTAGTCCTTGGAATACTATTTCAGTATAAATTGAATGTACTTTTACATATTTCTAACACAACTATAGATTTGTGGAAGTATGCTGCGGTAGACACCTTGACAAAAATTTGTGAGCTTTGAGTTTCTATATAATTGGTAAAGCCTATTTTATGTGCTCACTCTCTGTATTATACTTTACACCCTTTCTCATACTCTTTCTTTTCTAATTTGCTTGTAAAGACTGCATAAGTTTGTTTTCCTTTAATGCACAAGGACAAATGTTCAGATTGCTGTTAAGGATTATGTTGTTTTACTAAATTAGTGGTTATATATTCTCGCCCAATAACCATTACTTCACTAGCATGGAGTAACTTGCTAGCTTCCAGTGCAAGGTATTATTTCCCTCTTGTTGAGTGAGTCTGAAATCCAATGAGAAAGCTATTGATTACTGCCAATGTGAATGTGTGAGTCACTACTGCACTCTTAGTGTTATCCTGCCATGCTGGTCATTGATATGGTTCATAGGCACCATAACTAAGTAGGACTGTTGGTTGCTTCCCTCCTTTGGAAGCTTGAATGACTTCTTAGTTTAGCATGAAACTCTTCCTCAGGGAGGGGAGATTTCAGGTCAGTACCAGTTCAGGGGCCTCTAAATTTTCTGTGAGGTTACTTCTTCTAGTAATATCAGAAGTTACACCCATAAAAACTCACTTATATGATTGCCCAAATTTGAGTTGAACAAAGATGACACCAATACACATGACAAAGTGGACAGGGAACAGCCCATGCAATCTTATCCCTATACAAAGAGTTATAGGCAACTAAGAAAAGCTGAGAGTAAGAGAGGTGATCTTCCCCAGAAAAGTGCATACCAATTGGCATCCAGTCAAATGGTCAGCCCTGAAATCATAGGCACAAGTAACATTATACAGACGGAACAGGTCATATGTAGAAATATATATGTACAAGTATATATACATAAACAATTAGTAAAAAAAAGAGGCTGTGAGTTTGAAGAGGAGCAGAGAAGGATAAAAAAATAGTGTTTGGAGAAAGGAAAAGAAAGAGAAATGTAAATATACTATAGTCTACAAAATAAAATGAAAGTAAAAATTCTAGGCTGTAACCCCTCTATAGCTTGTTTATTCCTTTTCCTCAGAGTTGGCATGTGACTGCATACCTCTGTTTTGATGGTTACCTGTCTTTTATTCTTAAATATCTTCAAGGCATAAGGATCTCCAAGTGTCATGTTTCTTCCTATACACTAACCAAAATAATTCTTATTGCCATTTGTCCTGATATATATATACATATATATATATATATATAATATATATATATATAATATATGTATATATATATGCATAAATACAGTAATAATTATTGTGTTGTACATAATCATGTCAACAAATATTTTATCTTTTGTTACAAATATTTTATCCTTTTATAATGATTCAACTATAGTTAAAAACTTAAAGAATCAATTTTCAAAGTATTTAAGTATGCTTATACTGGTGAGTACTAATATTGTAATAATTAAATCCCAAAATATGGAAACATATTATGGGCAAAGGATGAAGAATTTTTACTTAATTACTATCTATAACCTGAATATTTAATATACGGTCTATTGAAATTAATGCTATCTTTTTCCTGTCCTTTTTGCATGTTTAGATTTCAACCTACAAACCCTTTCTCCATATAGGCCTTCCTTGACCATTGTATTTGAAGTTAATTGTATCATTTCTCTCTAAAAAAACATGCTGTTTATTTCTGTCAAGTATGTACTCCCACTTGTCATTAAGAGTTATAATTTATCTGTTCTTTGTTTATAATTCACTCTTCCCACTGGATTGTTAACTGTATAAGGGAAGAAACTTGTTCACTGCTATGTATAGTCTCAGCACCATGAGAGTGTTATGTATAGAGACTTAGCAAACGCATATTCAGTGAATTTATCATAAAAAATATTCATATTTCAAATACTCAGAAGTTAAGCCGGAGTTTCTAGGTTGTACACAGGAATCATTAAGGGAGCTATAAAACAATGCCAAAGCATTTCTGTCAAGTTCACATTGAAGGTTATCATCACTCTGATATTTAATGATTATTATATGCTAACTACTTTGTTAGACATTTGATTTATGATAGTTCATGTAAGCAACATAAGCAATACTGCGATTTATCTTTTATATTTCCCATGAGAAATCTGAAAGTGGAGAAAACTTATTTATTTAATGATATCTTGGTCCTAAATTGATTCGATACTGTTTAAATTTGGGGGTTTTTAGCTCTACCTATACAACAGAATCACTTATAGTTTTTTTTTTTTTTAATGTGCCTGCTAATACTTAGATCCATTGACCATGAAGTATAGAATTTAGAATCACCAACGCAAGGTTGTGCATACACACACACACACACATGCTTCACTATATGTCTGTGAAGATGTTTTCAGAAATGCTTAACTAATATGGAGGAATTATGAATGTGGGTGGCATTCATGAGCTAATATCCTATGACTGAACAGAGTGGAGAAGGGAAGCTGACACTAGCTTTTGAAAGAGTAGAAAGGGACACTACCATTTGTCTCATGATGCTTTTTGAATGCAGACCAATGTGACTAATTGGCTCATGTCCTGACCTACATACCTTTCCTGTCGTGATGAAGTATATTCTCATTCTGTGATCCAAAACAAACCTTTACTTAAGTTGCAGTGAGAGAGGGAATTTATACAATTAGTAGTAATCAAGCAAAATCAGTCTGCCTCCTATCCTCCAGTACCTCTCTTTCCCTGTTAGTCCTATCTACTTTTGTAATTGTGAGATTAGTGTAGCTCGCTATGGTACCGTTATTTGACATTGGCATTCTCTAGCAATTTTTCATAGAAAATCAACAAAATTTCACTTAAGTCTTCAGGTACTTCTTATAGAGTTTAAGATTTCAAGAGTTTCATAGCAAGGAAACTCAATTAAGAAAAAGTCATCACTGAATATTCATAATGCTTCAAATAAAAGGTTATATTTTATCCCCAGATAAAATTTAGATGCTACCTTGTTCTTGTTTTCTAGATGTGGTTTGCAGACCTGCTACTATCATCTTTGTAAGAACTGGATTGCTGCTTTTGCTATTCCCTTAAAAACCACATAACTAAAATACTGATTAATTGTTTAGGACCTCATACAGAGCAGCTACCATGGTGGGAATTTTGTATCAATACTCACAATAAATCTTCACTCTAGTCAATCATGCACATTTTATAAATGAGAAAAATTGTTTCAGAGATAATTGATTATATAGGCTGCACACAGCTAAGCTAGGATAGGAATGAGAGTGAGAGAAAAACAAGACAAAACAAAACAGATTATATCAGAAATAATAGGCATACTGATATAAAATTTTATAAAACTCGAGGAATAGAAAATGTGACGGATATATTTACCAAATAATTTAGTAGGTGAAGATTCCAGTGCCTGGCATTCTATTAGACTAATAGCCTTAACATATTTGCTACTTAAAATCTTTTATTACATTTTTCTTGACAATCTCATATATATGTAGTGCATTCTGATTACTGCCACCCTCTTCTACTATCCCTCCATCCTTATTAGCCCCCACTATCCCCTACAATTCATATTTCCACATCCATCCATTTTGTTGAGTTTTGTTGCCACTGAGTGAAAACAGAGGCATCAGTATGACCACGAGTTTTGAACTATCCATTGGAGCCTGGTGGGATCATCACTGGGCACATAACTAAAGGTACATGTCTTCTCCCTCAGAATTCACCAGTAGCCATATTTCTGTGGGGAGGAGTAATATCATATGGGTTCATGTGCAATCTATGATTATCTACTGGCCCAGGCTTGTGCAGGCAGCTGCTGCTGCTCTGAGAACATGATTACATCAGTTATGTCATGCACAGAAGATTCCTTTTCACAAATCCTCTCCCTATGTTCCAGCTCTTACATTTTTTCCACCCTCTCTTCTACAATGTTTCCTTATCCTTAGAGAGTGTACTACAGATATCTTTTTTAGGTTTTAGGTATGAACACTTGATCATCATTTATTCTCATAAGCTGTTTGTCTCTGCATCTTCTATCATCCATTGCAAAGAGAATTCATTTTGACCAAGTATAAAAGTAAAATTTATCTATGAGTTTAAACCAGGAATTCAGAAGGAAACATGTCATTGTTTTTGTTTGGCTAAATAATAGTAATACGTTCTTCTTTTAGGCATAAAGCTCCTTCAACCATGAAGCTTTTGTTTTATTTTGTAGTTGTTGGTTTTTGTTTTTACTTGGTTACAATACCAGGTATGAATCCCCACTTGTGGGATGGGCCTCAAAACCAAACAGAGACCACACTTATTGGTGGGTATAAGGAAAAATGTTTAGATTGTTATTAGAGATTATGCTGATTCCATAAAATAGTAGTTGTAGGTTCTCCTTCAATATCCATGATTTCACTAATACTGAGTAATTTGCTAAGTTTCTGGTAATAATCACGGTTTCTTTACTGTTGAATGAGTCTTACATTCAGTAAAAAGAGTTACTTCCAAGGTATGTGTGTAACTACCGTTCACTTAGAGTGAACAAGGATAACACTGAGAGACATTCCGAAGTAAACTGGAAAAAAACCATGAGACCTCAAACCTACACAATTAAATCAGAAGAAAGAAAGGGAGTGCAGAAATCTTATGCTACAATTTAAAATGATTTTTAAAAATCTTACACGATCTAGTACTAAAATAAACTATATTTGGTGAGTTAATTTCTTTTTTGAATCTCATTTTTCCTTATGATAACATTGAAATTAAGAAATTCACCCTGACTCCATTTTCCAAGGTAAAGTAGCATGTTCTTTATTATAGATGAAGACAGAAAGCATGGAAGATAATTGTCAGTGTTGTATAATGAGTAAATGGTCGCTGTGGTGAAAATACAGATCTTTCTTCCCATAATTCATTGATAATGACATTGCTTGTTGACTGCTAAGAATGACCACACTGTATCCTTCTTATGGTACTCATAAAATTCCTGTATTTTATACTTTTGAAATTTAAAAAAAGGCAAATAAACAGAGAATAACTGCCTTTCAAAGCATTGCCACTAGTCCTACACTAGTACAAATATCTTGCTTGATCTTTTTTGTTGAAATCTACCTTTGATGAAAATACTTTTCCAGTTGTGAGATTTATGTCAATGGTGAAATAGATCCAATTAAAATGTACTGTCCTTTCAACACTTTAGAATCATATAATTTTTTGCAAAGCTATAGTGATAAATGTTTGCATATATAAACACATATCATGATTTCCCAATCTGACTTTGACTTTTCTTGTCTGTAGTAATATAGTATACCCTGGTTTTGTTGTTGGTTTTTTTTTTTTTTTTTTTTTTTTGGTTTTTCAAGACAGGGTTTCTCTGTATAGCCCTGGCTGTCCTGGAACTCACTCTGTAGACCAGGCTGGCCTCGAACTCAGAAATCCGCCTGCCTCTGCCTCCCAAGTGCTGGGATTAAAGGCGTGCGCCACCACCGCCGGGATCCCTGTTATTTTTTTTTTTTTTAAGTTTAATATATTAACAATGCAAAGACTGAATTTCTTCATCTTTGTTTCTGCTACTTTTGGCTGATGACCAAAGTAGCACCACATAGCACTCTTTTGTTGAACCATTATCTCTTCATCACATTGGTTGGGAGACCTGGCATCTCCAGAGCCCTGGCATAGGAGGATGTTGGTTATCAAGAAAGATCAGGTGATATTTCACCATAGATAGGGGGTTCTTAATACATGTCAGCTTTGGCAGAAGAAATTTTGTGGATGCAACCCTACATATACGGGATGGCCTTTGACCCAATCTGCTTCAGTCATTGTTTATGCCTTGATAGTTCTCAAGGGAGTATCAACTTAAGCCTTTGCATCTAGGTTTGTGCCTCTTATACAATGCTGAGGGTGCTATATCTCAAATCAATTTATTTCAAAACATTCTAGGGAATCATAGACCAAAAACTGATAATCTTCTTCCCTTAGCCTCTTAAACACTGGTATTACAATCCATACTACTATCCATGGCTTTTAAATAGTTCTTACTCTCAGAAAATAGTAATAATTTGCGGTTTGCATAAAGGTACAGAATTCGTATATTTAAAATACACTATAGTAACTTAGCTTGGTGGTGTATGCTTTTGGGAGTCGAGAAGCAGAAAATGATTAAGTTTAAGACTACTCTGTTCAATATAGTAAGACCTTGAAATTTTCCTCTTTCCGCCTTAACATGTCCATTGATATTTTATTGTTCTGGTCTTATTTATGCAGCCATTTCTAGGACAGACTACTCCACAGCAGACTTCCTGATATTCTTACTTGTAAAAATCTTTCTGTCCTCCCTTCTGTGATATTCCTTGAACAATAGATTCAGGAGACGTAATGTAGATGTATCAATTGAGGCAGGACTCTCCATGGTATTTTGACTTCTCTATTTTGTCCCATTGAGGTTTTCTGTGATTGTAACAATTTGGTATTAAAGAGAGGCTTTCCACATAAAGCTCATGAAGAATGATGACCAAGTTGGGGGGGGGCGGGCTTCAGTCCTTCTTAGAAGAAGTAACAAAATACTCAAGGGAGCAAATACGGAGACACAGTGCAGGACAGAAACTGAAGGAGGGGCCGTCTGCAGACCATTCCACCAGGGTATCCATCCCATGTGCAGTCACCAAAGGTAGATGCTGATGTGAATGTCAGGAAGTACATGCTGACAGGAGCCTGACATAGCATCTCCTTAGAGGTCTGCAAGAGTCTGACATATTCAGAGACAGATGCTCACAGCTAACCATTAAACTGATCATGGGGTTCCCAATAGAGAAGATAGAGTGAAGACTGAAGGAGTTGAGAGGATTCGTGACACCATGAGGAAAGCAACAATCCCAACCAACCAGAGCCCCCAGGGTCTAAACCACCAGCCTGGGAGCGCTTAGGGAGGGACCCATGGCTCCAGCTATATATGCAAGGGAGCTATATATAAGTGGGAGAAGAGATCCTTGGTCCCATGAAGGCTGGACGTCGTGAGGGGTTGGTATTTGAGGGTGGGGAGGTGAGGTACAGGGGAGGGTGGATGGGGGTACACCATCATAGAGGCAAGAGGAAGGGGGAAGGGATAGGGAGTTCCTGGGAGGGAAGGGGGAAAAGGGGGTAAGGGGAAAACATCTGAAATGTAAATAAAATTTCCAATTAAAAAAAAAAGAGAGAGGCTTCTTTTATAGCAGCTACAAAGATTTGTGGGTATAAGATTAAGATCCAGAATGTAAAAAGAAGTTATGCTGTCCTAGCAAAGTGGCAGTAATAGATTCTTTTCTAAGATCCATAACCTCACTAGCCCTTGGAAACTGACTAGATTTCTATTACTAAGCATATTTTCCCTTCTGTTGAGTGCACCTACAGTCTAATTAGACATATGTTAGTTTCACCAAAATGTGAGTGCTCCTTACTGCACCCTTACTGATATCTTGCCATGCTGGCAGTAATTGTCGTTCATAGGTGTTTCAGCTGAATATGACTGTTTAAATGTTCCTGCTCTTGGCAGCTTGCAAATTGTGTTTTTTCATACCCTGGAAGCTAGACTACTGGAATAGCTCAAATCATTCTATGTCTTAAGTATGAAATATCTTCAGTAATAGAAGCCTACCCTCATTCAGGCCCCTGAGAAAAAACCAAGGAGAGACATGAAACAACCAAGGAAAGACATCTGTTATTGAGGAAGTCACTTGGAATACACTGACCAACTATTTGGCTTCTCATGCCTGGTAGTTGAATTTTTGTCAGTCAGTGATTCTTGTAGGGAGTACTGTCAGCCCATGTGGCATAATGTGTGTGTGTGTGTGTTTACATGTATATATGTATGTGTATGTATTTATGTATGTATATAAATATTGTGTATGTATAATTCTACATAAATATAAAGTAATATGATTCTTCAAGACTTTATCAAACAACCTTGGTGATATTTGTCCCTTGTTTCTCCTTCTCCTTCTTCAATAGCCTTCCTCCTGTCCAGTTGAAGCCTCCCTCATTTTTCCATGTTTTTCTCACTTCATATCACCTGTACCCTGCTATTCCTCTGAAAATCCCCTCACCTCCAACCATGGTCTATTTACACGTTCCTGGTTTCTGTGGTTACTCTATATTATTTACTCACATATGTGAGTTTGGAACTAGAAACCACAGATGAGAGAGAATTGCAGCCTTTGTTTTTCTAGGTGTTAATTAGCTCTCTAATGCATACAGCTACTCATTGGGAATAATATAGAAGAATAAACATTGTGTATGTCCACTGCTCACTGAGGCACACTCTCTATTCAAAAATACCTCCACCCTACCATGTTCTACATTAAATGACCCATGGGAAACTGTTAATAGCTAAGGGAAATTAAAGTAAGGAGTTGAATTTCAAGGCAAATAGTGTAAGAGAAGATCCAGAGACAATACCTGCCACAGTACTCACAGAAGAAGTTAATGTGATAGGCCCTGAGGAGATCTTCAGTACATATGTCTGGATGATGATGTCAAAGAAATTTTAATTTTGATACAGAAAGATATCTTTAATGTATGTAGGAGCACATAACTTGAAGGCAGATGTATTTGCATTTGACAATAACTTTGCCAATTATAAGAACTTGTGTAAGCATTGGTTTTAAGTGTGATAGTTTATGCAGCCCTGTGCTGAGGAAATACTCCGATGTAAAAAAAAAAAATTAGTCATTGTTTGACTGTTGCCTAATGGTGCACCTTCATAATCTAGGAAAACCACTGATAACATGTTCTCAGTTATAAAGTTCTCAGAAGAGAGATTTGGGTAAATGTATCACACTAAAAAGCATACTTCTAATTTTATCACATTATCTTCCAACTATCCAGACTTTTATATTTATAACCCTGGCACATCAAACTCTTTTGGGAGGTAGTGAAGATAGTGAAGAGGTCCTTTTCTTTTGCTCTATACTTTTGGGAGTCAGACTGAACAACATTATATTCCAATTCTCTGCAAACTTTATTCAGACTAGCTTTACTCACTTTAAGTGAATTATCTCCTACATAAAATGTGTAAGAGTTAAGGGTGCAGAAATTGTTCAGTAGGTAAAATGCTTGTTTGGTAAATATGAGGACCTAAGTTTATATATATATATATATATATACATACATATATATCTGGTATCTTATGCCTATAATCTCTGTGCTCCTACAGCAAATGGTGGGCAAATACAGGAGAATGTATAAAAACCTACAAGATAGCTTATCTGTATACATGCAGTGGCCCAAAACAAAGAGACTCTGTGTTAACCAAGGTGGAAGATGCATATAATCACCATCTAATTTCCAGAAATACCCAAAAGCCCTGCATGAACCTATACTTAGAAAAAAGAAGGAACACACTCATACATGTAAAGGTATCATAACGTACATATACACATATATCATAATCAAAATAGAAATGAAAGAATTGATAGCAAAATAAATGTATCATAAGCCTCAGAATCTTTTGTTGCTTAATATAAGCTTAATTATCCACAACAGTAAACTATGTGGATTGAATTTTAGGGAATAGAACAGTGAAATGGGTTATGGTGCAGTGTATTTGTCATTTGGTTTCCTTTACAGCTGTTATGAACTATTCTAGCTCTATCACTTACTGGACAGTTTATGCTAAATCATAATGTAACTAATGTTACTCAAATGACTGACCTAATTGGTGCATTATCCACTTAAGAATTATCTCTACAGTGAGAAGTCTGAAGTTACCATTTGGGTTATAGTTAATCCAACTCTTCGAATTATGTCTGAAACAACTCATTTCATTTTTTTCTCTATGATCATGGACAGTTCTGCTGTCAGTAAGGAACCTTAGAATTCAATTACCAGTATCTGTTTCAATCTTTTGGAAGATCAGGGAGAGTTGAGAATGGAAAAGGTTATTGCATTAGCAGTGATCAACTTTCAGTTCAGCCAATGGGCTATGTTGTACCCAAAGTAAATGAATTATCACATATACATTTTTAATCTGTAATTCTGCATCAACATTTGTCTTCTTCAAAAACATAGGAATGTTGGTGTCTACACATGTTTCTACATCTCCAGATTCTTCTTTCCTTTGGTTACTTCTTAAGGCATTATAGATCTACATAGTTTTTTTTTACATTGAGTTCAGAGATGAGTTGTACCAGACAAGTTAAAGCCTTATGCTAGACATATTTGTTACAGAGTTGATGCCAGATATATTCTCTTTTAAAACAGATTTAAGTTGATACTTCTCGAGGCAATGATGTGTATGTGTAAAGAGATGGCTCAGTACAATTGCTGCTGTTGCAGAGGACCCAGGTTCAGTTCCCAAAACCACATTAGGTGGCTCACAACTGGCTGTAACTCCAGAACCAGGGAATCCAATATCATTTTCTGGCTCCGTGGGCATCTGTATGCACGTGGTACAAATATAGATAGAGAAGTTGGCAAGTACACATGCACATAAAAGTAAATAAATAAATAAAGATTATACTCTTCTACTGTGATCAATTTCATCATATTTGTTGATTCTTTCGGCTTGCCTGGCAATCCAAATATTTCTTTTATCTTGGGCTTTATAGTGTGTACAAGATCTTTCCTTGCCATTGTCTTATTTGATACTCAAATCAAGTGTTTTTATTTTTAAGATGAGAGAACTAACTCAATTGTGCAAAAATTGTTGTTTCAAATAATATAGCTGGGAAGTAGGGGCAAAAAGAATTGAATCTTGAACCTCCTAGGTCCCAGCCCCATTGATTTGCCTACTAAGAACCACTGGATCAACAATTAGGCGGTGCAGGGCGGCTTCCATGTGTGATATTGGTCTAAACGTGAACAATCTCCCTGGAAGACAGTCATGATTTATGTGCATAAGTATTCTGTAATGTTTCTTTCATTTCTTCAGGTACTCATATGCTCTCCAGGGGAAGGCAAGCTAGGGCAAGTTAAAAAAAAGCAGCCATAAAGTTTGAGTGCTTGCTTCTAAAGCTGGTCTGACTGCTTTAAAATACTCATTTGGTAATAGAAGATAGCACTTACATAGATTTTATTCATTAGTAGTTTAATATAGATGAACATTTTTGCTGAAAATATTTGTGTGTCTGGAATACTTTCTGATTAAATACATTTGTTAAATCACATCACACTGCATATTACAACATTCACTTGATATAATGGAAGGGAAAGAATTATCATTGAAATTGGTAAGATATGGTCACACTGGTAAGGTGACTGGTAAGGCAAATTATTTACCTACTCTGAACTTTGATTCCCCCACCCCACTTGGTGGTAGAATTTTGAAATGCCACTTTGCATAATTGTTGAAAGGATGAAAATGACATCCATCCCTAGGCAAAAACACTTTGCAAATATCTCTTCTCTCTTTTGCCCACCCCAGGCTGTGCCCCAAACCACTGTTAAAATCTGTGTAAGTCTTGCTCCTGCTGAGATGCACAGCTCCTGTAAGGACTGATCAGCTTTCATTCTCTCAAGGCTCTGTGTGTTCTGCCCCACCCTCCCAGTTCTGGGGGCTTCCAAAGTGGACAGGTTACAGGGTGTTCTGTGGTACATCAGAGGTTGATACTCAATCTCCTGGCCAGCAGTCTCAGTTGCATTTTGCACATGTTTCATCTGAAGGCACACTCGAGTGTTTGGTCCCCATATATGTGTCACCAATTCTTGTGCCCAAATTCATTTCAAGTTTGAAAAGACTAAGCTCAGACTTGCCCTGAAAGAGAGTTCCTGAGTTGTTTTTGCCCCCACACTACTTTTTGATTAAAAGAATTTGCTTTAATTTTTTGGACTTTCTCTATATACGAATCAAAGTGATTAAAAGAGTCTTCTGGTCTCAAGGAATCCCAAAGCACCTTGCAAGGCGATGTGACTAGTGCTGAGGCCACAGAGGCCAGTATAGCAGCCGCAACCTAGCACTTCACAATTAGTCATGCTCAGCCTGAGATAATCAAGCCTGTTTTTATTGGAAGAGCAGAAGAGGGAGGGAATGTCAGTTGGCATTTTCCCCACATACCCTTCCTGAAAGCGTCCTTGACTCTTCAAATTTCACCTAAATAACCAGCTCAGGAAAATTTTCCACTACCAGAAAGCAAAATGTGGTGGTGCCAAGCTGATGACAGGGTGATGTCTCTGGACATTGAGTAAACTGGAGTGACCTCAGGATTGGCTTTTATTCTCCTTTTGTACCTTAAGTTCTTTCTCCAGCTTGCTTCTTTCCTCTTACCCGTCTCCAATGTGTTGTCAGGTACAGGTCAGCAAAGGCATGGAGTATGTAATTGTAGGAAGATACTTATGTTTTCTACATTTATCATCCCTAGTCATCACACCATTAATTTTATATTAAAGAGAAATTTGGAAATGAAAATACAATAGCAACTGGGCTTGTTTCCCACTAATAACACTCAGCATGTTTGTAACTTCATGTTCAAACTTGTCTTTCTGGTTTTGCTTAGATTCATAAAGGCAAGGGTCATCTCTGTATTGCTCACTTTCTTTTCTCAGGCCGTATACCAAGTCCAACAAAATGTTTGCTGACTATAAATTAAGATCCAATTAAGAACTCCACTGCTAGTATCTTACCTTCTACCTTGTTGTAAGTAGCTGACCTGATCTAGCTACATTGTCTTTATTTCCATATTTTCCAAAGCAAATTTTAGCTCAAGGGCCTTGTGAAGACTATGTATGTTCAAATGGACCCAACCACTCTTTCCCATGTGTTCTAACTGGTAGCAATTTAAAACTGACTTTGCACTGACCAGTGCAGTTCTTTCTTGTGGTATTGACTACGGTGTCCCACAAATGTCCTTTATGATAAAGTTTTATTATTGAAATTTTGAAAGATATTTTGAGGGCACACTCAACCTAAGTAGACCTGAATAGACTGAGCATTCTTCATATGCCTCCCAGAAATGTCTGCCTATTTCCACATAAAAGAAAATTAAAGGAGTATTCTCAAGAACAAGTCCTAAAATTAGACATGGCAGATGTGATTTTGGATGAGCAGGTGGGCAGCATATAGCCAGCCTGTTTCTCCTTAATTTCCTAGCTTATTTACATAGCTGAAGGGTGCTGCTGACACTGGAGGACGGGGAGCTGTACCTTCAAGAATTCTTAGTGAATATTTGATATTTTAGTAAGGAAGCTTATAACACTCGAAGGAACATTTTTCTTTACTCTGAAATTGACTTTTTGTTTTCTGTTAGCTACAGAGCAAAGGGTATTTCTTTTCTGTTTTATTTCTTTTACCTTTCTAGATGTTTAATGATCTGAGAGAACTCTATCATTTTAACCTTGACTGGTTAAAGAGCTGGGAATTTGGTTTAGGCCATAAATTTGTAAAACTGGGACTAGAGAGATGACTCAGCAGTTAGTCACACTCTGTGCTTTTGCAGAGGACCTAGGTTCAGTTTCCAGGAAGGACACAACTGCCCCAAGCTCCAACTCCAGTGGATCTGTCACCCTCTTCTGGCCTCTACCATCATTGTAATGTGTATGGTACAATTACATACACTGGGGCACACAACTATACACATCAAATTATTTAATTATTTAATTTATTAATGTTCATAAACTGAGAACTCATGAACTAAGTTAAGTTGGGGATATAAAATGTCTTTTGCTTTTACAGTGAAGCTGAAGAGGAACTTAGTGTTAAAGTCTTGAGCTTACACATGTGTCACTAGGAAAGCCTAGGCACTTATGGTAATAGCAATTGCTTGAGCTTACTTATCTTAAGATTTGAAGTCAAGGCCTGGCTGCACTATTTAATGATCTTAAGACATGAGGCTTTACAACTTTAAACTTTAGTTTTCTTCATCTGTAAACTGGAAATAATGACAATAATTACTACTTCACAGAGTTTGGTAAAAAAAAAAAGTCTTATGTCATTAGAGAGAGAATTAAGTCAGGTAAGTGATGTGGGAGCATCTTGCAACTGGTAAAATATGATCTTAAAGCTATTTTCTTTTCCTTTCAGTATGCTCTCAATGTTTGTATTTTCTGCTTTTTGTATAGCATGGATAGTTAGATGTGACTCTGGATAGAGAGATGGGCAGAATGATTGCTTAAGGTGTTGTCAGTTTAAGAGTTTGTAAACTATGCTTTCCTTCCTTCCAGACTATCCCACGTAAGAAAACCATCTTGTAAGACAGAGCAAAATCTGGAAATCATCAATTTTGATAATGTCTCTTAAAGTGTAATGTGAGACCGTGCTCCTCCATTAAGTGCTGGTGTCTGCCTATTGTTCAAATAAATAGTAAAATGCAAATGACAGGAAATTGGCTGGGTTCTGTATCCTATTTTTACTTAGGGAAACAATAAGCCTGCAATGGTCACCATGACCTTTAATTTTCTGTTTCTGTAACTTCACACTTATCTAGGGATTTTCCTTCTGCTTTTGCACTTTATGTTGGGATGTCTTCCAGGTATAAGACAAACTTTTAAAGCAACTCAGTGCATGTGTATGACTTGTTGACCTAAAACTAATTATCATGGGAAAGAAAATAGCATAGCCATAGGCAAGAATCTGAATGCTACCAAACACAGAATTTGGTGGCCAGAGATCTAGCCTAGGGGTAATACCTTGTCAATTTACTATAGAAGATCTTAGTAAGTACAGAATGAATACGTGGTAAAATGTTCCCATTGACTGGATGGAAGAGAGTATGAATGTTGTCTGAACACAAATCCTTTGTGCAGCTGAGAGGAAAATATATAGGTGAAATAAAACATATAGAGAAAATGACTTTTAAAATTACCAGGATAGCATATGCTAAACTATTTAAAATCAAAGATTTGGGCTTCTGAATATATTTCTGATGAATTTGTTTACATTTATTTTTAAGTTTTTTTTTTTTTTTAACTTCATAAAAAACTACTGTGTTCACATCATTTCAAACATACCTCTTTTCCCTCCAAAACGTTCTGTATCTCCTCTCACACTCCCTCTCAAATTTATGACCCATTTTCTTTAAATATTGTTACATACAACTCAGATTCCTTATTCTACTTCCAAAGGAAATAAAAGCTTTATTAAAAGTTAGGCTTGGCTAAGTAGATTTTTCTCATTGTGAGTACTGTACCCCTTCTCCCATCGTAGTGTGGTTGAATAGGACTCACCAAGAAGACAGGCTCACAATCACACAGTTCTATTAAGTGAAAGTAAGCAAGCCAAAACAGGTTTTAGAATTAAACAAACACAGTTTCTTCGATGGCATATAAGGAGAATTCCTAGGGAAGAGCCATAAGTTGAATACCCTAGGTTTGAAAAGCTGTGATACTGCAATGCCATTCCTCAGTTTCTCTCTGAGTTGATATTGGTTCCTCCTTTGTGCCTACTGCTCACCCCATGTGTGAAATAATTTCTTCCCTTCAACAGCAAAACATATTTTCAAGCAAATGACTAGGGAATAAAAGATTCTTTTATAGACACTACATAGAAAAAACCTATTAGTTTGAATGTTTTCTTCACATATAAGATGGCTCTTTTTACAAAGATAGGGGATGCACACAGAGGGATAGCCAAGATAGCAACTATATGTTGAAGTTAAAATACTCTATATCCAATTATGGAAGTAAAATGATAAATTCAAGAGCAAGATCTTGCTTATAAGAACCCTGATGGAAACTTATTCTTACACTTGATGGCTATGACCTTATTAATAAAAGAACATGTGTTTGGAATAGTCACTGAAATAAGTTACTTTATTGTTAATGTGGAAATTTGAAGACCTATGTGCACTGCTTTAGGTGGAGCTGGCAGAGACTAGGCTAACCAATAGATAAGGACATAAGCTCCAGAGATAGTTTACCTTCTGAGTAAATGTAAGGACAATGCAGGTTTACACAAAGAACTGCCACGTTTTCGTATATTGACAGAAGTTTGGATGAAATCCTTTTTTAAAAAAGGAAGTCTCTTCATTGCTCTTAAGTATGATTTGATATATAGATATATAATTGACAATCCAGGAGCACTTCTTCTATACACTGAATGCTCAGTTCTACAAGTTCTAGAGGAATTTGGGATTCCCTTCAAACAACTGTCACACTTGAGAGCTTAGAAAAGGAAGATATTATATTTCACATCATATTCCTTGCTGAATTCTGTACTTGTTTTAACAATATACTTAGGAGTGATATTTTTATTTACTGTACTAGGTGTTACAGCAAGACTGAAAATTAAATTATATCAGTATCAATTACTTACAATTACTTTCACCTCCAGTATCAAGAACTTATAAAGATTGTTATGCTATTTTTTTTTATCACAATAGAGACTTGAGAAAATCCTAAAGAGATAGATTGTAGAAAGACAAAACTAAAAGTCCAAGGAAGCCAGGCTCTTGTGCTTGCTTATATTTATATATACATACATATGCATATACATATACATCATATACATATACATATACATCATATATATATGATGTGTATATATATATATATATAATATATGTATATATTTATAAATTAATGCCAATGAAAATGAATCTATGTCTAATGGCAAAGAATGAAAACTCTTCTGCTGCTTCGATAATGCTCTTCTGACCATATGTACTCTGGTCCATTCCCACACCACAGATGTAGGAATTTATAGCTACAGTGTTTACTTCTTACTTGATTTTAGAGAAGGTCAGTGGCCATAATCTAGCCTCATCTGTGATTCCTTTTTGCAATTTTTATCTTTCTATTGAAGCACAGATGATCTTTCCTTTTCTGGACTTTTCCCTCAACTTAAATTCCTGAATTTCTTAAACTGTTCTTTTTTTTTTTTTTTTTTTAACTGAAATTAAATTCTGTATACAAACTATTCTGATTATAGTTTCTCCTCCCCCAACTCCTTACATTTCCTCACCACCCACCCAAATCCACATCACTTTTTAAAAAAATGTTCTTTCTTAATAATCTATTTAAAAGATCCACACTATTTTATCAAATAATTGAACTGTAAAATCTTTCATAAAATATTTAAAAAAACCCTCAGTTTTCTCCTTAGTTATGATTTTTTTCTTCAAAAATGGAACTAATGTTTTTATAATGTTGACAATATCTTTGCCACTCATAGACATATGCATGTTTTTATTTTTAGAAAACACACACAAAATTTAAAGCAATAGATAATTAATTTTTAGAGTAATTTTCAAAAAAAATCCCAAACTTTAATGAGAGAGAGCTAATAATAATTTGATTATTTTAGATCTTTCTCATACTTTGGGAGGATTGTCATTTGCAGTGTAATGGAGAAACTATAGGTGTATTGCGCTGTTTTATGTGATAAAACATAAACTTTCTCAAAGAAATTAAGTCTTTGTAATATGTTTATCTGGGAACATATTAAAATATTGCCTTTTAAGTAAAATAATGTTTCTATTAATTATTTGAGAATTTAATATAGTGGAGTTTGATCATATTCACCTTTGTCTATCCACATCCAGGTTCCTACCCACCTAACATCATATTCTTTTCTCTCTCTCTCTCTCTCTCTCTCTCTCTCTCTCTCTCTCTTTCTTACTCTCTCTCTCTCTGTCTCTCCACACACACACACACACACTCAAACCTATGAACTGCTGTTTGTGTTAACCAACTACTACTCCTTGGTATGAGGTCTGCGCTTGAGTTTAATATGCCAGGTGCCTTAGTCAGGTTCTATTTCTGTGATAAAAACCAAGAATAAAAGCAGCTTGGAGAAAAAAGGCTTTATTACAGCTATGTCATTGAGACAGGTTAAACTGGGAACTGAAAGCATTAACCTGTAGGCAGGAATGGAAGCAGAAACCATGGGGAAATTCTGCCTCCTCACTTGCTCCTCCTGGCTTGTTCAGTTTGTTTTCTTATACACTCCAGGACTGTCTTACCAAGTGCTGCACTGCCCACAGTGGGCTGGACTGGGACCTCCCATAGCAATTATTAATTATGAAAATTCCTCCACAGTCTTTCTTACAAGGCAGTGTTAGGGAGGCATTTTCTGAACTGAGGTCACCTCATCCCAGATAACTCTAGCTTGTGTTGACCAAAAAAAAAAAAAAAAAAAACCTAACTAGGACACCAGAATTCACTCCACTGGAGAAAACTGACTTTCCCTTTTTCAGCAGCAATCAAATGGCAATAGCGACTCATCTAGGGGTGGGACTTCATGTTAAGAATTTGTCTGGCTCGAGATTGTACAAATCTTGTGTATCTTGTCACAACTGTTCTGAGTTTATATGTACACTTGCTTTGTTGTGTCCAGAAACAGTGTCTCCTTGACATCATTCAATATCCCTAACCCTTACAAGTCCTCTATTCTGTCTTCTGAATAGATCCCTGGGCCTTGAGGGAAGAGAAGTGATATAGACGTCCTGTTAAGGACAGAATACTCCGCAGTCTATCACTCTCTGAATGTTGTACAGTTGTAGGTCTCTGTGTTACTTCCTATCTACTGCAAGAATAACCTTCTCTGATGAGGGTTGAGTGGTGCACAGGTCTATACATATTGTAATATGCCACTGGGAGCTGTTTTATTGCTATGTGTGTTTAGCAGGGCAGTCATAGTTGATTTTTTTTTTTCGGAGCACATTGTCTATCTAGCCAAGATTCTTAGCCTCATTAATATCATTGGGCATGAGCTTCATCTCATGAAACAGGCCTTTAATCAATCAACATATAATCATGAGTAATTATACAATATTCATCCCAGTATTGTGTCAGTTGCCATATCTTCTAGGCAGATTAGTTTTTAAATGTTTTTACTCTAGGTAAGCACCTGTACCTTAATATTAGAAACCAAGGTAAAAACAAACGTAAGTGGTGGTTATCTTTATACATGATAGCCACATATACTTGATAACAGTTAAACAAATGCAGGCCAGTAATTTGAAAATGTGCGAGTGGAAGAGCTGGAGAGAGAAAAGCAAATGGGGAAATTCTGTAATGATATTTTAACTTGAAAAAAAATTTAAATACCAAAATAAAATAAAAATAATCACATAAAATTTCACACTAGCATAATAAATGAAAAGTGTTCTCACGTGAGACCAAATCAGCCTCCTCTTCCTAAATATTGTAAATTAAGAAATTAAAATCTCATGATTTATCATTTGTTACATATTTTTCATATATAGCATGCAATGGATTCTTCATAACTATTACTATTATAAGGTGTCAGTAATGGTGACTTTGATATAGACTATAGTATGTATTAAATTAAAGTGATTTTCAACAGTGCATTTCTTTGCCCCTAAAGCATCCTAAAACAATTTCTTTAATAGTTTTAGCTCCAATACATACCTTATTGGAAGGATTATTAATGGGTGATGTCAGCAATTAAAGATTTAAAAAAAATTGTATTTGAGAAACTTTGCCAACAAAGTAAGCTGAGAAATAAACCATGACCTTCTGTGACCTGTTTTATAAAACATCCTTTTAAAAATGTTTTGTGAGACTATATTATCTGTAAACACTGTGCAATTGAATATACACATCTGGTTTTATAAAGCTATCTTTATCTTTACTCTAATTTAGGTAAAGTTGATTTAAATTATTATTTTCTTTTTATTATATTGTTGCATATATCCCATGGAATGAAAAAAATTCACTAGGTGTTTTTATTTTTGGTTTTGCTTTTGTTTGTGTTTTGTTGTTGGTCTTATTTGTTTGTTTTGTACTCCTACAGGCCATGAAAGTAATTGAAATAATGGATTGTTCTATATGTTCACATAGATTCAAGCAGCAAATGACTTTGTTTATTCTAAATATTTAAATCTTAGCATTTCACACTGTACTATTCTTAGAGATCTGGAGAAACTTCGCTCTTTTCCTTGTTTTCTCTGGGTACTATGAGTCATGGGAAACTGGTTGGGATGTATCTATTTTCAATAAAAAAGAAAAAAATCTCTTTTTAAATATTTTTAAACCACTGAGTCCAGTTAGTGTTGCCTCTATAGCTAGAAGGAAGGTGAGACATGATCCTAGAAGAAACTGAAAGGGAAGTGTGAGGGGCAGATATGATTCAGATAAATGAAAGGGAAGTGTGAGGGGAAGATATGATTTGCATAAATGAAAGGAAAATGTGACGGGTAGATATGATTTGGATACATGTACATGTAGAATTTTTCACAAAATGAATAAAAGCCCCTTTTGGAATCAAAATATTTTAAAGAAGAGAACTAAAACAAACTAAGTAGCCACTACAATAGTATAGTTTAGTAGTTATTTTTTTTCTGCTACTCCAGGCATTTGCCTGGAGTTGTGTTTGTCAAAGCCTGATGTTATTGGCTGATATAAAGACCAAACATTCTACTAAATATCATACAGTTCACAAGTGTTTTAGTCAGCCTTAATTGCTAGCTCATCTAGAAATCTTTGAGAGGAGAAACCTCAATTAAGGAATTCCCTAGATCAGGCTTGTCTTTGAACATGCCTCTGAGGGATTGTTGTGATTATTGATTGTTGAAGCACCCAGCTTACTGTCAGTGACAACATAGAAAACATATAGTCCTGATCTATGGGGGAAAAAAAGAAGCTACCTAGGCATTAACCAGCGAGCAGAACAAGAGAGCAAGCCAAAAAGCAAATTTTCTCTGTTTTCTGCTTTGAGTTCCTCCTTCAGTTCCTGCCCTGACTCCCCACAATGATGGACAATAACATATAATACGAAGTAAACCTTACCTTTCCCCAAGCTGCTTTTGGTTGTGGTGTTTGTCACAGCAACAATAAACTAGAACAAGATGGGCCCAATAGCAAAGACTGAACTAACTCTTTATTCCCTTACAGTGGAGCTTAGCAACTCAGACACAGTAGTGTAGGAAATTGAGAACCACACTTCAGCGCTATCAATGTCAAGCAAATTAGTTAACATGCCTCAAGGGTCTCCTTTCTTGCAAAATTGTGTGGTCTTAAAGAATTTCTAAGTATAGGAATTGCATAAATGTGCAAAATACCATAGTTATCTCATTCCTCCCAGAATAAAAGACTTTTCTGAGACCCTGCTTCATTTGTTTGTCAAGACATTGCATTTTAGTTTTTATTACAATTAATTTTTGTTGTTTAACTTAATAATAGACAAGAAATAACATTCAAAAATCCATACTATAGAACAATTGGTATTTAAACTTCTATGTTAAATTGCTTTGAATATCTTAGTTTTGAAATAGCTTTTAAAATATACTTTGGCCTTTTTTGGCTATTAAACCAAGACCACTCCCTAAGTACACTGTATACTTTGAGGAGTCTACCTTCTTCCTTGTGTTCCTAATCCATAAAACGTTACTCAGATAGCTAATTAGATTATCATGCTACATGATCTTACCACGAAGGTTTTAAGCACATGGAGATAAGTAAGTGATTGAAATTATAAGCCATTTCTCTAGAGAAACTGTTTGGGTCATAGCTACAGGATATTCACTTGAAGAATCATAAGGAATGGTTTCTCAGGTAGGTCAGGACATAAAGTCATCCCTGATTTGCACTGGAAAGTGAAAATCCCTTTATGAGAAGCATTTTCTAACTTTGCCTATCTCTCCAGGTACCATATGCCAATCACTATAAGTATACAGATGAGATCACACCCATTCTACAGGGATAGAAACAGTTAAGAAGCTTGGTCTGATTGCATACCCATAAAGAGGTTTACCCAGTGTGGCAACTTGTTCAGAAAGTAATTTTGTTGAAATGTAGGAAGAGCTTCTGTTAATTGTCTTGAAAAGAAGTCAACAGTTTTTTGTTTTATTGTTTTTTCTTTTTTTTGAGTGGCAAGTCTAGTAAACATTTCAGGCTCTATAAGATGTATTTCCTCTGTCAAATCTGTTCTACTGTTTTCCAAAGCATCTGTACACAATCCTGAAGTGAACAACTGTGGCTGTTTCCCAATTCAAACTTACAGAAAGATTGAGCTACGGTTTATAGGCTTGAGTCTGAAACATTCCCTAATGTCCCATGACCTAGCCTGCCCACACCTCACTCCACACACTTTTTACTGCTAGAGGTGTTCGGTTCAAAATTGTGTTTGTGTGTGTGTGTGTGTGTGTGTCTGTATTACAGAGCCTGAAATGTTTACAAGACTTGCCACTCAAAAGAAAGTCCCATTCAAAAAAATTATCAGAGGCTCTTCATGCATGTGTATATGTACATATATCATATATGTATGTACATATATATATGAAGAACATATATAACCTTGGGACCCTTAAATCCTCAGGTCATTCAAAATTAACTTCCTAATATTTTTTTTCACCACAGCCTGTCTTCTGTTACTATTTACTCCTTTCTAGTCAAACCTTTGGGTTCCTTGACAAGTAGAAATGCAGGTTTTACTAGAGCTTCATGAAATTGAAGAGAGAACTGTTCTCTGCTACTGGCCTGTCGAATGGCTCTAATAACTACTTTCCCGTGACTAGATGCCTTACTTATCCTTTTTATAGAGAGACCTTTGCATGTCATGGCCTAGAAAATGTAGATGCCCTCTGCAG
The DNA here is from genome assembly GCA_021653895.1 of Mastomys natalensis. Classification (NCBI taxonomy): domain Eukaryota; kingdom Metazoa; phylum Chordata; class Mammalia; order Rodentia; family Muridae; genus Mastomys; species Mastomys natalensis. The sequence goes on along the minus strand of JAJTUV010002161.1, from coordinate 22,826 downwards.
TTAAGCTAGATTATTTCCAGACGACCAGTGATAAAGTGTAATTAGAATTATACAACAACCACTCTCTAATTGGGTATGGGTTGCTTTTGGATAAAAATTATTTTAATCTATTTAACAAAGTATAGCATACTTTTGGTGAAAAGGCACCATGTTTCAGGAATAAAGCATTTGAATAACATTTTGATGTCCTAAGTGTCTTTACTAGTAGATTAGCCAGTGTTTCAGAACTTTGGCATTTAATTCTCCATTTGAACCTCTGACTATTAACCTTTGAAATGGGGAAAGGGTAACAATCATGATAACTGCATTGAGTTTTGTTCACACCTGAATGAAGGATGTTAAGGAGTTTTATTGCCTAGTATTGTTCCATATGAACATGAATTTAAAAATTGAGATTAAATGAATTGGATACAATACAAAACATGCTAAATACCATTGTCAACAAAATATTTCTTTTTGGTTTTGCAGGTTTTGATAGTAATTTGTTTTTATTCTAATCAGAGAAGTTTTCTACTAGGAAGATGGAGATATCTGGATTCCTGGAGTGCTTACCAAGCTAGCCTAGCCAAATAAGTGCTCTCTAGGTTCAGAGAGATATGCTATCTCAAAAACTGATTTGGACAGTGATTAAAGAAAACTGTCAACCCCTAGTCTCTACACATACATCTATATTCATACACACAGATGAATACACACACACACAGCACATGTATACACACAAAAGGAAAAAAAATACTATTTGGGTTTATTTTGAATTATTTTTTACATTGATACTCCTAACTTACTTCAAGACAATGTTTTATTAATTTTATTAGTGAAGAGTAATATCACAAAATAATTGGTTTCTCCATGAAATTATATAATATAATTGGATAATATTCTATACCATACTCCCCTCTCCTGTCACCTCCCATAATCTCTCTTCTACTTTCACATTTTCTATTTTAATGCTGGTTTAGACATATAAGAGAAAACTATGGTATCTGTTCATTTTGAACAAATATGTTCACATATTTATATGTCACATTTATATATAACAAGAGTTTATATGTAACATCTATATGTAACAAGAGTTCTGGTTCATAGAGATACAAGTAGACAATGGAGAAGCTAACCATCATCTGTTCGGTATATTAACATTATATACATAAGAGATTGAAAATCTCAATATTAATGCTGCCACCTCAAACTCAAAACAGTTTTTTATTTCTTTGATGTTTTTAAAAAAAATTTTGAGATTATAATTTGTATGTGTTGAAGCCTCTGGGGTTTTCCCCATCCATATTATTATGTCTATTGTTGATGCCCTTGCTCTGCTCATGTTCAGACAATCATGTCGGCAAGATGCTATGGGTATATAGCATTATAAGAGAAAATTTCACAGCAAAGTCCATGATTCTCCAGTTCCTTGAATCTTTCTGCTCCCCCTTCTACCATGTTTCCTGAGACCTACTTGCAGGAATGTTTTATATATGTATCTATTAGGACTGAGCTTCACAACTCTGCATTTTAGTTGTTTGTTGTTTTTTATATCAGTCTCTGCTGCAAAAAGAAGCTTCCTTGATGAGGGGTGAGCACTGAGAATAAGGACAGATATTAAAAGTGTGGTAAGGGATTGCACCAGTTTAAGTTTAAACACTATAAGGGTACTGCTCATCCTTAGAAATTAGTTCAAATATTATTTTATTAACAAAATTTTTGGTTCTAAGCTTCTTCTTCTTAGGCACATTCTTATGCTACCTTCCCTCCTCTCATTCCTTTTAGCCTTTCCTCTGCCTCTTTTTTTTTTTTTCTGAAAGGGGCAGTTGTTGATGTGCAAAATGCTTTTGTATGATTTCAAAACAAGCATGATGACTATTTACTTGCCAAGCATTTCTTCAGAAGCCCTGTGATAGATGGAGTAGAATTTGTAACATCAAAGAGCTTAATTTGAAACCAGACTGTTTATTATACAGCCTCTAGTTTGAGGGAGTATTTGAGAGAAGGTAGAGGTAACTAGCCAGAAGAAGCCAGAAGAAGATCACAAATAAACCAGAAACAGATATTCATTTTATTTAAACTTATATTCATATTTGAGGAGGCAGAGGTATTATGTGTTCCATTACTGGCTCTTTATCTACTTGTGGTTGTGATAACTACCAACTCAACTCTATCTTCTGTAGTCAATGAGTGTGTGCATTTAGACAGAATATAGATATTTAGCTATACTGGATTATAAGGATAAACTGGTCTTTTTTCTTTTTGCTAGTACAATGAATTTATTTGATTTCAAGGGCTAGTTCGAAGGACTACATTTAGGCCCTTGGGCATTTATTAAACCATCAATATTATATTTGAAAGGTTAAAAGCTCTATCTGTTTTCCACTTAGTATTATGTATACACTTGAGGTGGGAAAGGGAGGAACTTTGTCACTGAACCTACACATTTTTCTATCCTATGCCTAGACCAATGCCTAATCTCAAAGTTAACTGATGGTTGAATCAGTGTTTACTTTATAGTACAAATAATAAGAGTTCAAATGTTTCTATTTGACAAATGAGTTCAATTTTAAAGCCAATTTCTACCACAAAGAACTGGATGTAAAATCTCTAGATTTTACAGTATTGATTAATATATTCAAAAGTAACTTTGAAGCTAAAAGGGATATCAGAAGGAACATTTCATTTACTTTTAAATAAATTTTTACATGCTATTGCCTGGGGAGGTTGATGAATAAATCAAAGAATGTTCATGTGTAGTCCTTATGCAGATTTTAAATCAAGAAAATGAGTATATAGCTATATGGTATTCTATAGCAAATTGAGAAGTACAAGTTTATTATTATTATTGTTGAACATTTATAAACAGAAATTGCTATACTTGAAAGTACATATAACCATATGTCTATTCATTTACAAAAAATATAATAAATATGCTTTAGGTTGATAAAGGTACATCCTTTATGGAAAGAACACGAAATTGAGTTGGGCAGAATCAGGGTTCTCACTTTCTATATTCTGTACTATTTGGTGTTTTAAGATGATGATAATAAGGTATTTTGTAATTTTTAAAATACTATTTATAAACTTTCATACTAAAATATTCTATTCATCAACAGTTAATATGGTATATATACTTAACAGGAAAATATCACTTGTAACATAGTATCATATACAATGGATATATACATTAAATTTTTGAAAACCACAAAAGAAAAAAAGCATTTTATTATGTGCATATTCAATAACCAGCTGAAGAAATTTGGGTAATCAAGCTACTTCTTGTTTATGTTTTTACTTTTTAAAAGTTTAATATAGATTTTTACAGATTTTGGTAAGTTCATGGAGCATTTCATACAATGTATTTGGACCACATTCCTCGCTGAGATCCACCTATCTACTCGACTCAAATTTGTGTCCTCCTTTTCAACAATCAAGTCTAGTTTGTGCTGCTAATATATTCTTGGATGTATGGTCATCCACTAACGCTTGATCATATCCTTAAAGAAAACTGAATCCCCACCTACCAGCAGCTCTTAATTGCCAATAGCTCCTCAATTAGGGATGAGATTTTGTCCCATCCTCCCTTTACCATGCTGCAATTTTTCTCTGCCTTTTGTTTGTGCAGAACTTATATATGTTGTTATAACCGTTGTGAGATAATATTTACAGATGCTTTGTCATTTCTCGAATCCATCAACTCTGTTCTTTGGCTCTTACAGTCAGTCTTTCTACACTTTACGATTCCAGAGACTTTGGAGGAATGATATGATATGTAATTTGAGCTGATCATTATACATTCTCTTATTTTCTACACCTTGACCAGTCATGGCTTTCTGTATTAATCATCACCCATTACAAGTAGAAGATTCTTTAATGAGAGTTGTTCTCTCATAAGATATACTTATCTATATGTATAATGATAAGTACATATGAATTTGTTTAATACTATGTCCACTTAGCAAAATAACATTAATTTCTTCCCTGTGTCCCATTCCTTGTGTAGCCACAGATTCTTAGCAGGAAAATGGTGCCAGGTATTATGGAACATGTCATAAATTCGCTTATAAAGTGTTTTATAATTTCCATGACATTTTTGTCAGTATTTCACCAATGGGCATGTCTTGCCAAGCAAGTTATTATTGTAGCATACAGGATTCAAAGCTGAATAAGTCAAGTGATTACTTTTATCCTCTGGAATCATGCATAACACCTTCTAGTACTATAAAAGCTAGTCAGTAGGGATGAAGCTTTCAGGTCAGTACAAGCTTGAGTTCTTCATGATATACAGCTCATGGGTGTGGTCTGTTCCTCAATGGGGTCGAACTGTCAAGTTCTGGAAGATAGTCAAGAGCATTACCAATAGCTTGTAATGTTTAGGTGTCTATGACAACCCACTGGCAAAGACTCCAAAAAAGATAACCCATTTCTGATAGTGGGATTTTTATCTGTTAACTGGTGGTATAAAATGGGGGAATCCGTGTCTGAGCATAGGATACCTACACATTTTAATGATTTTGTATGTGTGTATAGTATATTTTAAGAAGTTTCTATAGTAGTAGAATTTCCACATGATTTTTTCAAAAGGTCTTTAATGTTAATTATTTCTCCCCTTATTCCTTTCTCTGTCCTGCCCTCCTACTAAGTCTTCTTTAATAATTTTTATGCTTATAGTACAATGTGTTTTTTATGCAGGCTTCCTCTGTCTACCATTTGAGGAAAGATCTTGACATGGTCATGATAACTAGGTAACTAGATAATGTTATAATTGGCAAGACTGTGTTTCTGTTGGTTGTTGTAGCACGTTTATAATAATCCATCACGTTATCTCCTTAGTTACCAGTGTGAAAAGGGGATTTTGTGGTCTGAAACTGATTACATTTCCTTTGGTAGGATTCTTGATGTATTGGAAAACACCAAGATCACAATCTCAAGTATTCCCAAAGGTTTCTTCCAGTGGCCAGTATTAGAGAAAATACAGTTGGAATTCCCTCCTAGTTTTTAGAGATGTGTACATGATTATGCGATGACTCACTGTTTTTACTTAGTTGATTCCACTTTCATTGTGGACAGGCTTTCTGGAGGGTCAGCTTTACTTGCATGTGTGTATCCATTCCACACTGAAGCATTTTTTATGAGAAAGCATTCGTAGAGCAGTTTGCCATTTTGTTTTACAGGCAATCTGCAGGCTATGAAATGGTCATCTGGCTTGTTAATTTGTCTCAGGAAAGCAGTTTTACCTTTCTTATACCCATGGCTGACAGAGAGCCAAAGGGGTAACTCAGGGAAGCCATGTAACGCCCATCTGTCGATTCCAAAATGGGTGAGGGGTTAGGCTTGACTCTTCATTAAATTGAAATTTACTGATTTGTATTTGTCCCAAAGTGGACAAATGTGATATTGTGATGCTAGCATGATAGCTCATTGGCACTGATTCATCAAAGTGAACCAGTCTAACAAAATATATGTTGAGTGCATTCTGTACTAGACCTTTTGCTAGACAGACTGTTAACAATGATGGAACTGAAGAAATTATATGATATATGCAATTATAAGATGGTGAATATGTGACTAATTTTGAAGGGGAAACTGGCCAGAAAAAGATTTTAGAGTGAGTTGAGGGAGGAGAAGAACCCGACAGCTCATTGAGTTCAAGGAAATGGAAAAATGTTGTTTAAATGTTGTTTAATCAGGATGCAGGTAGTTAGCAATGTTCTGTGAGGTTACAGAGTCTTGGCTGTCATCTTGAAGTTCTTTTTATCAACTTTTGAGTAAAGAAAATTTTATATTATGAGATACCATGTAGTGTTTTGGTATTGTGTATACATACTGAAATTATTAAGTCAAGTTTATATTGTATTGCTTTATATCCTTATAACTTTTAGTAATGCACACATTTAGGAGTGAATATCAGTTATTTCAAAACATACAGCACACAGTGCTCTTGACTGTAGTTCCTATGCTGCAGAGTATGTCTCAAAATTTATTCTAACTGACTGTAATTTAGTATTCTAGAGATCTTCAACTTACTTCTTTAAATAGACTCAGAAAGATTTTTTTAAATGTCTGCTATTTATTGACTAAAATATAAATTTGTCATGCAATATTTTCCAATATTATTCTATCTCATGAGACATTAAAATTTCTCTACAATTTAAAATCTAATTTATTCAAAGAATTTTAAGCAGAGGTATTACCTCATAGAATTTTCAATTGATAGTGACAACTTGGGGCAGAGAGACACAGGATGGCAATCCAAGGGCTTTCAGGTAGGCAGTGCCTAAACTAAGAAGTATTTTGTCAGAAAATAATGAATGCTATGTGTTTGAAATGGTTCTAAGAGGTTAATAAAAGAACCTATGATTTTCACTGGCTCTTGCATATCATCAACATACAGAAATACAAAGAGATGGCCTGGTGTTTTTGAAATAACTGTAAGCTTGGAATAAGAAAACTGGGTTCAGGACCTTAACCTACTATATAACTGGTAAAAAAAAAAACCACAATGATCATTTTTCCCTTTTCCTATCTGGGATTCCCTCAGTTACAATTGAGGAATTGAAACTTTCTAGCCATTTCCTTGAGTTATGTGGAATAAGTGGGATAGTACTCTTGAAAGACAATGTGTTATACAAACATTGGTCTCTGAGGCAGCTGTTGTTAATGGACTGAGTATTGTGCCTGCCTCACAGGGTTGTTGTGAACATCAAATAGGATAATGGGTTGAAAGCATTTTTCAAACTTTAAAGTGTGATTCAAATGTTAGGAATTAGTAAAAATAATAAAAGAGAACAATTCATTCTCTATCCAGATGCTCTGGTTCCACTGTGACTCATATTCTCATTCAGAGCTGTCCAGATGAAATGCCACTTAATTTCTGATGGCTGGGGTTCCACACACAACTGAATCAAATGGAACCATGAGATTCTGGGCATTAACTTCTGCCCTGTCAGAGTTTGACTCTAGAATTTCCAGGATACTCATTTTTGCAAGAGCTGTAACCACCCTTGTACTCACATCTAGTTCTGTTGCCCATGTGCATACTGAATTTGGCCTCGGATTCCAGATTCCAGAGTCAATAGGACACTTAATTTCTATCAAATTGGCTTAAACATTGAGTTTGATGCCCAGTAGGGCCACATGTTTTTTCCAGGGAAACTAATCATCATGAAATAAGACTTGATCTATAAATCAAGTTTCATATGCTTGCGATCAGTAGAAATACCTTAACAACCACAATGAACTATTTCCAGTGGAGTTAATCACATGGAAATTTTGGTTTTTGTATCTGCAAAATGGAAAGTAAAACTGAGAATTAGAGCAGATCCCACTCCTACCATCAAAATTCCAAAGTAAATAAAAAGATTGAATATCTTTCTATTACACTGTTTACTAATAGAGGCATGTTCTTAATTCTACATAGTTATTCTATTTTAGTGGAATCAGTTTAACATATTCGGCCTTTGGGCTTTCACTGACCATGATGTATTTTTTAACTAGATATTATTTAGAATAGGAAGGATGGGAGGAGCCACAGTCTTTATCTCTTTGCTCTTACCAAAGAAGTGAAAGTTATAATTCTCAAAAAGAAATGCTAGACTGAATGAAGCAATATTAATGAACTTAGTACATATTTGAGAAGTTTATACTGAGTTGAAATTTCAAGTTATCATGTAATATATTTAAAAATTAAAATTGAAAAAAATAATGAAAATTTCCAAGAAAAAAATGTATCCACGTATTCTTCATGTGAAATGTGACTTTTTAGCATATTATAATTCTTTTAAATTTAAATATCTTTTACACATTATGTTGTAGCTTCTAATTTTTAATGCTATTTTAAATACTAGTGTCCAAAACAAGTGACTGATTAAACTTATGTTTAGGCTAAATAAAATTGAGGAAAATTAATTTTTATGTTCTTTAATCGTCATAGCCATAAGACCAATGCTGAATAAGCATGTGTGTTTAGTGTGCATGATTTAATAGTGCAGATATATAACATTTTCATCAATATTTAAGTTACATTGGGGACTTTAACCATAGAGTTAGTATACTATGCTGTGCTGACCTGCTTTTTTCCTGTTAGACAGCTGTTCTTCTTTTAATTTTGAGATATAATGGATACAGTTACAGTGTATGCTCTGCTCATGGTTATTTGTTTTGGTTAAATTGATTTTAAGGATCAGTTTCAAAAGTGATGTTTTTAAGCTGCAAAATATGAACAGACTCTTTGGAACATGCCCTAGTTCATTTAAATTTTCATAAACTTGAAAATGGTTTTTAATAACATACGTGATTATATTAAAGTGAAATTTTACTAATACTGGTCATTTTAAATTTACTAGCTTTTGTTCTGCACCATTTTCATTAAAATGTTGTTTATGTCTTATTTACTCTATGTGCAATTTATTATTATTAATAATGTGGGCTCTTAGCTTGATTTATTTATGCATTGAAATAACTGTTTACGTTTTTGCCTGTTTTTATTTTGATTTGCCTGTTTGATTTTAACTTATATATCAAGATCTCTGAAGCCTCTCCACAGAATACATTATTTTTATAACAATGTATTTTTGTCAGTCATTTGTTTATTTTTACTTAAATGCTTTTGCACACCAGATAAATTCTTAGATGATAAAGAGTCAAATAAGTGAATATTTACATTTTAAAGTGCTCGTTGGTATTCCTATGACAAAATTACAAATAGTAGACATTATTAAGCTTTTTAATCCTTGTAAATATGATAGATAAAAATAGTAGTTAATTATCACTTTATGTTGCCTCTCATCAACTATGAATGGAAATGAACATCATTTCACATGTTTATTGGCCATTTTTATTTGTTTCCATGTGAGCAGCCTGTTCTTAGCCCAATCTCTGTTTATTTGGCTTTTCATATGTTTCTTATATATTTATGGAGCTGGTTTTATATAGAGGAACTTGACTCCTTGTTGTTTGAGAGGTCTGCCAGAGCCTGACATATACGGAAGCAGATGCTCACAGCTAACCATTGAACTGATCAAGGGGTTCCCAATGGAGGAGTGAGAGAGAAGACTGAAGGAGCTGAAAGGGTTTGTGACCCCATGATGAGAGCAACAATACCAACCAACCAGAGCCCCCAGGGTTTAAATCACCAGCCTGGGAGCACATAGGGAGGGACCCATGGCTCCAACTGTATATGTAAGGGAGGATGGCCTTGTTGGGCATAGGTGGGAGAGGAGATCCTTGGTCCCATGAAGGCTGGACACTGTGTGTGTATGGGTTAATTTGAGGGTGGGAAGATGGGAGTGTGGGGGTAGGTGGGGTACATCCTCATGGAAACAGGAGGAGGGGGATGGGATAGGGGGTTCCTGGGCAGGGGGAATGGGGTAAGTGGATGACATCTGAAATGTAAATAAAATATCCAATAAAAAATCACATTTAAATCCATTCATAGGTTTTCATATCCATCAGACTTAAATTATAAGGTACATTGAAATCTTGTCTTCATTTTATCAGTGTTTGGAGTTCATACTTCAGAGACTTTATAGATAAGTTTGATTTAAATCATATTTGAGAAGTATTTTCACAAAAAGACTCAATAATTGTCATGAGAGTTAAAAGGGACATTATAGAGGACATAATTCAACATTCATTTTCTCATGAATATTCATTTTTTCTTTATAAAGGAAAATGAAGTCAGTGTTAAGGAAGGAAAGAGTGTCTAAAGGGTACATAGGAAGTTATTGCACAAGGGTTAATTGCAACTCCTTAGCTCTTTTACTCCTTCTGTTTAACAACAACAAAACATTTTTTTTAAAAAAAAAATACAAATTAAGCAACTCAGAGCAAAAGATGCAACATATTTGAAAATAAAGCACCTTACATTTCAGAGTAATTTCCACTCATTAAAAACACTAGTATGCGTTAAATTATATATATATATACTCTAGTTATTTAGTTGAACAAATATCTAAAGGAACATAGCCTTCTTAGCTACTGTAGTTACAAATAGTAAAAATGTGGCTTTATTTTAACAGGAATTAAGTATAGGTGTTAATCTGATGAATATGAGAACTGAAAGGAATCAGGTGGACTGCTTTCTGTGTTTCTGTGTTTGGGCAAAGTATTGGATGAAATCGAAATGCTTTCAAATTGTTCAGAAACTTAGCCACTGTAATCTACTTTGAATGCAGAACTTCCCAGGTTATTATCATTCTAATGCCCTCGTTGGGATCCTCAGTGTAATTAGGGTCAATCTAAGGTCTTTAGCCCAGTTTATCCTAGTGCAACCTGAATCATGCAGCTTTATTCATTTATACTTGTTTTTGCACATACAGATTTCTGGTATAGGACAAATTTCTAAAAGGACTGGAAATAACTTCATTCATCTCATTTCTACTCATGAGACCTTCATCTCTTGTTAATAAGCTCAGGATATTGGGTTTCTGACTGTGTTTGCCCCAGCTCATATACAAGGTGAAGAACCCTTCACACTGGAAAAAGCAAGCCAAACAGAATAGGATAAACTATCATTCCCAGATGCTACTTGTTGAGCATGGAGAGAATCAGTCTGGGAGGATGTCACTGGTCATGACACCGCACTGCACTGACACAGAGATGCTGCTTGTGGGATGAGAGGAAGGCCATTACAACAGAGACCACACAAGCATTTCATTGAGCTTCCTTGAGCGTTTGTTTGCTTTGTTTTCACACTTTCATTTCATTTTGAATGAGGCATGAAGTTTCTTGTTATGGACTTTTTGAAGACCATATTGGTATTCATATTGGTCATCCTAAACTAAGAATAAATTGATAGCTCTAAGATTAGATACTGGGCACAGGTAAAACAGCAGAGCAATGAGAAGGTTATCAGAGAAACATAAGTAAGAGTCTTATTAGATCACATTCATTGTGTGTGTAGAAAACTATACACATATGCTAAATTGTGCTTATTCAAGAATAATCTTTAAAATATGTAAGGCAGAGTCAACTTTGAAGCATCAGTCAAGGTAAATATGGATCTATTAGTAAAATAGAGATAGTATAAACCCGAAAAAGCACAAGCTGACCAAATATTGCTTGAATAATATAATATCTTGATCCAGGAGCAACTCTTACAATGTCATGCTTAACAATAAAATCATACTTATCTCTAGTATATTAGAAGATTTTACCCTACCTAAATGAAGTAGGAGGAAAACATTGGAACTATTTATCCTTTGATAAATGTGGGACAAAATTTTAAAATCTCCATAACATAGAAATAGTATTTAACGGTACCTAAGCACATCCTATAGTAAAACGTAAAAGTCTAAGTGAGCTTAGGAACACCTCCGATTGGAAAAAAAAATTAAAGTTAAAGCTGACCAGTTGGAAAGAAGTCTAAAAGATAAAAACACTGGGCAATGTGAGCAGAATCATCAGAGGTTCCACAATGTTGTGGAAACAGAATTCTCGGTAATTGTTCAACCAGTTCACTAAGCAAACAAATGCTCAAGCAAGAAAGAACAAGTCTCGGAAAAGGACAATTTTCTGTCCAGATTTATTAGAATATGTATAGTATCTGTGAGACATACATAGAGGGGGAGAATATTGCCCATACACAAGAATAATTAAGTATAAATAAAAATGTCCAGGAAGAAATACAGATGCTGAACTTAGAGGTAAAGACTTAAAATAATCTCTTTTAAATACACTAAAAAAATATAGAAACTGTCTAAAATAACGAAATCATAAAAGTACAATTTCAATAATTACATGAAGAATAGAAAACCTAGAGTTGAGATGTACAATAATTGAAACTAAAAAAGTATGAAAAGACTTCCAAAGTAAATTTCAGTTAGCAGAGAAACTAAAAAGAATATTTGAATACATAATAAAACATATTATATATTTTATAATGTAGAAAGGAAAATGATAAATGATAGAGAAAACTGAAGAGTCTCAAAGACATATGAAACACCTTACTGACACTCCAGCCTGCAAGTAATAACACTATTAGAAATGAAGGAGAGAACTAAACAGAAAGAACATTTGAAGAAGGCTGACAAAAATTATTGAAAAACTTGCTAAAAACATTAAGATTCACAGCAACACTCATAAGAAATTCTTCAAGAAAGAGGAGACTGACACTCAGGCAAATCAGAGTCAAAGGGGAGAAGCCAAATATAACATCAGCCAGAGAAACAAAATAGGGAAAGGACAATAAAATTAAGCTGCCATCTAACAATCCTAAATTAAGCATAATTAGCTTTTGATTCTGATTTTCACATATTGATTTACTCATTATAATTAAAACTCTACCGAAATGACTTGCAAATAAAAAATGTTACACAGCAAGATTAGCAAGACCAAAGTTTAATATATCTCATAGAATTTCTGAACTGTGAATCTATGGAGCCTGTATTAGGTTTTACACTTCTACTGCCAATTACAGTTTTATAAACTTATCCACCACAAAAAGAAATCGATGGCAGAGCAAAGCAACTACCTTTATATCCTCTTTCATGACTCATTTGTTCATTACCTGGATTTTGTCATTCCCTATGACCTAATATTTATCATTTCTTGTTCTCCTTCCTGCATGCTATACTGTACCCACAAGTATAGTTGTTTACATATGCAAATATGCAATGACAACAATAACAGATTTTTTTCTGGAATTTTATGACCTTGTTTAATATTATATATTGTACTTTCATCCTTTTTCCCATAAATTTGTGATTCTATTTTTCTTTAGAGCTGAATAGTAGTCTACTTTATAAATTACAAGTGAAATAAAGACTTAACCAGGAAAATGAAAATAGCAAAATTTGTTATTAGTTAACATACTTTGCAATAAAAATGAAAATAACTGGTTAAAGACTAATAAAGTAAGGTTAAAATATTTATTTATAGATTGTATTTCCTTAATTTCATATTTTTCATATAGTAAAATTCTATATGGAAGTTTATAGAAATATTATACTTTTGACAATAAAATACAAAGGAAGGGAGAGAGGTTTAATAAAATTGCAGTAAATAAATGGTATCATAGTAAATAAAATCACAGAAAGCAATGACAAAATGGTATTAGTATTACTGATGATTGACATAAAAATTTATAAAATTAATCATACATTTTTCACTTAACTTACTTAAATGACATAAGCATGTACTAGTTTATTGCTAATTCATATAGACAAATCATAGCTATCAGATATTTGGAGCCAGGGTCTCTCTATGTAGTACTGGCTAGCCTTGAACTTGTTGAGATTTGTTAAAGATGAAGACCACCACACCTGGCTTTGTTAATAGTTCATATTTAAGAAGAGACACTGAAGCTACAGAAGAGTAGTTTCAGCAACTCATAGTGTTTTAACAATGTAAATCTGAGGGAGATTCCAGAAACAGTATGTACCCCTAGAGCAATCACTGGGAAAATTATACTTTTAAGAAGTTACTAAAATAGTTAAAATTGGTCACAAAAAATATACATGTTTTGGCCAGGCAGTGATGGCACACGCCTTTAATCCCAGCACTTGGAAGGCAGAGGCAGGCGGATTTCTGAGTTTGAGGCCAGCCTGGTCTACGGAGTGAGTTCCAGGACAGCCAGGGCTATACAGAGAAACCCTGTCTCGAAAAAAAAACAAAAAAAAACAAAAACAAAAACAAAAAAAACAAAACAAAAATACATGTTTCAAAATGATGAGATAATAAAAAAGTAACAGGGGAGCAAAATAGTCAAGGGAAGCAATATAGGAGAAATAAACTTAACCCTAACAGTAATACCATTATGTAACTTGCATGGCAGAAATGAGGACATTCTAAAGAGCTTCTTGGATCTATCGGTCGACTATCAGACAGTTGAAACAATTGACTTTCTCCAGCTCCTCAAAAAGGGGATTGGATTGTTCCCAACAGAAATCCTAGGCTGGTAAAACAAAATGTTGCCAGCCGTAGGGACAACAGGTCTCCTAGAAACAGATTTCAAACAGTTGTAATAGTTTGTCAGAAGTGCAGACAATGATGACTCAAAGGTGTGTGGGACCACATAAAGTATGAAATATTCTCTAGGTTAGATCATATAATAAGCCATACGAAAACACTTTTCAGCTTCAAATTATAAGAATCAAGGAAGTAAAAATCCAACCTACAGAGTAGGACAAAATGATTTCAAACCGTGAATTTAATAAGTGGGTTTTAGGAAAGATATTTAAAGAACACTTACACTCTCATAATTAAAGGACAAATAAACTCAATTTAGATATTTCTCCTAAGCAAACAAACAAATAGAAATTGTTGAATGGAACTCATCTCTATGGAAATTAAAGTACTGACTACAGTGACCTACCATGTCATACTGACTAGAATGGTAATAACAACAACAACCACAGTAATAGAGAAAGTGACAAGTATTGCCAAAGATGTTGGAAAATCAAAGTTGTTGTGCACTGCCTGCTGCCAGAGATGTACACAGGTACCCCTGGCTTGGCAAAACCCAGTGGGCACATAAAGCTAATCATACAAATACCCTATCACAATTCCCAATCAAGCATGATACATATAAACTACTTCATTCTTAGATACGTATGCAGAATCGAAATATATGGTCACATAAAAACCCAAATATGACTGTGCACAGTATCATTATTAATATTATCCATGAATAGAAACAAAACAAATGTTTATAAAATGAACAAATAAGCATAGTGGAGTATGTCTATACAAGGATCATCCATTACTGCTATAAATGACTGAACCTTCAAAGTTCAATATGAAGAGAACCAGTCATCAGCATCATATTTTGTATGATTCTATTTACATAAATTGTTCAAACTTGGCCAATTCTTAGAGACCAAAATGTTGATTCAGTTCATAGAGGCTGCAGAAAATGGAGAATGAGGAGAAACTGCTAGGGTTGTAGGGTTTGCCTTTAAGGAAATAAAACCATCCTGGAATTGAATAGTTGTCCAACTCTATAAATACATCAAGATCAATCAAATTCTACACTTTAAATGGATAGACATTTTGTTACATAAATCATAATGATGATGTTTAAAACACAAAAATGTTTCCCTTCTCCCATATTCTTCTACTCCTCTATATTAATCTCCTTTGTCTTTTTTCCCCAAAATTACATTTCAATAACCCTGTTGTCTGCCATTACCTTGAGAGACAGTTGTGGGTTAAAACCTATTTGGCGGTGCACTGTGTGTGTGTGTGTGTGTGTGTGTGTGTGTGTGTGTGTGTATCATCCCATGCACTGTGCTAAACACTTGACATGGAATGGCTTCTTTAATCTAGACAACAACTGATAAGAAGATTCAGTGAGAAACTGTGGTAGTAAATGTTCCTATGGATACTGCAGAGGATTGAGAGCTAGTTAATATTGACACTCCCCCCTGGACTCATTCTCATTCTCCAACTCAATCCTAAGTATCCAGAGAATATCTGAATACCAGAAACATCTAGTAAATACAAAGTAGAATATTTATTTTAAGTGTATAAGAAGATTGCAGGCAACCATAGCCCAAATCCCACAGAATATTGTTCTTTACAGCTTCCAAATTGTTCAGAAGGTAAGAACTACCATGTTGCAAATTGGTTGTTTATTCATTGCATAAGTGCAGTGTACAAAGAATAACTTTCCACACCTGAGTACAGGGGATACCACTAAAAGCCATTTCTCAGCCATGTCTTAGAGAAGAACAGCTCACTTTCATCTGACCTGGTTTCACTTCTCACTCTTTTTTTCTCCCTGTCAAGGCCTACCTATTTCTTGCCACATCACTTTGTTCTTGGGGAAAAGCAGCTGAGGCTCCTTTTTACCAGAAACATGAAAACTCAGACTTCTGAAAGTTATATTTACTTGTTCGTTCATTCATCATTCATTCATTCATTCATTCATAGATTCAAAAAACAGTTTTGACAAAACTCTAATTAGAGGGCAATGTATATGCCAAAGACCAAGGATAGAATGGTGACTAAAAAAAGTCCTTGCCATTCCCAAGGAACTCTAGATACAAGTGGACCAGCAAACACTGTCTGCCCATATTAAAGGCTATGTGTGTAGGTCTCCTGCTCATAAGCTCACCAACCATTTTGCCTGAACCTCACCTTCCTTCAGAGACAGTGTTAACCGAACTAACAACTTAAAGAGTAGGTTATCCAAAAGTACTAGAAAATAAAACCAGAAGCAAGACCATAAAGCAGAATGAACACGGCCTGCTCACTCAGAAGTTCTAGTTTTTTAGGCCCAAGCCCAACTCTGTTGTTTATTGGTTGGCAATGTCACTTAATTTCTCTGCCTTCTTTTCCTCATCTGGAAATGGAATGAAAATATTTGTCCGAGGAATGTTGGACTTAGCAGTGTCTGAAATTATTTGTTTCAACATTCTGTACTTGTTTTATATACCACATATACACATGTAAGCCTTATAATAGTGGGGAATTTTATCTGACTTGTTAGCCACTGTACCCTCAACTCAATGGTACCTGGCTTATGTTAGTGCCAAATAAAATTTCATTGACAGAATGGATCAGTATAAATGTTCAAATACTTTTACATTTATGAAATGCTATAAGTTGTTGTTGCCAATTCACTCAAATTAAAGTTTCTAATGAAAGGCCTTGTTTTCTAAGTATAAGAAAGCAGTCTGATACATTGGAAGGAATTCAAATTGTAACTGTTTCTTTCCGAGCTACTGTGGAAAGGGCATTTAACCTCGCTATGTCCCTTCTTCTGACTCATTTCATTGCCTTATCAGGTGGTTGGTTGTACAGACCCCATAACCATACTTTATGTACTTGCACTGCCTGACAAGTATGGCTTTTATAAAATGAGAAAACTGAGGGTCAGAAAACAAGGTGACTGGTCACACACATTGGTAACAGAATTCCTAATGTCTTATAATTTCCTATCTGTACAGCAGCAGATTACACAGCGGAAACAGAGGTGGGTAGACAGTGCCCATAAAGGGAAAGCAGACTCTTTGTAGCCGAAGTTTGTCTCCTTATCACTGTGGCTGATGAAATACTAGGGTAGCATGCCAGAGGCCTCATGATGGTTTTAAAGAATGGAAAGTGCTTGTTCATCAACTTGAACGGCTTGTTTTTGTTTATTTAACAATGACAGTTCACCAGCTCCATGCTGCCTCACTAGTACCTAGTTCCAAAAAATGCCAAGCATGACACATGTCCTTTCTCAGGTTTTATCCTGGATTACATTCTGTTCACCTTTGTGTTTCTTTGTAATCTACAAAGAGAGATTGGTACTTTAAGATCACAGAAAGTAAGTATTTTCAACTTTTACCAGCTAAAGAAAAAGAAAGAGTCTGAGAGATATAATTTAGCTATGAGTGTGAATTTCATGGCCAAGATGAAGACTGAATGGAGATTGTGGAATCTTTGGTATTTCATGGAAATGAGAAGTTTTCATTTGTCTGATATAGTTTGGAAGCATCTCAATTTATGGCTCAAAAGTTATTCACTGTCTGCCTTAATCTTCACATTTAGATGCCCAGTGAGGGATAACACGGCTATTTCTAAATAAGCACTTTTCTGTTCCTTGAGAGTCGTAATAGGAGAAATTAAAAAAGCAGCATTTGGCCAAATACTTGGTGGAAAGCAGACACGTGGGGAGGTTATGTGATCAGGAGATACTTGTTCTTTGGACGAGTTCTACTGCATACATGAGGACATGTACATGCTCTTTCTGGGGATACAGACTCACAGATGACTTCCTGGAGTTGTTGCTGGCCTCTTCTGCTGAGGCCTACATAATGATGTAATGTTATGAAAAGAGACGGTCAGAGGCAGGGTGGAGCGTTTGAGTTCTAGGGAGGGTCAGTAGAAGTAAAAGCAGAGGGCTTCAAATGGCAAAGGATAGATTAGGAACTGGCAGACTATATGAAAGAGGTTGCAGAATGGGTGAATTTAAGAAGTAGGAATAAGCCTTGAATGCCCAGAGAGTACTTTGAATTTATAGCTTATCAGCCAAGTAGTTTGCACTTAAGCATTTCATAGAATTACAAACACTCAGATTTGACCTGTAACTCTAAACTAAGAAGATGCTGGGCTCAGTAATGATATTACTAATAAGCTCCTCTTGTGATTCTAATGTGTCAATGAGTTAGAAGCACTCAAGTGAGTCATGAGTTGTTGAGAGCTGTCAGAGAGAAGAGTTACAGAAGCAGATTTTTTTTTTTTTTTTTTTTTTTTTTTTTTTTTTTGCTAGAATGCCACTGGGGTCCTGTGAGAAGATCAGACAAGAAGCAGAAGGACTTGAATAAGGCAGTTACAGTTATTTTGAAGACAAAATTACGTGTCTGTGGTGACCATTTAGGCTGTAAAATTAACAGATATTAGTCACTGATCGGCTGATAGGAATGGTGGTGGCAGGTGGGAAGCATTGAGGAAGTGTAGTACATTAAGTCCAAAATGATTCAAAGTTTCTGTGTTGAGTCACCGCAGAATCTGATACACACTGTAAGAGACTGTAGCCTAATGGTTACCTTCAGAGTAAAAAGGACTTGAGTTCAAAGTGTAGGGCAACCATTTACTGCTTATGTGTCTTGAGCAGAACGATTAAGATGCTGTACCCCCAACATTTCCTTCTATAAAATGAGAATGATGATACATACTTCACTTAATTGTTCTAAAGAGCAAATGAGGTTAAACTTTACTTCCAGCTGGGTTGGACAGACACCTAGTAAATGCCAGGTGTTACTATTCTACTATTTATTATAATATATCCTGGAATGAAATAGGGTCAGGGATCTTTAATCCTTGTCAATAAGCCCTGTTCCCACAATAAAAATAAGTCTGTTTACTTGGGGGGGACAGGGTGATTTCCCCAGTTTCCAGTTAATAGCTGTTCTTGTTGTGTTGGAGTTTAAGAGATCAAAGTAAGTTCTGTTCTGTTGTGGGTCAGTGATACAATAGACCTATTTTTCTAGCCCCTGTACATTCTTTGAGCCAACTTGAAGTGTCTAACCTTGGCTTCCTGGTTTCAAATCAAGATTCAAATCTAATCAGCGTTTCACTGTTACCAAATTGGGTTTGTTCACATGGTGCTATCTGTTTTCTTTTAAGTTCAGTGGCACAGAAACACTTGGCCAAAAATAAAATCACATTTCTTATGCCAAATTATATGTGTTTTCCCAGCCTCAGACAATGTCACAAAAGGCTTTAAAAGGTAGAATGTTTTCCCAGCGTTTTCAACTGGCTATTGCTTTTCAACCTTAACTAGTAGTATCCAGCCTAGCAGGCAGTATAATTACTATACAACTCACTATACATTATGAGATTCTCTAAACTAATTGCAAGGGGAAGTTGGAGTGAGGTGGTGAAAACAGGTAAAGGTAACAACTTTGGGGGGGGGAGTGGTATGCCAGGCCCTTTCCCATGTATTGTCTGATGTATTTGTCACAATAACCTTCTGAGCTTGGAATGTTATGGTCCTCATTTTACAGTTAAAGAAACTGATTATATGACTAGTGATGAGCAAAAGTGGCTTTCAGGCTCAGAACTCTCAGTTTCTTAGACTCTGCTTTTTCTCTCTTTCAATGCTACTCCAGTGTACTAGAATATGTGTTTCCTTTGAGCTTCATTTGCCTCATCTGTGAATTTTGGGTCTGAGGACACTTGCTGCCATTCAAAGCAAATGTTACAGACTAGACTTAAGAGAGAGGTCAGGGACATGTGTACCTTTGGATCCGTTTATTTTGAAATCTGATATATACTAGATAACTCAATAAATGTTAAGGAAGTTCCAGCAAACTGATAGTCCCATAGTGATTGACATCTGTCTTGGCAGCACTTGTTACTGCTTAATGCTTTTAACATTTCTTGAAGTTTTCTGAGCTCTAACTGAGTGGCTGTATTATGTGGGTTATTATATAGATTTTTTTTTTGCAGGTTCCATGTTTCTCTTTTACATAGAATCCAAATAAGACATGTCTTACTATGCAACAGAACCCATAGCCTAGGAATGATAACAACTGAATTAAGAGTGCCAGGCCTGTTTTATTCTCATCAAGTCTCTGTCTCTCTCAGGGCACAAAATTTTACAGTGAATGTGGAAGGAAATGAACAAGGCCAATATCAGATATTTCTGGACATTAAAAGCATTTGAGTAACTGGGACAAATGGACACAAAACCTCATTGAAGTTATATTCTGAAATCAGAATAAAGGCACTGATTAAGGAAGCTCTATATGTGTTTAATGTGTGGCCAAGAGTAAGAAACATTGGACTAAAAGATTTTTAATTACCATTCAACTGTGATAGTTTTAGAAACACAGTGCTATATGTAAAATGAAAAAAAAAAACATGTGATTTGGTGGAAAATCTTAGGGGTTTTGCTGTTGTAATAAAACACGACAATTAAAAAGCAACTTGGAGACAAAAAAAAATATTTAGGATACACTTCCAGGAGACAGTCCATCACTGAGGGAAGTCAGGGTAGGAACTCAAGTAGGGCAGGAAACCTAGAGGCAGAAAACTGAAACACAAGCTATGATAAAAGTACAGGCCTGTTCTCTAGAGCATCCTCAGCCTGCTTTCCTATGCACCCCAGGACAACCTGGCCTGGGGTATCACCACCCACAATCAGCTGACCCTTCTTGAATCAATCACTAAGTTAAGAAAATGCCCCCACAGGCTTGTCTCAAGTTCAATATTACAAAAGCACTTCCAGTGGTAATTTCCCCTTTTTAAATAACTTTGGCCTATGTAAAGTTGATATTAAAGCTAGCCGGCACATGTGCTGGTTGTGCGATTCTGAAGACATTACAAATGCTCTGGTACCTCTGGATCCCTCATTTTAAAATAGACACATGCTATGTACTCTATAGTAATAATTGTGACAATTAAGCACTTTCGATGGTGCATAGTACATAGCAAGCCCTCAGTAAACAGTCTTCTTATAACCCAAAAATTAAAATCAAAGAGGTGAGAAGCATTCTACTACAGGGAAAATTTAACATGTAAGCTGAAATGAGGTGCTTTTTTTTTCTAGCAAAACAAAGTAATTGATTGTTTGCTTGCTTTATGTTCCTGTTTCATTGGCAATGCATTCCGGGAAAACAAAATATGGAAACAGATCTTGCCCTAAGACTTGATGACACTGCAGGAAACGATCTGGTTAGTTCTTCCATGTCTGATTGGCTATGATGGCTTAAAAACTGTTGGGGAAAAATTGGCTCAATGAAGATAGCAGATGTGGTTTGGGAAATGCAAGGATATGACTATAATAAGCATTCATCTGTTCAGCTCCATTTCTAAGAGTAATAACAGGAGAAAAGGATAGATCTGTCAAATTGGCAAGACATTGATATAAAGTCTTGCTATCACCATTTCAGCTATCTCGGTATAGTAGCAGGGAATGTTTTTGTTTGTTTGTTTGTTTGTTTGTTTTTCGAGACAGGGTTTCTCTGTATAGCCCTGGCTGTCCTGGAACTCACTCTGTAGACCAGGCTGGCCTCGAACTCAGAAATCCACCTGCCTCTGCCTCCCAAGTGCTGGGATCAAAGGCGTGCGCCACCACTGCCCAGCTCAAGGAATGTTTTTATTTACCTTTGTATACTGTTTAAAAGCAGTATATACTGCTCAAGCTAAAGGCTTAACTGAAGTTTAGGAAAATAGGTACTGCCATCTGATCTCTATATTCAAAAGTAAAATGTCCAATGTCATACGTAATAAGGTTTAGAACATAGTAAGCACACGCCTCAGACCCAACCTAGCTCCTTGTACAGCATTTCTTTTGCAACAGTTTTCACTTTTGTAACCCTGATTAAGATTATGAAAATTCCTCAAGACTAAATCCAGTGCCTTTATTGTCTTTGCATACCCAGCATTTAGTAGAGTTGTTCCCATATATCATGAGTAACTGAATACAAAAAATTAATAGATGAATATATGAATAAAAATATCATTAGCTCTTTCTTTTCATGATATAGTTGTATGTATATGAATGAGTTTTATACCATGTACAATACAGTATAATTTAGAAGATGAAGCATGAAGGATGATAGAATAACAATATTTATGTATTCACCCTTTCATAAAAACAAAACAAAAAATTATAAGCAAAAGCTATGAGACTCAAACCTTCTAGAACTCTGGAAATTAAACAAAGAAAATATAAAGAATATTCATTCAAAAAGTTCCCTAAGTTATCTTGCTATGATGGAAAAAATTAGACATCAGTAATGGAAAACTGGGAGATCCCAAAATGAATGGCAATGAACAACCAAACTCTTAAATAAATGCAGATCAAAGGAGCACACACACGTGAGATGAGATACTCTAAGATAGATGAAACTGAAAATGTGTTGCACCAAAATTTAAAAGCTATACCTAAAAAAAATGTTTCAAATTATTAGGTGAACAATGAAAATATAGGTTACTTTAGAAAACATGTTTGATAAAACATGCTTGATATTGTGATAGTACATGTCAGAAAGATATGCTAAAGAGGAAGGCAGGAGAATCATGAATTCTAGGCTTGGCCTACTCCTTGGGCTGGGAATGTAGCTCAGCAGTAGAGCACTTGTCTAGCATGTCTGAGACCCTGGGATAAGTCCTGAATTTTAATTATGATTTTAAACTTATTTATTTTATATGAATGGGCATTTTGTCTGCAGGTATGCATATATGTCATATACCTGCCTGGTGCCCAAGGGAACACAAAGTGGACATCAGATCCCCTGGGACTAGAGTTAAAGATGGTTGTAAGCCACCATGCAGATGTGGGACCCAAACCTTGGTCCTCTAAAAATGCCCACAGTGCTCTTAATAACGGACCCATCTCTCTAACCCCATAATTTAGATTTCAAAACATCAAACAAA
Organism: Mastomys natalensis; assembly: GCA_021653895.1. NCBI lineage: Eukaryota > Metazoa > Chordata > Mammalia > Rodentia > Muridae > Mastomys > Mastomys natalensis. The sequence goes on along the minus strand of JAJTUV010002161.1, from coordinate 29 downwards.
AATAATCAATGATAACTAAAAAAATATTG